>BSBM01000431.1:12070000-12550000 GCA_027924585.1 Larix kaempferi | reverse complement strand
CCTGAGCTTTAGTCCCATCCATTGGGAATTACGAAGCTCCCTGGATTCATAATTCAAATTGCACAAGTTACACATAGTAAAAGTATTTATGTTTACCACCGGTTTGATCCATGAAAATTACACAGAGCCCAAGCTTCGTTTCCAGTCCTTAGAATCTTTGAAATCTTCACAAAGGTCTTTATTCTTATTTTTAGCAGGGCCTAGATATATAAGTCTTTACTTAACAATACAACTATACGAGCCCAATGTTTAAAATAGAGTTCCAAAATAAATTCCACTAAAAAATAATGAAATTAAAATTTTAATAAAAATGTTATGTCGAAAAAAAACTGAAAAAAATGCATATTAACTTTTAAAAAATTAAATTATAAATTAAAAAATATTAAAATAAATTTAAAAAAAAAGTAATGTGAAAGAAGGGTGGCTATAGAGTGTTTGATTACCATATTGGCATTAATCTTTTGTAAATAAAGTAAAAGTAAAAGTAAAATTAAATTAAATTAAATTAAATAAAAATAAATTAAAGTAAAAAAAGTAAACAAATAAAATAAAATTAAAATAAAGTAAAAAAATACAAATAAAAATAAATAAATAAATAAAATAGAATAAAAAATAAAATAAAGAAATAAAATAAACTAAAATAAAGAAATAAAAATAAACTAAATAAAAACTAGATTAATTAAAGAAATAACGTAAAAGAATAAAAAATAAACTAAACAAATAAACTAAAGTAAAATAAAGAAATAAAAATAAAGTAAATTAATTAATTAATTAATTAAATAAAGTAAAATAATAAATAAAATTAAAATAAAAAATCAATAAATCATATAAATGAAAAAAAATTTAAATAGTAAAAGAAAAAAAAAATAGTAAACTATATTAAATAAAAGAAAAGAAATTAAATAAATGTAAAAAAAATTAAAGATAAGTAAAATAATTGATATTAAAGGTAAATTTAAAATAATTAATTGATATTAAAGAAAAGTAAAATAATGGTTATTAAAAAAACAAAAGTAAAATAATAGATATTAAATGTAAATTAAAAATGAAATAATTGATATTAAAAATAATTGAAATAAATAATATTAAATATGAATCAAGAAGAAAATAATTGATATTAAAATTAATTAAATAAATGTAAGTAAATAAAAATAATGATCAAGTCAACCCATTCAAAGTCGACATTTATGGCTATGGTTGGCTTTTATTTTTTCATGGTTTACTTTGGTTGACCATGGTTGGCCATGGTTGAACCATGGTTATCCATGACCAACCATGGTTAACCATGGCCATGGTTCAACCATGGCCAACCCATGGTTGGCCAACCATTGATATTCAACCATGGTCAACCATCATTTTTTACTATGGTTGATTATGACATAAAAAATAAAGTAAATATGGTTGACCATGGTTGACCATAGTTGACTTTGGTTAACCGTGGTTTTCTTCATTTGTTGACTAAGGTGTACGTTGTTTTACTATGGTTAACTTTTTTATTATTATGGATCGCCATGCTTGACCATGTTCGACTACAATTGACTTTGGTTGGCCATAATTGACTTTGATTAACTGTGGTATACCATGGTTGACTATGGTTGACTTTGTTTAACTATGGTTGACTTTGTTTGACTAATTCAATATGGTTTACTACGATTGCACATGGGTGGCTAAGGGTGACTTTGTTTTGTCGTAATTGACTATTGGTTGACATTTTTAACTTTTGTCTATGGTTGACTGATTTACTATCGTTGACGATGGTTGACTATTGTCGACCATGGTTGAATTTGGCTTGCTTTGGTTTATATTAATATCATATGGTTTACTATCATTGATTTGTTAACTTGATTATGGGTGACACAAGGGTTGACTTTAAAATCATATCGTTATTATTAACCAACCTTGGTCAACCATATGGTTGATGATGGTTGACTATCTTTAACCATGGTTGAATTTGGTTGACCATGATTAACAATGCTTGAATTTTGTTAACCATGGCTGGCTATGGTTGACCATGCTTGACTATGGTTACCTTTGGTTGACTATGGTTAGCTTTAATTGGCCATGGTTGACTCTGGTTATCTTTGGTTGAATTTGGTTGACTATGGTTAATGAAGGTTAACTATGGTTGGCTAATTCACTATGGTTTCCCATGGTGACTATGGTTAGCCATGGTTGACCATAGTTGAATTTGGTTGACGTTTGTAAAACATTGTTCATTATGGTTGACCATTATTATTAACTAACCGTGGTCAAACACAGTCAACCAAAGACAACCATGGTCAACCATATGGTTGATTATGGTTGATTATCATTGACCATGGTTGGATATGGTATGCAATGGTTGAATTTGGTTGACCATGGTCAACCATGCTTGACTATGGTTGACCATGGTTAACTATGGTTAACTTTGGTGGCAATGGTTGACTATAGTTAGCTTTAGTTGGCCATGGTTGACTATGGTTGACCATTTTTTACTATGATTGTCTTTGGTTGAATATCGTTGACTTTCATTGACTATGATTAACGACGGCTAACTATGGTTGAATAATTCACTATGGTCGACTATGGTTGACCATGATTGCATTTGGTTGGCTTTGGTTGACTTTGTTCACTCTGGTTGACTTGAATCCACAACCACATTTTTAAAAGTGATTGATTGACTTTGAATCATGGTTGAATTCAATTCACAGTTGAATTTTAAGTAATGTTGACTTCAATCCATAACTAGATTTTAAGCAAGGATGACTTCAATCCATAGTTGACTTTTAAGCAAGGTTTCATTCAATCAAAGGTTGAATTCAACCCATATTTCACTTCAATCCATAGTTGAATTAAAAGCGAGGTTGACTTCAATCCATATTTGACTTCAATCCAAGTTTGACATTAATACATGTTTGGTTTCGATTCATTGTTGAATTCAATCCATATTTAAATTCAATCCAAGGTTGACTTCAATCCATAGTTTACTTTTAAGCAAGGTTAACTTCAACCTAAGGTTGAATTCAATACAAGGTCGACTTCAATCCATAGTTGACTTTTAAGAAAGATCAACTTCAACCTAAGGTTGAATTCAATCCAAGTTCGACTTCAATCCATAATTGAATTCAATCTAAGTTTGACTTCAATTCAAGGTTTTCTTCAAACCACAATTAAATTTTAATGAACATTGACTTCAATCCAAGGTTGACTTCAATCCATGGATTGAATTCAACCTTGAGTTGAACTCAAACTTAATTTTCAGATCAATTATGGTTTGAAGGTTGACTTTGAACCATGGTTGACTTCAATCCACAACCACATTTTTAAAAGTGGTTGATTGACTTTGAACCATGGTTGATTTAAATCCATAGTTCATTTTTAAGAAAGGTTGACTTCAATCCATAGTTGAATTTTAAGTAAGGTTGAATTCAATCCAAGGTCAACTTCAATCCAAGGTTGACTCCAATCTATAGTCAACTTCAATCCATAGTTGACTTCAGTCTATCGTTGACGTAAATCCAATGTTGACTTCAATCCATGGTTGACTTCAATCTGTACTTGAATTCAATTTATGGTTGACTTCAATCCGTACTTGAATTCAATTGATGGTTGCCTTCAATCCATGTTTGAATTCAATCCATTGTTGACTTCAATCCATTGTTGAATTTTAAGCAAGGATGAATTTAATCTAATGCTAACTTTAATTCAAGGTTGTCTTTAATCCATGGTTGAATTCAATCCAAGGTTGACTTCAATCCATCATTGAATTCAATCCATTGTTGAATTCAATCCAACCTTGACTTCATGCCATAAGTGACATTAATCAAAGGTTGACTTCAATCCATTAATAATATTAGCATTAATAACTTCAATTTATGGTTGAATTCAATCCATAGTTGGATTGAATCCATGGTTGAATTTAATCCAAGGATGACTTCAATCCATTAATAATATTAACATTAATGAATTCAATCCATGGTTGACTTCAATTTAAGGTTGACTTTGAACCATGGTTGACTTCAACGCACTACCACATTTTGTAAAGTGGCGGACTCACTTTAAATAATGGTTGACTTCAATCGATAGTTAACTATTAAGCAAGGTTGATATCAATCCATAGTTGACTTTTAATCAAGGTTTACTTTAATCCATAGTTGACTTTTAAGAATGGTTGAGTTTAATCCAATGCTGACTTCAATCCAAGCATGAATTCAATCCAAGGTAGACTTCAATCCACGATGGATTTAAATCTATGGTTGACTTCAATCCATTGTTGACTACCATTCATAATTGACTTCAATCCATAGTTGACGTGAATCGAAGGATGATTTGAATCTAAGTGAACATCAATATAAGGTTGAATTCAAACCATAATTGACTTTTAATCAAGGTTGAATTCAAACCATAATTGACTTTTAATCAAGGTTGAATTCAATCCAAGCTTAACTTCAATCCATGGTTGATTTCAACCCATGGATTGAATTTAACTTTGTATTCATGTCAACCCTAGATTGAAGTCGCCCATGGATTGAAGTATCCTATGGATTGAAGCCAACCTTGGATTGAAGTCAACCTAGGATTGAACTCAAGCTTGGATTGAAGTCTACTTAGATTGTAGTATAACTTGGCTTGAAGTTAACCTTGGATTGAAGTCAACCTTGACTTAAAGTCAACTATGGTTTGGATGTTGACATTGAACCATTTTTTACTTGAATCCATAACCACATTTTTAAAAGTGGTTGATTGAATTTGAACTATGGATGACTTCAATCCCTAGTTCACCTTTAATCAAGGTTTTCTTCAATCCATAGTTGAATTTTAAGTAAATTTGACTTCAATCGAAGGTCGAATTCAATCCGAGGTCGACTTCAATCTAAGGTTGACTCCAATCCATAGTTGACTTCAATCTATAGGTGACCTTTAAGCAAGGTTGACTTCAATCCATGGTTGAATTCAGTCCATAATAGACTTAAATCTGAGATTGACTTTAATCCAAGTTTGACTTCAATCCATAGTTGACTTTTAAGCAAGGTTGACTTAAATCCAAGGCCGAATTAAATCAATGGTCGACTTTAATCCAAAGTTGACTTCAATTCATGGTCAACATCAATCCGGAGTTGACTTCAACCCAAGGTTAACTTCAAACCATAGTTAAATTTTAATCAAGGTTGACTTCACTCCAAGGTTGACCTTAATCCATTAGCGACTTCAATTCAAGGTTTAATCAAAGGTTGACTTCAATCTATTAATAATATTTATATTGATGGATTCAATCAATTAATAATATTAATATTAATGACTTCAATACATGGTTGACTTCAATCCACAATGAACCTTAATCTATGATTAACTTCAATCCAACGTCGACTTTGAACCATGGTTGACTTCAATCCAAAACCACATTTTAAAAAGTGGTTGATTGACTTTGAAGCATAGTTGACTTTTAAACGAGGTTAACTTCAATCCATAGTTGAATTTTAAGAAAGGTTGATGTTGAACCATGGTTGACTTTGAATCCATGATGGACTTTGAACCATAGTTTCCTTCAATCCATAGTTCAATTTTAAGAAAGGTTGATGTTGAACCATGGTTGACTTTGAATCCATGATGGACTTTGAAGCATAGTTTCCTTCAATCCATAGTTGAATTTTAAGAAAGGTTGAATTTGAAGCATGGTTGACTTCAACTTCAACCCACAGTTGAATTTTACGCAATGTTGACTTCATTCCGTATTTGACTTTAAAGCAAGATTGACTTTGAACCATGGTTGACTTCAATCCATAGTTGACTTTTAAGTAGTGTTAAATTTGAACCAGAGTTGAATACAATCCATAGTTGACTTTTAAGTAAGGTTAACTTTAAACCATGGGTGACCATTGTGTCAGCATTGTTGACTTTAAGTTAAGTTTAATAATATTACACCATGGTCGATCATTATTTGAGCAAGGTTAACCTTAAAAGTGTTGAACATTGTTTGAGTATGGTTGACTTCAATCCATAGTTGACTTTTAAGCAAAGTTGAATTTAAAAATAATGTTAACATAAATATTATTTCTATATTAATATTAATATCATTATTAATTTGATGCTAATGTTCACATTCAATCATTAACATCATCATCATCTTCATCATAATATTTATTAAATGTTATTAAATCATTATTCATTGGTCATTATTAAATTTAATAACCATAAATATGAATATGACTCATTAATGATTAATGACAATAGTCATATGCATATCATCATTATCTTGTATATGAATATTTAATAATAGTAATTTATATTTATTAATTAAAATTTAGTTAATCATAATCTTTTATATGAATATTTAGTAATAGTAATTTATATTTATCAATAAAAAATTAATTAATCATAACCATGGTTATTGATATAAATTTATAAATGTATAACTATAATCATATTTATAAATATAACTATTTTCATATTAATACTTAATTGATCAATTAAATTTAATTCTTAATATTAATTAAATAATAAGAATGAAATTTAATTATATCATATTATAATCACAACTATATTGTAAATTTATATTTATTAATATAAATTTAATTATATAATCATAACAATATTCATATTCATATGAATATTAATGATTAATGACAATAATAAATATGAATATGAATTATTAATAAAAATTAATTAGTAAATATGAATAAAATGATAATATGTTTAATAATGGTTATTAATATTAACATTAATGATATAATAAATTTAATATTAATATTAAATTAAAATTTAATATTAAATATTTACAATATTCATATTTTTATTTTATAATGTTCATATTTTCATTTAAAATAAAATAATATAACTTAAAATAAATATTTTTCATATGATAAATTAAATATAATAATAATTCATAATACATAGTGAAAAGTTAAGCACTATCTTTTTAACTTTTCTCAATTTCTTAATAGACCTAGATTTAAACATTATTTGCCAAAACTATCACTTTTTTTTCTTGATAATCCCTATTTTTACGCCGTAGGCGTTCACCAAGGAGAAGTATTACTTCCACATCAACAAGATTTCTCGCTCATGGAGCGAATGGAATTTTGCCGCGTGGATGGCAATGCTTCTCCGCAGCTTGCCTTTTGCGACGCGATGCTGTCTCGTTGAATGAACAATTTCGCCCTTTATTTTCAACTTTATCATGTCACAGCTTTCCAGCGACCAGTGCAAGCGGTTCGCAATTTCTCTTTTAGTTTTTTTTGCCTTGCACGGAGACTGCCGACACAGTCAAGCACAAATTGTTTTGTTCTTCCATCTCATCAGCGAGCGCCGACCAACGTGATTACTCGATTGGTCCTTTGTTTTCAACTTTGTCATGTCGCAGGTCGCCAGTGACCATTGCAAGCGATTCGCATATTCTGTTTTAGTTTTTTTAGGCCTTGCATGGCGACCGCCGACCAACGAGACAGCTAGGCGCAAATAGTTTTTCCTTCCAACTCGTCAGCGATTCATATTTTCATCAATCTCATACCTTAATCTGAGGAATAGTAAAGCACATTCCTGGTCTCTCAGCTAAACCAGTCAGATCATGATCCATGTATTCAAATACCATGTATCTCTGAATTTATTCTATCAGTATCTCCTATGTTGCTCCGATGGCATTAATATCGACTATGGATTCATTTATTTTAACAATTTAAGGATTAAAACAAACTGATGCAACTCTGCATGAACAAATATTATGAGATATAGATTTTTTTTTCTACAGTTGAGCATTCAATTATGGATTGGACATGGAACAACTTTCCATCAGGTTTGCACGGCAAAATTTATTTCTTTGGGTTTACTCGATTACGAATTTATGAATTTCGATTCAATAGTACTCATTTCTGCCTATGGACGTATTTGTGAATTTGACAGATTGGACCTTCTGCACATTCTATCATTTGCAGATACGAGAACATATTTCAATGCAACAATGGTTAAATGTGCTCAGACACCAATGCACCGCCTTTAGCTGCAATCGTTTATAAATTTGGATGGATGAAGCTTATGTGATTGTATTCTTGTTTGCTATTGTTATTGTGTCTCAGTTTTTTCTTCAGCTCAACGACCCTCTTCAAGAGATCAAGTTTCTTGTTTTCTATTGAAAATCAAGGTTCTTTACTGAAACCAAAGTTATATTTGTTGTTATAATAACTCATATTTATTGTTTAGTGTCTCAACTGCGATTTATTTACTCGTTTTACTTGTATGTTCAACCTTTAAAGTTATAATTTAATCATACATCTTATTTATTTACTGCTTTAAGATGAAACGATGCTTCACTGACATTTGTGCTGCAACAGATATTTTCTCCTAGATAAAATGCCCGTTCCAAAAAAAAAAAAAAAAAAATTTTTACTCACAATTGTGTTTTTCCCTCCTCTAAACTAATTTTCTTTGGTCTAAGATGTTTTTCCCTTTTCACAATTGTGTTTTAATTTGTCTATGTTCCTATTCTGCTTTTTTGCTGCAACAGGTTTTGTCTCCTATTCTTAATGTATCTTTTTGTCTATATATGCTTTATTGTATGCTTTCTAAGACCATGCAATTTCTTCCTTTTGATTAACCAGGTCATCAACAACTTTGTAAAGCAATTGGTTTTAGCCCAGATGCAGTAGCTCGTACTAGGAATAGCCTTGCGTTGTCAGAATTGTCTTTGAAGTAACTTGCACCTTTAAAGTAATTTTTCCTGCTCTGAGGGTTTTTCCCTTTTCACAATTGTGTTTTTCTTTGTCTATGTTCCTATTATGCTTGTTGCTGCAATAGGTTTTGTCTCCTAAAGAAGTTATCCATTCAAGAAATTATTTCTTTAATTTTGTCAGAATTGTGTTCTTGTTTGCTATTGTTATTGTGTCTCAGTTTTTTCTTCATCTCAATCAAGCTCTTTAGGAGATAAAGCTTCTTGTTTTCTACTGAAAATCAATTGTGTTTTAATTTGTCTATGTTCCTATTCTGCTTTTTTGCTGCAAGAGGTTTTGTCTCTTATTCTTAATGTATCTTTTATTGTCTAATGTATATTTTTGTCTATATATGCTTTATTGTATGCTTTCTAAGACCATGCAATTTCTTCATTTTGATTAACCAGGTCGTCAACAACTTTGTAAAGCAATTGGTTTTAGCCCAGATGCAGTAGCTCGTACTGGGAATAGCCTTGCATTGTCAGAATTATCTTTGAAGTAACTTGCACCTCTAAAGTAATTTCCCCTGCTCTGAGGTGTTTTTCCCTTTTCACAATTGTGTTTTTCTTTGTCTATGTTCCTATTATGTTTTTTGTTGCAACAGGTTTTGTCTCCTAAAGAAGTTATCCATTCCAGAAATTATTTCTTTAATTTTGTCAGAATTGTGTTCTTGTTTGCTATTGTTATTGTGTCTCAGTTTTTTCTTCATCTCAACCAAGCTCTTCAGGAGATAAAAATTCTTGTTTTCTACCGAAAATGAAGGTTCTTTTCTGAACCAAAGTTATATTTGTTGTTATAATAACTTATATTTTTTGTTTGGTGTCTGAACTGTGGTTTATTTACTTGTTTTACTTATACGTTCAACGTTTAAAGTCATAATTTAATCATGCATGTCATTTATTTACTGGTTTCAAATGTTTTCTGTTGCAATAGATATTGTCTCCTAGATAAATTGTCCGCTCTAGGAAATAACTCTTTTCTTTACTAACAATTGTATTTTTCCCTGCTCTAAAGTAACCCTATACTTCCTGTTCACTCCCTCTTCAAATTCCTTGTTCATCCCTGTTCTCAAATAACATATGCCTGCTGTTCACCCTTACTCACAATTGTGTTTTTCCCTGCTCTGAAGTAACCTATACTTCTTGTTCACTCCCTGTTAAAATTAGCTGCTCTGTCTGTTCTTGTTCTGCTTTCTACTGCAACATGTTTTGTCTCCCAAACAACTTGTCCATTTCACAAAATAATTCTTTTATTTTCTCACAATTGTGTTCATCCCTGTTCTGGAATAACCTTTATCTGCTACTGCCTCTGCTCCTTTACTGATTTTTGCTTCAAAACCATGTCCTCTCTTTTAAAATACTGCGAAATTTTAGACTTACTAAATAAATTGCTCCTTTGATGTGACTGGTATATATTCAGTTCTCTAAGTTTACCAATATAGATTCTTCCAATATAGTTATTTTTCAGTAAATGATTCTATCATTTTCTTAGAATTCAGGTTTTTCCTGCTCTAAAATAAACTATACCTATTGCTCACACCCTGTTGAAATTCCTTGTCTATTCTGGACTTTTGTGGGTATATATTTAGTTTTTCAAGATTTAAGCAAAGTAATAAAAACTTAGCAAACCTTCATTACTTGGATACACAGTTATCGGTCTGCCCCAACATGAGCATGCATCATAGGTTTTTTACCAAATTGTTATTCAACATTTGATAAGTTTACCAATATAGATTGAAAAAAAAATCACATTTAAGAGAAGTAATCCAAAAATTAGCAAACCTTCATTACCTGCATACACAATTATGAGTATCCCCCAACATGAGCATCCATTATACGTACAATAGTTCCAATTTGACTGATCATTAGTACTTCTTATTGGATAATTTCTTCTCTTCTTATAAACAAAATATTGTTTACTCAAAAGGGGTTTAGCTCCATTTTCCTTCAAGTTCACTGAACTTGGGCATTCAATTTTTCCTTTTTTCTATCATCATCTTAAAAATAGGGCTCAAAGGACTGAAAATCACCCCATAGAGTTTTACAAATAAATAGACATGCGCAGAAAAAAAATTCCCCATCAAAGACAATAGACTGAAAACAAAAAACTTAGCAAACCTTCATTACTTGGATACACAGTTATCGACCTCCCCCAACATGAGCATTCATCATAGGTTTTTTTACAAATTGTTATTCAACATTTGATAAATTTACCAATATAAATTGAAGAAAAAATCACATTTAAGAGAAGTAATCCTAAAATTAGCAAACCTTCATTACCTGCATACACAATTATGAGTATCCCCCAACATAAGCATCCATTATAGGTACAATAGTTCCAATTTCCCTTATCATTACTACTTCTTATTGGATCATTTCTTTTCTTCTTATAAACAAAATATTGTTTACTCAAAAGGGGTTTAGCTCCATTCTCCTTCAAGTTCACTGACCTTGGGCATTCAATTTTCCCTTTTTTCTATCATCATCTTAAAAATAGGGCTCAAAGAACTGAAAATCACGCCATAGAGTTTTACAAATAAATAGACATGCGCAGAAAAAACATGCCCCATAAAAAACAATAGACTATACAGGTTTTTCCTGCTCTAAAATAAACTATACCTATTGCTCACACCTTGCTGAAATTCCTTGTCTATTATGGACTGTTGCTGGTATATATTTAGTTCTTCAAGATTTAAGCAAAGTAATAAAAAGTTAGCAAACCTTTATTACTTGGATACACAGTTATCGGTCTGCCCCAACATGAGCATGCATCATAGGTTTTTTACCAAATTGTTATTCAACATTTGATAAGTTTACCAATATAGATTGAAGAAAAAATCACATTTAAGAGAAGTAATCCAAAAATTAGTAAACCTTCATTACCTGCATAGACAATTATGAGTATCCCCCAACCTGAGCATCCATTATAGGTACAAATCAAAGACAATAGACTGAAAACAAAAAAATTAGCAAACCTTCATTACTTGGATACACAGTTATCGACCTCCCCCAACATGAGCATGCATCATAGGTTTTTTTACAAATTGTTATTCAACATTTGATAAGTTTACCAATATAAATTGAAGAAAAAATCACATTTAAGACAAGTAATCCAAAAATTAGCAAACCTTCATTACCTGTAAACACAATTATGAGTATCCCCCAACATGAGCATCCATTATAGGTACAATAGTTCCAATTTGACTGATCATTACTACTTCTTATTGGATCATTTCTTTTCTTCTTATAAACAAAATATTGTTTACTCAAAAGGGGTTTAGCTCCATTCTCCTTCAAGTTCACTGACCTTGGGCATTCAATTTTCCATTTTTCTATCATCATCTTAAAAATAGGGCTCAAAGGACTGAAAATCACCCCATAGAGTTTTACAAATAAATAGACATGCGCAGAAAAAAAAAAAATGCCCCATCAAAAACAATAGACTATACAGGTTTTTCCTGCTCTAAAATAAACTATACCTGCTGCTCACACCCTGCTAAAATTCCTTGTCTATTCTGGACTGTTGCTGGTATATATTTAGTTCTTCAAGATTTAAGCATAAAAACTTAGCAAACCTTCATTACTTGGATACACAGTTATTGACCTCTCCCAACATGAGCATTCATCATAGGTTTTTTTACAAATTGTTATTCAACATTTGATAAGTTTAGCTCCATTTTCCTTCAAGTTCACTGAACTTGGGCATTCAATTTTTCCTTTTTTCTATCATCATCTTAAAAATAGGGCTCAAAGGACTGAAAATCACCCCATATAGGTTTACAAAAAAATGGACATGCGCGAAAAAAAAAGCCCCATAAAAAATAATAGACTGAAAACAAAAAACTTAACAAACCTTCATTACTTGGATACACAGTTATTGACCTCCCCCAACATGAGCATTCATCATAGGTTTTGTTACAAATTGTTATTCAACATTTGATAAGTTTACCAATATAAATTGAAGAAAAAATCACATTTAAGAGAAGTAATCCAAAAATTAGCAAACCTTCATTACCTACATATACAATTATGAGTATCCCCCAACATGAGCATCCATTATAGGTACAATATTTCCAATTCGACTGATCATTACTACTTCTTATTGGATCATTTCTTTTCTTCTTATAAACAAAATATTGTTTGCTCAAAAGAGGTTTAGCTCCATTCTCCTTCAAGTTCACTGACCTTGGGCATTCAATTTTCTATTTTTCTATAATCATCTTAAAAATAGGGCTCAAAGGACTGAAAATCACCCCATAGAGTTTTAGAAATAAATAGACATGCGTAGAAAAAATGCCCCATAAAAAACAATAGACTGAAAACGAAAATGATATTATTAACATATATGCAATCATATATTTCAGACACTATTTCTTGTTATAAATTATTAGCTTGAGCACTTCAAATTAGTATCCACTTCATAGTCGCTTAACAAAACATCCTTATAGGCACTTAAACAATAAAACAAATTCCTGTTCCTACTATCTTTTGGCACTTGAAGGTCGCAAGACAGCTCACAAAACAAGACCTGCAAACATTTCTAGCTACAAGAGAACCAAATAGTTTTTCAACCGTTATGCACTAACCCATGCCGTTTCTATTTTCTATATACTCAGCAGTCCTATTGACTTCTTATCTTTCTACCAGAGTACCCTTTGTTTCATGGTAGATATGTTTAGCCGGTTTCTTTCTTCAAAATACTTGTTCCAAGTTCACTTAAACTATGGTACTATTATAACCAACCGTGATATCAATTTTTAAGTGAGTACTCCCCATAGGGAATATTCCCAACCTGAATTAGAGTTAACAAAAAATTATTGTTCACATTCCACAAAGTTCATTGCTCTTAGCTTGCTACCTAGAATCTAACAATGTAAGTTTCAAAAACAAATAAACAATCTCTGATGTTGTTTGTCCATGTTTCCTTATTACTTTAATAGGCACGTTCGTTGCTAAAAGAAAACCAATTTGAAACCTTTCATTTGTTTATTCTTCTATGTTCTACATGTTCTCGTACATGTTTTATATTTACACTTAATATTAATTTCATCCATTTTCCAGGTTGCTTTTGCATTGCAACTATTTTCAATACAACATTATGGACACTCTATTGACCGAAAATGCAGTTTCACTTCTAATGAATGGTGCTATTGACCTATGCCCACTTGTACAAGTTGTTGCTCTCGATCGAGTAAGCTCTCTTAATTCAACAACTACTCACTACCGAATCACTATCTCAGATGGAATTCATAGCCACGATACATTGCTTCCAAGTAGCTACAATAGCACTGTGGAAAACCACCAACTCCAAGCAAGTTCAATCATCAAAGTCATCAAGTGTACATGCAACACTATGCATAATGCGAAGTATGGTTTGCTTATCGCATTTTATTGTAACTTGATTTCAATTGCACTCCCAACAAATGTACCAATTTTTTTACTTTTACTTACTTAACTTAATTCTTCTTGCCAGGACGATCGCACTGGACATAATCGAAATTGTCACATTGCAAACAACAATAGTTGGAGACCCATCACCTTTCAACTTAAACCCCAACTTTACCTCCCCTAGCAATTCATCTGTTACAAGAATCAACACTCTTGATCCCGAAAATCCATTAGGTATCATACCTTGTTCGCAAAATGCAATTGGAAACCCTACTAAACCTTCTCTTGCTTTTACATCACTCAACCCTTCCACCAAAACTTGGACCATTCAAGGTCGATTTATTGCAAAAACAAATATGACTACCTACACCAATCAAAAAGGGCCTGGTCAACTTTTTGGCTTTGACCTTGTTAGTGCTACCAAAGATGAACTTCATATCTCTGCTTTCAATGAACTAGCCACCTTATTATATGACAAAATAAATGTTGGCATAGTCTACACTATCTCAAATGGCACAATTAAATTGGCCAACCCAACATACAACCATTTGACAAGCCCCTTCGAGGTTTTTCTTAACCCCTCGTCAACCATTCAACCATGTTTGGAAGAATTTCCATTAATCCCTTTTCATTGCTTCTACTTTAAATCTATCCATGACATCAAAACTACACCCCTCAATTCCATGGTTGACGTTATTGGAATTGTCATTTCTGTTTCCCCTGCATCAACTATACGCAAAAGGGATGGCTCTGAAAGAATTCGACAAACAGTTGGGTTAAGGGACATGTCTGGGTATAGCATAGACATCACACTTTGGGGTGATCACTGCACAATGGAGGGTTCCCACCTTGCAAGCCTTCGAGGTTTTCCTACTCCCCCTATCCTTGCAATTAAAGGTAGGCGTGTTACTGAGTTCAATGGAAAAACCATTGGAACCATATCCAACACCAACCTCCTTATAAACCCAAATATTGAGGAAGCTCAACTTCTCCAAACATGGTTTACTGACAATGGTTTCCATTTAGCCTCACCATCTTTGAGCAGAAAATCCACCTTGCCTTCTTCTAGCTCTTGCAAACACATTTCCATTTCTGCTCTTCAAGCTCTCCAACCCTCTGAAAAAGCAACTTGGTATTTAATTATTGCTACAATAACCCATATTAACACCGATGACTTTCATTTCCTTGCATGTCCTTTGTTTGTCGATGGCATTCAATGCATGAAAAAAATTTCCCACAAAGTTGGTAATGTATGGCATTGTGCAAAATGTGATGGGGAATTTATAGAGTGTGCTTATTGATACACACTCAAACTTGACCTAATGGATGCCATTGGACAACTATACGGTGTCATAGCTTTTGATGATTCTGCGCATCAACTGATGGGAATCTCTGCAAAAGATTTATGCCTTCTCTCAAATGATTCAACATCTATTTTGGAAATAGTTCAACATGTCTATGCTTGAAAATACCTTTTAACCTTATCTATATGAACATAGACTTTTAATTCAACATCTCGCTTGAAGGTGTTGCTCGTCATGTCAGAGGAAGCTTCCTTATCATCATCACCTACCGATTCCCTTGATGGAAGTGAACCCATTTTGCGTACTACACGTCCAGTAGCTCGTAGGCTTTGAACTCTGCCTTTGATAACACTTTCCCAACAAGTTTCTACTCTTCAATTCTACCTTTTTGTACTTCATACTTGCTACTTATCCACTACAAGATTTTGTATTAACACCAGTATGTAAATGATCCTTTTATGCATCATGGAGCATGCTTTAATATTATATGCTTTACTTTTTCTATAACATTTTGTTAAATTGTATATTCATTGCAATGTATCTTGTCACTTTCAAATTTATGCTTACATGAAGATTCATTTATCAACTTTATAGTTCTTTTCTTTATAAACACTCCTTTTGGATCAAACCTCCCCACTAGAATCTTTTGGACCACCAAAATCCTAGAATTACTCAGCAAACAGGTGAGGGTACATCTCCCTCACCTCTCTAGTCTCTATCCATCATGCTTTGCTTGGATTCTTTCCTTTCAGAACCAGAAGAAGATATTCCACATCTCCTCTTCATAAAGTCGTTATTCTTCTGTCAAGAATGATGTCTTCCTACAACTCATCTAGATACTCAAGTGCAAAGTCATAAATAGAAGGAACATGCACATTCTCCTCTTGATCCATGATCATTGAAGTCTCATAGAATTTCAAGTTTTCCACATTCACAATGGAATACATCTACATATATGGATTAAAATCTAATCAGAAAGCATCGTTACCAACTTTGTCCAAAATCATGAAGGGTCCAGACCTGAGTGGTTTAAGTTTTCTTCCTTCATCTTTAAGTCGGTATTTGTTGATATGAAGCCAAAATTAATCACCAACTTGGAAGTGATGATCCACTTGATGCTTATCATGCCTTGTCTTCTACTTGGCTTGGTTCTTTTCCAATTGTTCCTATACTGCATGGTGTACTAACTCGATCTATTGGATGAACTTCGAGGCATTGTCTGCATCAATTTTTCCATCTTCCATAGAATATTTCCCATAAACAAATTCTAAAGGAGACTTTGGAAAGTATCCAAAACACGTCTCAAATGGAGACCTTTGTGTAGAAGAGTGAATGGCATAGTTGTAGGCATGTTGTACATAATGCAACTATTCATCCCAAAGCTTAGGATGTTTAGAACAATATCCTAGGAGTAGATGTACCACTGTGTGGTTGATTAATTCAATCTGACAGTTGGCTTGTGGATGAAAGGTAGTGCTCTTCTTCAACTTAGTGTCCATAAGTTCCCACAAAGTTGACCAAAAATTCCCAAGGAAGCGGGAGTCCTAATCAGATACAATAGAAGTGGGTAAACCCAAAATGAACTCATACATTCTGGAAGAACAATTGAGTAGTCAACTCTGTTGTGACCTGCTTTTTACAAGGCATTCAGATGCGCATTTTACCGAACCTATCCACAACCACATACAAGTAATCATGACCTTTCCTAGACATAGGAAACCCTCCCACAAAATCCATAGACACACTTTCCCATGGACGAGAAGGTACAGGGAGTGGAGTGTACAAGCACATTTTTCTGTTACTTGGCTTACTTGTACCACACGTAACACATCCCTTTACATAATTGGATACAATTTCATTCAATCGATGCCAATTAAAATACCTCTGAAGCTAAGATATTGTCTTGCCTACACCAAAGTGACCAGATATAAGAGAAGTATGAGCTTCTCTAATTACATGAACTCTTTCACTTTGCAGAATACAAATTTTGCCAAGATGATACAATAATTTATCATGAACATGATAGTCCAATTCTTCAGTTTGTGTGCCATGCAATAAGGAATCATACACATCTTTGAAGTCTTCATCTTGATCATCTTGTTCAATGTAACTTTCATGAGCCAATGGACTATTTTGCAAGATAACAGATGCATTGATTGGAGGTCTTGATAACATGTCTGCTACTTTATTTTGAATTCCCTTTTTATATTTAATGACTAAGTGAAATTTTTGTAAGAATCCAATCCATTTGAAATGTCTTAATTGTTGTATCTTAGTTTGTGATTGAAGATATTATAATGGTTGATTATCAGTATGTATGATTGTTTCTTTACTCATTATATAATGTTTACACTTCTTCACACTTTGTACTAATGCATACAACTTTTTATCAAATGTGGGATAGTTAAGTACTTCTTTAGGAAATATTTCAAATGAGAGCAGATTGGTTTCTTATGTTGCATTAAGAATGCTCCCATGGCATAACCTCTAGCATCAGTTTCAATCTCAAATGGTTGTTGTAGATATAGCAGTGCAAGTACTAGAGCTATACTAGAGCAGAGTAGAAATCTTGAAGGCTTTCTACTCTTTGTCTCCCCACTGAAAGACTTATTTCACACTTGTCAAAGCATGTAAAGGAGAAGCAATAAATGAGAAATTAGCAATAAACTTCCTCCAATATTGGGTTTCTTCCAGGAAGCTTCTAACTTCTGTTACATTGGTAGGCTTGGGCCAATTCTAAATGACCTCAAATTTAGAGGGATCAATCCTTAGTTCACCACCCCCTACAATGTGGCCTAAATAAACCAAATTTGTCTTTCCAAACTCACATTTGGACATATTTAAATACAATTTAGGAAGGGAGGATCATGTCAAGCATGTTAACATCTTCCTTCTTATTCTGGAACTTTTCTGGCTTAAGATCCAGATGAAGCTTCCAACATTTGGATACATCATGACCCCTTTTCTGACAATGTGTGCATGAGGGATTATCTCCTCCTTTCTTCAAGGTAGTTGTCTGCTTGTCTTTCCCTTTTCCTTTGAAATTTTTTCCACCTAGTTTGAAAGGCTTCTTGGAAAATTTATCAGAAGGATTGTTTCCCTTATATTTGATATGGGTGGCTTGAACACACACTTCATCCAGGTTAGCCGGATTGAACATAAGAATTGTATGTCTTAAGTAACTATGCAATCCGCCTATGAATTTAAGAAGTGTCTCTTGAGTATAAAGAGGTGTTCCTAGCACTAATGCCCTCTTTATAAACTCTTGTGTGTATTCTTGCACATTCTAACCATTACCTTGTCTGAAATTCTGTCAATCTATCATATCCTGATGCATATAACCCAACGGATAGAACTGGTTTTTCAACGTTGTAGTAACATCATACCGTGAGGAAATAAATTTATCTTTAGTAAGAAGATCCTCTTGAGTTTTGATCTCCCACCAGATGAGTGTAGTGCCACCATGACAGAGTGTGGTCAACTGAATTTTTGCTTCATCACCTGCAAGTTTATAGATCCTCCAGTATACTTCAAGTTGTCTAATCTAGTTATCCAATTTTTAAGTGTTAAGTTCTCCGTTAAACATAGGTAAATCGAATTTTACATCAAGATTTAATAATGGCATGTTAGCAACATATTTATGATGATATTTAGAATGATGAGTATGAGAAGAAGCAACAGAACTAGAACTTGAACTTGAACTACAACTAGAAGGTGGAGATTCAGGAGGATTTCTTCCATTTCCTTGATCTACAGAATCATTGTCTTTTTCTTTTGATTTCTTCTTCCCCTTCTTTGCAATCCTTTCTTGGTAATCTGCAAACAACTTCTCAACCATATCTGACATTCTATAGAAGTATTTATGGAAATCCTTATCGTGCTCTGAATGGGAATCATCATCTGCCATTTTCTTCCTTCGGATTGTATGTTCAATTTCTGGATCAAAAGGAACAAGCTCTCCTTCACCTTCCTTAAGCTTTCCCCTAGTAATCATTCACACACTCACAAATCTATGGTTAAGTAGGCTCTGACACCAAACATGATCTGAATTTGCAGGATCATTAATCAACCAAGATTTATGTGTGAATGCTTCAATAATTAAAACTTTAAAAAGGCTTTTAAATGGGAACTTTAAAGAGCACATAAGCCTAAAGAATGCAAAATAATAAAGATGCAAACAAAAATTTGAGACAACATCTAATATCGGAGTTTGTCCATAAAGGACTACGTCTCAGGGCCCCTTCTAGTGAGACTGTTTCTATTAATTTCTTCAAATGTTGTAAATTACATCAATGCTCAAGACACTCTGAAATTCAGGCTGTTTTCTGCAAAAACATACTGCACCACTATGTCTGTCTTGAAAAATTGTGAAATTTGAGTATAAACACTGTATACTTTTCCTGAGACCTCCCCTAGCACGCAGTACGAGATCAACCCTCCCTGCACTGTACAGATTGGTATGAACCACCTTGGGTTCGTGCCTACATGGAAATTTGTTCGCATTGTATTGTACCTCAGTCCCACCCAAACCATGATTTAAATAGTAGGGGCGTGGTTGTTTTGGCACCCGTGGGTGGCGCACCCAATTGGGCACCAAATCTTGCCTCAATTCAAAACAAATTCCCACCAACTATTTCCAAGCTCGAAGGCATTGGCACAGTGGTAAGGCGTTGACAACGTTGGGTGGATATCATGGGTTTGAAAACCACGGCTCCATTTTTCGTGGCAATGATATATATATGGAATATGGTCAAATCAGAGCCCATGGTATTTGTATCCATCGTTGGTTTACATACATATAATGGGGTCAGGACCAAGCGATAAGCCCTCGACCCACCCATTTTCCAAAAACCACCACCAATTCAAACTCATATACAATAATTGCCACCATAGTTAACAAGTGACAACTGTGGCGCATTGGTAGGACGTGTGGAGTTAAGAAGTTTGAACTGGCACGAGGATAGGGGTTCTAATCCCTTTCCTGCCACTATTTTTGGTAAACATGCCCACATTATGGACAATCGAACCACCACGTGGTGGCCTCCGATGGGTCCACGTTCCTGCCAACTGTACAATACCCTGCCACTTGTTAGCTTGCAACAGGTCCATGTAAATGCCAACTGGATGCCAATTCAACTTGCCATGTCAATATGAAACCTAGCACATGGCACCTTAGAGTGCTTCCACGTCAGCATTCTGATCCACCTATATAGGCCACATGGAACCCTTTCAATGGTGCCACATGGAAACCCTTTTTTTCCATTTTGTTGTCTTCCTGAAGTTTCAAAACGCGATATCTTCTTCATCCGAAGTCCATTTTTTATGAAAAGAGTGTCGACGGAAATATCTCGGCAAGCCCCACGCAATGGTGTGCTTTTGTTCATCACTTGAAGACTTTAATTTTTGGTCATCTTGGTAGATCCTCCTGGATCAAGATCATTAGTGAGCAGCCATTAGGGCTACAAGATTTTGAAAAAATGATAAAAAGAAAATAAAAGGAGCAGCAACGCATGGAAAGCGGAGACAAGTGCATAGTATCTTGAAGAAAACACTCACTGGTGCGTAGTAGCATTATTACAACACGAAAATGCTGCATGGCTAATGAGAGACGAAACTGCGCAAGAATATGTATGTTAAATTGTGTGGACAATGCGATTATCGAATGCTTCTACACGCAGACTATGCGGTCGAAGCGCTAAGATCCGCGTGAGTGTTTTTTTTTTTTAACCATGGGAACAACAACCTCCCAAGGGTATATCCAACAGCCTGCAAGCCAGATATACCAGTAACTTGTGACTCAGCAGGGGCCAAGATGTCCCGAAACCCACCAGGGTGAGCCTCTATCCCAGGGGTCGCCTACTCTTCGAGCCTTGTCACAAGGGGCCAATGAGCAACCCTACCCCCTGCCAGTTTTGAACCTGTGACCTCCTCGGAGATAACGATCTGCGTGAGTGTTGAAATAGCTATTTTAGCCAAGAGGAGGACAAATTTATGGAATGAAGGGTATGGACCTCTTCACCTGCAAAGGAAAATATACCAGAAATTAGCTACCTAACAATTAACAACCTAGTTAAGAGAAAATGGACAAAAATGAAGTGGAGTCGCCATAAATATTTTTGTAGGAAATTATGCACAAAGGTGTGCAACCTCTCCCACTTTGGGTGAAATCCCTTGAGGTTGTTGACTAGGCTCAATATTTAGAAACATAAAGCAAATGTGATAACCCCAATGTAGATCATGCAAGTATTCGTTAGTGAAATAGAACAAAATAAAAACAAAAATAACTTAAAATGATAAAAAAAAACAAGAGGGTGCAAACCACAACAAAGAACCAATGCATGAACCACTTTAGATTTCCCAATAGTCAAGCAATACATGTAGTGTCACCTAGGAGGTGAAGGCTTCAAAGGGAAGCCAACAATCTCCCTTAGGGAGGCCTATTTTGTCCACACTAAATGCTAGATATCTCAAAGAACCAATGGAGAGAAGCACTTGCCCCTTGAAGAAAGGAGGCAAAGGAGCTTGGAGAATGCTAACAAATATGAAAGAGATGGGATATGAGGAAGCTCTGTTGAGCCCATAATTGGCCCTTTTTGATCATCATTTATCATCTTCCCTTCCCTTGTCCTACACCAATTATCTTGGCAATTAGACTTATTTTCCTTATCTTATTCCCCAAATTACCAAGGTATGGCCGATTATTGTTTTATTGTATTAATACTTATGATTGTGATAATTAAAGCTGTGCATCTCTTAATTTGTGCTAACATGATGCGATTTATGAAGGTAGTTGAGACAAATAGACTGCAGGAAGATCGGAGCTGAACAAGTCATGAAGGAAGGGACGTTCATTGCTTGTAGAAGGTTCCTTGGGGCTCGAATCATCAATCAAGGCACAGTCGTGACAGGGCAGCTGTAACAGAAATTGCTATCTTAAGTATGTCGCTGCTCGAGTCCAGCTGTGAGCTGGAAGGACCGCCACTCTTGGGGCAATTAATAACTCTCTCATATTTGGATATTTCTGTTCTGCCACGCATTGTAACAGCTAGATTATTTAGGGCGCCTGAAGATCAGAGATCTTCATGGCTGCCCAATTATAGGATTAGATGTTACAAGTTGTATGTATAAATATGGGGAGTTGCCTCGACCGATGGGTTGGACAGCAAACAATTAATTTATTTTGTATTAGCAGCCAAGCCAAACTGTGTACTCATTCTTCTGTTAATATAAGGGGTTACTTCTAAGTTAAAAAGGGTGTTGTTCGACCAGCGTCTCTGTGTGAAGACTGGACCCGTCTTCCACAGAGATTGCTGAGTTAAATTAGGATTTTATCTTTCCTGTTGTGTGATGCTTTGTTCTTTCTTTTGTACGCAGCAGCAATATTTATTGTGTGGATTTCTCAGTAAAAGATTACATTTCTGTGAGATTGGTGAATGGTATAGAATAACAGTCGACTGAGTCAGGGTTGCTTTACACATTTCAATTTCTGTTCACACTACCGTGTTCATCTTACAGTTGAGACGTGATTCCAGGAGCTCTTACAATTTAGCTTTCCTGTTAAGTGTTGATTGATTTTTATTTCGCAATTCAGTTTCTTAGAACAGTTGCTTCAATTCCTTTCATTTGAAATTCTAGAGTAATGTTCAGTTCATGCTTTATGATTTCCAGCTTGATTAGATTAGACAAGTGATTATTTTAGAATACGAATGAGAATTCCTTTTTGCAATCGTTGATTAGGTCTGATATCATTTCTTCTTGATGCATAATAGAAAAGAATTATAGTATAGCAGTTAGAAGGCGATTGCATAGATTCTTGGGATGAACATGGATGATAGAAGATAAAAGTATTCACTTCTAATGGTTTTGTGTTTAAGCATATATTGTGCACTTATCCTTTGAAATAAAAAGACTTTCTCGGGTTGACAATAAATTTCATATGCTCTGTGTGTTTGATATTAATTTATCTGCAAATAGAGTGCTTGACATTTTGGCGCCGTTGCCGGGGAAGGATGAAAATTAAACACTAGTCATTAGTTGCATCTGATAATTGCTTTTAGACAGTCTTTTTGGTTGTTTTTGAAATGATCTGCTTCGCATGAATACGAGGAGGGTAAAACGAGATCACCTCCCAACCCCCAAAACCCCACAAATTACTAACAGTGCAGGTGGTTCGGGTCGTGGTCGAGGTCCACCGCTGGGTAGAAGAACATTCATCGACGACCTTGTTGACAAAACTGATTCAGCTGTCAGATCTCGTCAAAGGGAGACTCCTATCAAAAGAGGCCCTGCTAATCCTGGAGCGCCAGCATCAGGATCTACAGTGGAAGATACAGGAGCAGCTGTGATTCCTGCATATACTCCTACTAAAGAAGGAACGACTGATTCAGTTGTTGCAATTGAAGAATACGCAGCTGTTACAACTGAATAATACGCAGCTGTTACAACTGAAGAATACGCAGCTGTTACAACTGAGGTAAGGAACAAAGGAACAAACGAAGGAGAGGATACAGAAGAAAAGATGAATAACAGACATGATAACGAAGAGGAAGAAGCAGTGGTACAATACCATCATGAAGATGATTCCCCGCCAGAAGAAACTATGGCTACATTGCAATTCCCAATACAGCAGCTAGAGGGGACAGCTCCTATGAAAAACATCTCACCGTCGGTGTTGCCTTGCTTCCATGGCAGGGCGGCAGAAGATCCAGACGAATTCCTTTTTGAATTCGATATCCTCTGTCGCAGCTATGATTATGTCACAGATGCCCAAAAGTTGAAGCTTTTTCCTGCCACCCTGAAGGACAATGCATTACGATGGTTCATGAGCCTTGGGGGAGGAACTGTTGCTAATTGGAAAAAGATGAAGAAAGTGTTCCTGGAAAAATATCAAGAATATTGCAACACCAGGGACAAAAGGGAGGAGTTATTCAAGATGGTACAGAAGGAGGATGAAAGTTTGGAGGATTTTGTAGAGAGGTTGCTGTACAATGTGCAGAGAGCTGGGCAGACGAACATGGGACTAGATGTGCTTAAGATAATCCTGCTCCGAGGGATCAGGGACGATTGTTTAGACATGCTAAATTTATTAGGAAAGGGAGATATCTCTAAAGAACCTTTTGAGACAATTGTGGAATTATGTAAGAGATACTCCAGGGGATCTTCTAGGCATAACAAGCAGCATAAACGAGATAAGCTGGAACGTGATGTCTTCGACAGAACTCAGAAGTCATCCAATGGGGGAGCTACACGTGCGGAGATAGGCAATCTTCTTGAAAATTTTAAAACAGAAATGATGAGCTCTATCTCTTCAGAGATTGATGTCTTGAAGGCCAAGCAAAGACAGGCAGTGGAGGATCTCACACTAGGTGTGTTTTGTCCCCGATGTAGAAAGACTCATCCACTGAAAGAATGCCCTCTTGAAAAAATACAAGTGTGTCAGCTGTGCGAGCTGAACCATGATATGAAAGAATGTCCCACATTGCCCCAAGTGAAGGCTGTTCTGCAGGCATCAACTCCAGAGGTGGATTCAGCCTACTTCATTGCACAGAAGAAACCCTGGCAGCCCCGGAATCAAGGTATGTCTCCCGATTCATTTCCATTTTTGAATAATTTGAATAATTGGAATACTAATATGCAAAATGTGAATACACAATTCCCTTCAAATTATGCTCAGTGGAATTCCCCTCAACCAGCGATGCAAGGTTATAATTCATGGAGTCCTTGGACACAGCCACCACATCAACCTACTTCATGGTCTCCTGGATGGAGGAACTTCCATCCCGGGAACCAGTTTCCTCAACCACCTCCACCTCAACAGTTACCGTATCCTCCATATCCTCAATTTCATCAATATCCTCAATACCCACCTCAGCAGTCGTAGCTGCAGCTGCAAAATAATCATGTTCCTAACATACCAATACGGCCTCAGCTGCCTGCCCAACCTAACCCTAACCCAAATAATAAAGCAGTCCAGCAATTGGAAGCTCTCAATATGTCGGCCTACTCTCTTTCCCCTGTACCTTGTAATGATATTCGCTTACGGTCTGGGAAGATAGTAGAACGTGTAATTTCAGAAAATATTCCACCATCTGT
Organism: Larix kaempferi; assembly: GCA_027924585.1. Taxonomy (NCBI): domain Eukaryota; kingdom Viridiplantae; phylum Streptophyta; class Pinopsida; order Pinales; family Pinaceae; genus Larix; species Larix kaempferi. Next base: position 12,524,539 of record BSBM01000431.1, on the reverse strand, counting down.
GCATGACAAAGAAGAGAGTTCCCAACATCCATTTGATCCGGTTCCTATCACTGAAGGTGCTGAGCATCCCTCAGATGGGACGGCTGAAACATTAAACGATAAATCGGATAACACGCAGCCTACCCAGCTGGTAAGGCAACCACCATACCCTGAGAGACTGATGCTGCCAAAAATAGGGGGGCAACCTCAGTTCAATCTCTTAGGAGAATTGAAGAACCTTTATGTTAAGATTCCCCTTTTACAAGCTCTTCAAGATGTACCTATTTATGCTAGAACTGTTTGGGACCTGTGCACTAAAAGACCGGGAAGGAAACCCAGAGATCCTCCTACTGTTCATGTCATAGGGAATTTATCTGCTTTAATGACTGGAAAAACCCCTATAACCAAGTATGAGGATCCTGGCAATCCTACTATCACTGTACACATAGGACAAACGCAGATACCCAACGTACTAGTAGATTTAGGAGCTGCGATCAATGTTATAACAATGGAGACTGTAAAGAAGCTCGGATTTACCAATATTAGACCGACCCCTACCATCTTAGAATTGGCAGACAGATCCACCATCAGACCCGAAGGGATTTTGGACGACCTTGTCATTTCAGTAGACTCATGGGAATATCCTGCCGACTTTCTGGTATTACAACCAAAATCACAGTTGGGGGGACACCCATTGATCTTGGGGAGGCCTTGGTTGGCTACAGCTGATGCTTGGATCAGCTGTCGATCAGGATCTATGACTATATTTGATGGTATGGAAATCAAAAACCTCACCCTGTACCCTCCAGCACGGCCGAGTCTAGAAACTGAAACTTCCCTTTGGATAGAACAGGAAGAGGAGGAAGATGTTCAGCCATTGCTAACAATAGGGAATGCACTAACCTTCAAAAACGAAACAGAAGACGATGCCATTAATAATTTCATTAGCGAACCTGCTTCAGTAGATAAGGAAGTTTATCAACTCCTGAACAGTACCCTCGGTAAGGAAGAACAAGAACAGCTTACGGAGGAAGCACTAGTCAATGACACAAACATAATCCCAGTTTTGAAAAACTCGAGAAACATTCCTATTGAGGCAGAGCCTGGAAGAACTTTGAACATCAACCCTGGTCTCTCCTCAGAAGAACAGATGCGCCTAACCAATCTCTTGAAGGAACGTAAGGGGGCATTCGCCTGGGAGTATACAGACATGAAGGGTATTCCTTCTAGTCTGTGCACTCATCATATTTATATTAAAAACGACTCCCGGCCTGTATGTCAACCCCAACGATGCATGAACCCCAATTTGAGGGATATAGTGAAGGAGGAAATCCAGAAACTCTTGGAAGCAGGATTTATCTATCCTATTTCAGATAGTGAGTGGGTTTCCCCACTTGTAATTGTGCCCAAGAAAAATGGTAAATGGAGAGTCTGTGTCGATTATAGGGAGCTGAACAAAGCTACACAAAAGGATCATTTTCCTCTGCCCTTTATTGACCAGGTACTTGATACCCTATCAGGGAAGTTCTTCTCTTTCCTGGATGGGTTCAGTGGGTACAATCAAATCCAGATTGCTCCAGAGGATCAGGATAAGACCACCTTCACTTGCCCTTGGGGAACGTTCGCCTACAGGGTGCTTCCCTTTGGCTTGTGCAATGCACCTGCAACGTTCCAAAGAGCTGTGATTGGCATATTTTATGAATTGGTTAATGATAGCATGGAAGTTTTTATGGATGATTTTACTCCCTATGGCAAGGATTTTGAGGAAGCACTGGAAAATTTAAAGAAAGTTTTAATTCGCTGTGAATAGGCTCGCCTCTCACTAAGCACTGAAAAATGCCACATGATGATGAGTGAGGGGGTGGTATTAGGACATTTCATCTCTACTGATGGTATTCAAGTGGATCCTTCAAAAATTAAGGTGATAAAAAATATACCAACTCCTTCAACTCAGAAAGAGGTGCGAAGTTTTCTGGGACATGCTGGATATTACAGGAGATTCATAGAAAACTTCTCCAAACTTGCTTCTCCTTTGTTTTCATTGTTAATGAAGGACGCACAGTTTGTGCGGAGTACAGCATGCCAGACAGCATTTGATAAGCTTAAAGAGAAACTGTCCACAGCCCCTATTTTAAGGGGACCTAATTGGACCATACCTTTCCACATTTCTTCAGATGCTTCTGATACTGCCATTGGAGCAGTACTAGGACAGCAGGATGGTCAAGTACCTTATGCTATTTATTATGTTAGTAAAAACTTAGCCCCTGCTGAACTAAACTATACTGTCACTGAAAAAGAATTCCTTGCTATTGTTTATTCTATTAATAAGTTTCGGCATTACATTACTGGGTATCCTACATTTGTGCATACTGACCACTCTGCCATTAAGTATTTAATGAACAAACCTGTCACTAATGCCAGAGTAACCAGGTGGCTTTTATTATTACAGGAATTCGATATTACTATTATAGATAAACCTGGAAAAGAAAATGTTGTTGCTGATTTTTTATCACGATTTACTAAAAGTGATGACAATTCACCTGTTGAGGATGCTTTCCCGGATGAACATTTATTCGCACTCTCAGCTCATTCACCCTGGTATGCAGACGTTGCTAATTATTTGGTTGCAGGGAAGCTTCCGCCACATATGTCTAAACTAGAGAAAAGAAAAATTATTTAGCAAAGTGCCAGGTATTGTTGGCTCAAAGGCCATCTCTTTTACACAGGACCTGATCTTGAGATTAGAAGATGTGTAAGGGAAGATGAGATCTTTCATATACTAAAGGCCTGTCATGATGAACCTTGCGGAGGACACTTTGCAGACAAAAGAACAGGGCATAAGGCGTTGCGGATGGGCTATTATTGGCCGACACTGTTCAAAGATGCTAAAAGATATGTTCAGTCCTGTGACAGCTGCCAAAGGATGGGCCAACCTAATAAGACAGATCAGATGCTTTTACAGCCCCAAGTGGTACTAGAACCGTTTGATAGATGGGCATTGGACTTTGTTGGTCCTATCAACCCTCCTTCCAAACAAAAGGTTTACATTTTGGTGTGTACAGATTACATGACCAAGTGGGTAGAAGCTGTAGCTTTGGCTAAGGCAAATGACCAGGCGGTGATTGATTTACTGTACAGTGAAGTTTTTACCCGTTTTGGGGTACCAAAGGAAGTAGTTACCGATGGGGGACCACAATTTATTTCACACCAATTTGAATCCTTGCTCCGGAAGTATCATGTGCAGCACAAGATAGCTTCACCTTATCATCCCCAGGCCAATGGTCAGGTGGAAAGCACTAATAAAGTTATCGAAGCAATCCTTACTAAAATAGTTAAAAGCCATCGAAGGGATTGGACTGACAGGCTTCCAGAAGCACTGTGGGCATATTGCACGACTTGGCGCAACACCACGGGCTTTTCTCCCTATGATCTGGTATATGGAAAGAGTGCCATCCTTCCAATTGAATTTGAGATCAAGACCTTGAAAACAACCATTGAAATGAACCTGGATGTAACAGAAGCCCAGAAAATAAGATTAAATCAATTAAATGAATTGGATGAGAAACGGTTAGCTGCAGTAGACCAGACTGTGCTGCTTCAGCAACAGAGATCTAACTGGCATGACCGATTCATCAAAAAGAAAATCTTCCGTGAAGGAGATTGGGCACTATTATACGACTCCAGATTCAAGAAGGATTTTAAAGGAAAATTACGCACAAGATGGCTGGGTCCATATTTGGTTGACAGGGTATTTGACAACGGCACTGTTCGCCTGGTGACCATTGATGAAAATCGTATACCATTACTTGCTAACGGCCACAGACTGCGACTGTATCGGAAGCCCATTTCGAAAGATGCATTCATTTCACAGATTGCTGCTGATCCAGACTATCAATTGGCACCAGAGCAGGAACTTTTCTCTACCTTTGCCAAACCTTAAACTGAAAATTGTATTTGCTGTACATAAATAATTTCTTGCTGTAGCGTATAGTTGTTGTTTTCTTTATTTTTTTGCATTTGATCTCTTTGCTTGCTGTCGTCTTTCAAAAATTTTCAGGGAAGCGCCTGGAGAACGACCAGTTTGGGCACGTTAATGAAAATCTCCATGTGCCGTCCTTGCTCTAAAAAAAAAAAAAAAAAAAAAAAAATTCCGACAGCTGCAACATATTTTCCGGCAGCTGTATATCCTTTTCCGGAAACCGCATTCTCCTTTTCCCTAGCAGCCGCAAAAAAATCCCTTTTCCCGCTTGCCGTCGATTTTTTTTTCCGATGGCTGCAACATCGGCGGCTGCAACATCGGTGGCTGCGACATTAGCGGTTGAAACATCGGTGGCTGCGACATTAGCGGCTGCAACATCGGCGGCTGCAACATCGACAGCTGCAACCCCAGTTTTCGCGGCTGCCACCTCATCTTCCCCATGGTTGCCACCTCATTCACCAGCTATTGCCACCTCATCTCCCCCACAGCTGCCATCTCATTTTCTGCAGCTGCCACTCCATTTCCCAGCAGCTGCCACTTCATTTACCAGCCACGGCCATTTCATTTCCCGGTAGCTGTAATGCCCTTTTTCCGTCAACCGTCAATCTTTTCCGACAGCTGCAACTCCGGCAGCTGCAACTTCGGCGGCTGCAACTTCGGTGGCTGCAACATCGGAAGCTGCAACATTCATTTCCTGGTGGCTGCCACCTCATTCACCAGCTATTGCCACCTCATTGACCAGTCACTGCCACATCATTTCCCTGCAGCTGCCATTTCTTTCCAGCGCTGCAACATATTTTCCATAGTCGTAAATTTTTTCTCGCCAGCTGTATGTTTTTTTTCCGCCGCCGTAAAACTTTTCCGTGACAGCCGAAATTTTCCCTGATATCGTAAATTCTTTTTTTTCGGCTGCCGTGAATTTGTTTCCGGTGGCAGCAACTTCTTTCCCGCCAGCTGCAACAGCTTTTTCATCAGCCGCGTTATCATTTCTTTGGCAACTTGCAGTGGTAACTCCCGTGTTAACAGAAGAATTGTTGCAACCTGCTAATCATGATGCTGATTCATCCCAGTCATGCCGGCGAACTCATCATTTCAACCCCGAGGACGCGATGGCTTGTGTTTCACCGGCGAAGGAAATTAGTGCCTTATCCGAGTCATCATGATCCCACGTCTGACTGTGCACGCGTTCGGCTCCGTGACGTCACCAACTGCATGCTCCACCAGTTTCCGCAGCCTTTCGACGCACAGTTTTATGAGGTATGGCTTTCATTTATCACGTGATTAAGCATTGATATCATTTAAACGATATTGGCCGTACCTTCACTCGTACCACCATTTATACCTGATTAAACCTTTCCCTCGTACGATGTAATACTAATAACTGCCACCTTCCCCAATTCGGCATGGAAATTTTAAACGCTTCTCTGTGCTTAACTTTCCGAATTAGCTCATTCGCTCAACGTCTCCGCTCAACGATTCGTGCATTCTCTGTGCTGCAACTTCCATTCTGGGATCCTGTAATCTGTCGAATAGCAGTCTCAGTTTGCAGCCAGGACCATGGGCATTCCAGTTCGCCATGAACCTTTCAATACCCAGGAACTCAGACGGAATCTGCAAGTTCTTGCCATTTTTCAAGCTGCTGGCTGGGTCGAGTTCTTTGAGCGATTGGACGGATTCGATCGGGACGCAGCCCTGCAATTTGCCTTGAATCTTACTAAAACGCACTCCACGGTGTGGGGGCTGTGTATAGATGTCTCTGAGGTCATTATATCTGAGGTTACAGCTATCCCGATGGTGGGAAAACCTTCGTTTAACCGTCGAGTCCCTGCAACGGTTGCACGAGAATAATTTTTACTTCCAGGGGAGCAAGTTGAAGCATCCAGGAGAGGGATTGCACTGAAGTCACTGCCGCAGCCATGGGACCAGGTTGCTGTCTTCCTCAAGAAATACATTACCTGCGAAGGTAGATACCAAACTGTGTATAACTCTGAACTTCCTCTGCTTTCTCATCTCCGCCATGGCATTTTGTTGAATATTCCATTTTATTTATTGCATGACTTGCGTCATATGGCAACATTTGTTCAGTCTGCAAAGCACCCACTGTCCTCTCTCACCCACCATGGCCTTATTAAGTTAATTATTGTAAGAACCCTTGCCCAACATAATATAACATGGGAACAATTTATAACCCGACCACAGCAACCTGTTCCCTTGAGGGTCATCCCATTGCAGCAATTACAGGTTCCGCCACAACAGGAGGACCGGAGTTCCTCCAGTGAAGTTGGGGGGAGGGATGAAACTGAAGAAGAACAACTGGGGGCACAGGCAGGACCATCCGGGGTTGGTAAAACCATAGAGGAAGAACAACCAGGGGCACAGTCGGAGCCATTCGAGGTGTATGAATCCACAGCACAAGCAGAACCAGTGGGGGATGACACTGCATTTGAAGGAGAGCGAGGGGAAGCACAAACAGAGCCATCAGGCGACAATGTAGATGAAACCTTCGTGGAAAACCTAGATAACAGGGCAGCTCCGACAGCAGAAGGTGAAATTGGAGCAGCATCAAATGCTGCGACAATGGAACCTGAAGATGACGGAGCTAGAGCAATGGAAGAAGATATTGAGCTGGTCACAATCGAGTCTTCACCTGAGTGGGTAGGAGGAGGAGCTGTGATTGAAGAAGAACAACATGGGGGGCAGGGAAATATTCCTTTAACTTCAGTTTTTCCCCCCTATATTCCAGTTCCACAAGAAGAAACACCACAAAAAGAAAAGTCACAAAAGAAAACGCCACAGAAAAGGAAGAGGGCCACCAATGAGTTTGATTTAGTAGCACCAATCAGAAGGAAACGAACTCGATCAATCACAGCAGCAGAGGCAGCTAGGAAAAAATGGGCAACCTTAGAGACACAGGTTGAGCCCCCAATCCTTACACCAAGACCAAGGGATGCTCCACAAAGGCCAGTGGAGGAATAACCTGGAATTGAGGGACTCTTGTATGAGAATGCAATGCTGAAAGAGGACCTCCAAGCACTTAGAAGGGAGCTGGAAACTTGGAAGGAAACCTGCAGAAAGCAGGGTGGAAGAAAAATGTACACATTAATAGAGGCTGCAGACCAAGTGGAGGAATCAGCTTCTGCTGGAGCTGGAGAAAAGGATGAGCGAATAATCTGCCCCACCTGTGGGGAAATCTTTAAGGAAGCAGGCCATAAAATTTTACTTAGCACTTATTCAGCACAACAGCCTGTAGCCACAGAAGGGAAAGCAGTGGAAAAAGAAGGTGCTGTCACACAAGAACCAGCACTTTTAAACATCCTTGCTGCAGCTGCCACTTCCCATGATGCAAAAATTATAGAACATATGGGAGAAGAACTTGGAGTGGAGGACGCCCTGGAGATTTATAAGGAATGTATGGTAACCCCAAAATGCTCCCACGACATAGAGATTATAGAACAGATGGGAGAAGAACTGGGAATGAAGGATGCTCTGGAGCTTATAAAAGAATATAGTGAGACCCCAGAATGTTCCCACGATACAGAGATCATGGAGCCGAAGGATACTCTGGAGGTTAGTGAAGAATTTTATGCTGTAACCCCAGAACGTTCCCAGGACACAATAATTTTAGAAGAAGAGACGGAAAGGCAGGACAGTGATAAATTGGAACAGGATGCTGCAACACAAGAACCAGCAACCCTGAATATAATTGTCCAACCGGCCAAGCAGACAGGAGAAGAAGCTGGGACAGAGGATACTCTGGAATTTAATGATGAACTCTGGGTTGTAACCCCAGAGGACTCCCATGATACAGAACTCATAGAAGAGGAGCTGCAGCAAAAGAAGGATGAAGAGGTAAGCCAGGATGTTGTTACACAAGAACCAACATCCTTGGAAGCTGCAGCAAGAACTCCTGAATTGCAGTTGGAAGATAACCTGGGAGTGGATATCATTCCTGATACACAGTGGAGTGAAGATGAACAGGTACAGACACCATGCTCAGGTGACACTGAAATATTAGAGGAGGAGCTGCAAATTGAAAAGGATATCCAGTCTCAGCAGCAGAAGGACAAAGAAGACACTGTTACACAAGAACCAGTGTCTCCAAAAGCAATAAAGGTAGCTGCTGAAGAAGGTTTAAGGGATGTTGCTGTTACACAAGAACCAGCAACTCTCCTGTTAAAATTAGATGCGCTGGAAGACACTGTCCCACAAGAACCAGTGCTTCCACCTCCTAGAGATGTCATTGAGTTGGATTCAGATTGAGGATTTCTTTTCAACTCCCCCAGGCATAGCATAAGGAGACTGCAGAAAGATTCCCACCACACCAAGTGCATTCCCAGATATCAGCAAGTAGCAATGGAAGGGAAACAGTGAAGTTGGAAGATGCCGGGTTACTCACAGAAGCCTTTCAAAAGATAGATGAGATGCCTGATTTCCCTACATTCCTTCCTCTCTCCTGGACAGAGCTCAGTTCAAGATTCAGATGCAGGTTGTTGCATGAGGACATGCAACAGGATAGTTGGGGGAGATGTTGAGCCCAGAATTGGCCCTTTTTTATCATCATTTATCATCTTCCCTTCCCTTGTCCTACACCAATTATCTTGGCAATTAGACTTATTGTCCTTATCTTATTCCCCAAATTACCAAGGTATGGCCGATTATTGTTTTATTGTATTAATACTTATGATTGTGATAATTAAAGCTATGCATCTCTTAATTTGTGCTAACATGATGCGATTTATGAAGGTACTTGAGACAAATAGACTGCAGGAAGATCGGAGCTGAACAAGTCATGAAGGAAGGGACGTTCATTGCTTGTAGAAGGTTCCTTGGGTCTCGAATCATCAATCAAGGCACAGTCGTGACAGGGCAGCTGTAACAGAAATTGCTATCTTAAGTATGTCGCTGCTCGAGTCCAGTTGTGAGCTGGAAGGACCGCCACTCTTGGGGCAATTAATAACTCTCTCATATTTGGATATTTCTGTTCTGCCACGCATTGTAACAGCTAGATTATTTAGGGCGCCTGAAGATCAGAGATCTTCATGGATGCCCAATTATAGGATTAGATGTTACAAGTTGTATGTATAAATATGGGGAGTTGCCTCGACCGAGGGGTTGGACAGCAAACAATTAATTTATTTTGTATTAGCAGCCAAGCCAAACTGTGTACTCATTCTTCTGTTAATATAAGGGGTTACTTCTGAGTTAAAAAGGGTGTTGTTCGACCAACGTCTCTGTGTGAAGACTGGGCTCGTCTTCCACAGAGATTGCTGAGTTAAATTAGGATTTTATCTTTCCTGTTGTGTGATGCTTTGTTCTTTCTTTTGTACGCAGCAGCAATATTTATTGTGTGGATTTCTCAGTAAAAGATTACATTTCTGTGAGATTGGTGAATGGTATAGAATAACACTCGACTGAGTCAGGGTTGCTTTACACATTTCAATTTCTGTTCACACTACCGTGTTCATCTTACAGTTGAGATGTGATTCCAGGAGCTCTTACAATTTAGCTTTCCTGTTATGTGTTGATTGATTTTTATTTCGCAATTCAGTTTCTTAGAACAGTTGCTTCAATTCCTTTCATTTGAAATTCTAGAGTAATGTTTAGTTCATGCTTTATGATTTCCAGCTTGATTAGATTAGACAAGTGATTATTTTAGAATACGAATGAGAATTCCTTTTTGCAATCGTTGATTAGGTATGATATCATTTCTTCTTGATGCATAATAGAAAAGAATTATAGTATAGCAGTTAGAAGGCAATTGGGATTGCATAGATTCTTGGGATGAACATGGATGATAGAAGATAAAAGTATTCACTTCTAATGGTTTTGTGTTTAAGCATATATTGTGCACTTATCCTTTGAAATAAAAATACTTTCTCGAGTTGACAATAAATTTCATATGCTCTGTGTGTTTGATATTAATTTATCTGCAAATAGAGTGCTTGACAAGCTCCAATACAATTTCTACAACATAACCTTGCTCTTGGTTTCTCCTCTAAGATGCATGCCCATGGCTTCCTTCTATAGGCCAAGAGGGGCCAATAAACAACTAGATCCATGTGTGAACCCCGTCACCGCATGAACTAGCTCCAAGGTACACAATGGGAGCTATTGAATGCCAACCCATCATGTTGAGAAGACAAGTTTGAAGTTGTGTTGGTGATGGGATTTTATGAGCCTTTAATGTGCAGTTGGTGGTTGAGATCTCAACGTTTTGACAGTCGCACGGATATCAAATGGAAACCTGGAAGGGGTCGTGTGGGAACATAATTGGCAATATGCACAGTTGCGCACACTAACATAGGTTAGGCCACATGGTCTCGTATTTTGACTGTTCTTTAGCATTTCTAGACTCATATTGCTTCTTGGATATGATGAGGATGTCTTCGGTCGACTGCATGCTATATGTTGATGATGCCTTACTATGTGAATTACAAAAATGTCGCATGTGTGCAATATTTTTACATTAACATTTTTGTTTTTCATTTTTTTCAAGATGAAAAAGCCCCCACACTCGTAGGATGGGCCTATAACCTCAGCTGAGGTGAGCAATGAGGTCCTCCTTAGATGCCCCAAGGATCAGCCCTGTTCTGAATGGATCCCATTCTTAACCTCTGACCCAAAGGATTTGAACTGGTGACCTATGGAGACTTAACTACCACTTTTCACCAACCCACCTACAACTGGCATTTTTCTCTTTTCCTACAAAACACAATTACACAAATGTAATTTATATGCATTATCTTAAATTTAATTGAAAATGAAAAAAATATTTGATAAAATATATATTTTTTTCAAATATTATTTCAATTTGAGATCATGTACATCTATATATTTTATTTGTTGCACCGAGAGGTGCTCTACAGCCCAGTGTGGGAGAGATCTTGTAACGTGATGTAACATTAGTAACTTTTGTAACATTAAGGTAAAAATAAGTAAAGTAATAGTGATAGTGAATATTATGGGAGAGATCTTGTAATGTGATGTAACATTAAAGTAAAAAGAAGTAAAGTAAAGTAATGTAAAGTAAAAAGAAGTAAAGTAAAGTAAAGTAAGTATGGGGGAGATATTGTAACGTTTGTGATGTAACTTTTGTTACTAAGAGAATAATTAAAAAAATTCATGTCTGCTCATAAAATAAAAAATTATGGAATGTATTTAAAAAAATCCATGTTGGTTCATAAAATAAAATATTATGAAAAGTAGTTAAAAAATAGATGTTCGTTTCTAAAATAAAAACTTAAAACTTAAACCCGGATCTATCAATCAAGAGAGATCAAATTTCTTGAGTTTAAATTTAAAAAAAGAAATACACCTCAAGAAATTGGATCCCTCTCAGGGCTTGATAGATACAGGTTTAAGATGGATCTATGCTGGTTTATTTCAAAACTTTGATTTTTTATTTACCTCATACCTATTCCAATACAAATAAAAACAAAATGTTATATGATATAAAAATATTATAATTTGCTCAAGCATCAAACCTTTTTCCTGCGGAGAAAGAACGCGTGAACCCTGATCGCGCGAGCCCTACGCACGCCTGAGGCTAGGGCTTCCTCCTTCGTCGCTTGGGATGGGTCCTCCTCGGGATTCAAGCCCTGAGGATCGTCGTCGTTTTCTTGATGAGGCCTTTATGGCCCTGGTGGCTGCCTCACCTGCTCATTCTTCAGCTCCGATTTCTGGGTCTGGTTTTGTCCGGCTTTCTGAAGCCCCCAAAATCCAGATCATGTCGACAGCTTCAAGGTTGAAGGCCCTAGCACTCAGTGAAAGAGGTTTGATAGGCCAATTCATAGGGATCTGGCTGTCTCCGAGAACCATGGACTTATGGGTTAAAAAAAAACTAGATGCCATTACTCTCAAGCAGAATCCAACATTGCTTCTGTGGAAAAGGCTATTTTTCCTTTTTATTTGAAGAGAAAGAGGATAGAGATCCCATTTTTCACAGTGGCCCATATTTCATGGGTCCTCGAGGACTCTATTTGAACAAATGGAGCCTCTCCTTTGATCCAGAAAAGGATGTTCCTTCGACAGTGCCTGTCTGGGTCCATCTGCCCCATCTTCCCCTCCACTACTGGAATGACGAGTCTCTGCAAGCAATAACGAACTCTTTTGGAAAATATATCGACAAAGCAGAACCGAAAGGCCCTCTATACTCTTGTGCAAGAATTTGTGTGGAGGTGGATTTGGAAAAAGGACTCCTGTTGGCAGGCGGTTTGATGAGGTAATGGTGCGATACCGCCGACGTTGTGACACATTGGATAAGGGCGCGAAAGGAGTATTTTGTACTAGCGTAGACCGCAGTTGGCGGGTTTTGGGTCACTTGGACCATGTATTTGTAATATAGAGTCAAGTATACCACAGATGGCGGGTTTTGGGCCATGTATTTTGTAATATCGAGTCAATTGTGCCGCGGTATGTAGGTTTTTGGGTCATTAGGACCAAGTCAATTAAATATTGGGTCAATTGTCCATAGTGTCGGTTAGGATTCAATTGTAAGTGGACAAATATTGTAATGACAGAAGCCTATAAATAGATGAGAGTTGTAAGTGTTAGATGTGGAGAGGGATACATAGACATATGCGGAGATTGACAAAGAGATAATGCAGGAGTTGCGCAGAGATCTATGTACTGCTTTTGGTTTGCCTCAGTAATATAAGGATGATGATTTGGTGCAATCTATGTGTAATGTTGCTCGATACTTATGTCATTGCCTTTTCTTAATACAATTATCTGTTTCTGTCGCTAAAATGTAAATGCCGCAATAATATGTCATAGATATTTGTTTACTGTAATGTTAAATGTTGCGATTAAAGTGATATGGTATAACTTCATCGTGAATATTTAGAATTGATGTTAGTACCATGCTGCCGCAACTCGCCTCCTCCCTCGACGGAAACATGGTTCCATTTGCTCTTCCTGGATGCCTCGGGTGAGACCTCATCTGCCCTGCGGGTGTTGTTGGGTGGGCTCAAACCTGCCCGGGCCGGTGCCCAGGGAGACTGCGGTATGTGTCGACAGTTGGCGAACCCCTGTCGACTGTGAGGTCATGATCTGGTCAACAAATGGTTCTGTTGTCGGGACCGTGTGCAGAGTAAGAAGAGGCCATGTTGTGGCACCTGACGAAGCTGAAGATACAGAGCTGGTTTGATCAGAGACTGCAGGAATTTGTTGAAAAGGAAAGTCGGAACACGCAACTAACAGTCGATCACTGGTTGGGAAGGTATATTCACGACGGTCCACATGAGTGGTTCTTCTCTGAATTCCCGGTTATTTTGTATGAGTGGTTATCAAAGCTGACCTTCTAGAAGAGAAATTGCCAGGGTGGTGAGCCAACGGCTTGGACCCTAGAGTTGATTCAGGAGCTGCAGGAAGTCGATAATAAGGCATTGCGGGCTGTCGAAGTTTGGCTTGATAGCATCTTGGAGTGATACATCACTGAATTTGCGATTGACACAAAGAAATCCTATAGTGAAGCTGAAAGATACTTCTTTGACGGACCGAGGGGAAGTTTTCTGCTATCACTCCAACTATCGATTAAGATGATAATCTGTGAGAAAGGTATATTGAAGATGCACCTTGATCAGTAAGCAGCCTGGTGGGCGGAGGTCGTGGGTATTGCGACTGTCGGGGGGTGGTCGAAGGAATGGTAAAGGGGTAGATGGGTGCAGACCATGAGGAGACTGTGAGTAAAGCCAAGGAAGAAAGTGGCCTTACGAGGGGAGGAGCAAGGTTTCGACAGGAAAAGAGGCATAGGATAGGAGAAGGTCCTGCTGCGATCGGACTGCAAGACCATGAAGGAAGGGCACAAGGGACAAAGCAGCCTCACAGTCCTGATAGGGACAACCAGGCAACACCCAGGATAGAGGTAGGACCAAACCCCTGGACGAACATACCTACCCCTCCACTCACTGACTCACAACCAGCAGGAAATATTACTTCGACACCACCAAGCTCATCGATTTAACAGAAGTTAATTGGTAGTAGTACAGCGACAGGAGGAAGCAAGTCCAAAATGGTGGGTGATGATGCAAAATTACCGTTGTTCCATGGGAGTGCTACAGACAATCCCAAACAGTATTGGTTTCTGTGTGAAGTAGTCTGGACCATGAAACAAGTCACTAATGATAATGCGAAGAAAGGGCAGTTGGCCACGACCTTGTGAGGTCGTGTATTAGATTGGTTCATGAAGTTCATTTTGGTTCTTATGGGAACACCTGTTGGCTTGGTTTTGCAACCAAGCTTTGTGCAATGGGAACCTATCAATAAGTGATAGCAGTTTCAAATATTGAAAGCAAAAACAATTATAAATCTGAATCTAAAACTAAACTAGCATGTGCATATAACAATAAACTTGAAAAGATTTAAGAACAAGAACAAGAAATAAAATAAAAAATAACTTTTGTATTATGATACCTCAAATGGTGAGGATGTTGTGGTGTTGAGCAGCTCCAAGGTGAGTAGCTCCATGCTCCATTGGTCTCTTCTCCAAGATTGCTACAATGGTCAAGAACTCATGAGAAATTTTGACAGCATGAGGATAGGATGATGGATGGATGGAAAGTGAGGAACCCCTACCACCTTTTTATAGTTTCTGGTGGTGGGGAATACCATTATGGTTTTGAGGAAACCAATGGTATTGACCAACATGGTTTAGGTACCTTTTCCCTCCTTTTTCCTTTTTTTGAATATTTTTGAATATTTTTATTCCCTTTTTAATATTTTTGGGAATTCTGGACCCTTTTTTAGGGTTTTTTATGCTTTTTGAGGAAAAATATTCATTTTGAGGGGAAAAAGGGGTGTATTATGGTCCTTTGGTGGCTTTAGAGGCTCAAATGGTGGAAAAGTGGACAAATGGGTCATGTGAATAAGGAAATGAGCTAGTGAGCACTTTTTGGGTGTTAACAGATTGCCCCCTGATGTGTGAGGGCAAGAGCTCATCGTATGGCCGATAGACATCATAGTTCTTTTGTCTTTTTCCTGGGGTTTGGGGAACAAAAGAGATCGGTTGGAGACTGGATCAACGGCCCTTGGAAGCTGCAAAAACAAAAAATATCACATGGCCTCAATATGAATGAGGAATAATCTCTGATAATGGACGAGGCGGGCATCCCCATGCTCATATCAAGACATATACATAACAATTAGTCCCGAGGAGGGGGACCTAAATAAGACATAAAAAATCTGCTGGTACATCATAATGGTCCAAAGGGGACACTATTTTGGGATGTACTCATGATCATCACATGAATGATCTCAATAACTGATACACTGGAATAAAGTGACAACCGTCCTGAACAAGGTTTCAGAAGGGTTGATGAACTGCTGAAACTGAAGGTGTCCAACATCTGTAGGGATTCAATGACTGTGAGTCATATCTGAGAAGTACATGTAACTGTATACTCGAGGGAGTATAAAAGTGGGGTACATCGAAATACTGTCGCCATGTGCAACCCGGATATCTATAGAAAAAATGTAATTGGTTGTTTCCATAGGTAGACTCTCAAATGTGGAAGAGTCAGGTGGTATCCGGGGTCTTCAATAAATAACTGAACGGACCAATATCCTGTGTGAGTCTCAACGATGCGATCAAGGTGTTGAAGTCGAGCATGTGAGAAATAACCATTTGGAGAGGCACTGAGGACTCTTCTCGAAATGATTCGTAGGCACTCATCATGAATGGTGATGAGTCCAAGACACAGGGACCTCTAGGTCTATCCTCTGGAAAAATTTGGTTGTCGTCGACAGAGGGATACCAGCAACTAACAAGGCAATGATTTTTCCTTGATAGGAGCGCGAGGTGTAGAATTGAAGTGTGGTAGTACTGATGGTAGGACTGACATACTTGTGGGGATGTTAAGTAACTGGGGTCATAGAGTGGGTGGACTCAAACTTCCTTTGTTCAGAGTATGATGACATGGTTAACCTAGCAGCGTAGGGAACTGAATTGTAGATGCGGGGATCATAGCTTTTAAGGACTGAAGGGTGTGTATTAACTCTGGGGGGGGGATGAGCTGATGGGTGCTGTCGAGGGATTATCAGGGTGACATACTGCAAAATACTCTAAACAAAGGCGACCAAATGGGGAAGCTGCCATATGAGTAGACGTGATCTGTTGTGGTGCCGAGAAGCACCATTGGGTCCTTCTTCGTAGTTTTAATGAGCCCCAAGAAGGGATAAAAGTGTGCTCTGAAATAGTACTATCCTGTGGATTTTGTGAGCCCAGGACTGTTCGTGCTCATGGGTGCTTTCTTTTTTAAGGAGTCTAAAAACGATAAGAAGACTCTGCAGTGGTTATGAGTACCGTCCTATGGGTTTTTACAAGCCCAGAATGGTGATTGCTCGTGGTCGCTTTCATGTTTAGAGTCTGAAAGCGGTAAGTGGACTCCATTGGTTTTCTTTTTCGTGAGTTAGTCTCCAAGGCCCGAAAAAGCATAAAATAATGCAAATGGAGAACTCTTCTAGCCGATGTGACTAGAGTATTCTTTTTTTGTAATTAGTCTACAAGGTCCGGAAAAGGGGTAAACTTATACCAAGTAGACACCCTTTCAGATACATTTAGCGAGCATGAAAGGAAGCAAGGTTGCTCGGCGATCTTTTCATTGTTTTAGGAGTCAGAAAAGAGCTTAACAGAAACTCCCTAAGTGCCTTTTTCGTAAAAGGGATTGCTTGGCCTGAAAAAGGGGTAAAACTATACCGAACAAAAAGGGATTGATGAGAGCGAGAAAAGGTCTCAAGCATCGTCATGAGTGCGGAATACTGAATCCGGTGACGTAAAGATTGTCAAAAAGGGGCAACGGCCAATGTGGCACGCAAATCGAGGTGATGAGTGACATTTTGAAAAAATGCCCAAAAATTATGGGGTGAGAAAGAGAAATGATCTCAAGCATCATCACGAGCACGAAAAACTGAATCTGGCGATATAAGACTCGTAAAAAATGGAGAACGGTCGATGTGGCACGCAAACCGAGGCGACGAGGGGGCATGGGAAAAATGCCCAAAAAATTGGGGGGTGAGAGCGAGAAATGATCTCAAGCATCATCACGAGCGCAGAAAACCGAATCCGGTGATATAAGGCTTGTTAAAAATGGAGAACGGTCGATGTGGCACGCAAACCGAGGCGACGAGGGGGCATGGGAAAAATGCCCAAAAAATATGGAGGTGAGAGCGAGAAATGATCTCAAGCGTCATCACGAACGCGGAAAACTGAATCCAGCGATATGAGACTCATAAAAAAAAATTGAGGACGATCGATGTGGCACGCAAACCAAGGCGATAAGTGGCATTTTGAAAAAAATCCCAAAAATTATGGGTGTGAGAGCGAGAAATGGTCTCAAGCATCATCACGGGCATGGAAATATGAATCCTACGGTGCAAATGGTGCGAAAAACGGAGGTCATAAGGACTCCGGAATGGTCAAAGGAAATAACTAGGTTAAAAAATGGCTACAAATGAAGGTGACCCCACCAAGCCAAGGATGTAGTGGTGGGGAGAAATGATGACCCACGGGGGCAAAATACTATGTGTATCAAATCAACTCAAATATACAAGTGACACGTGACCTCAAAAATGGTTGAGATCACGAATGTGAAAAAGTGAGCAGGGTTAATGACCTGCCCCCATATGATGTGCATGGGGTTTGTGATTGTGGATCAGATATGTGTTGGTTTGAACGATGGGCTCATTAAGGTGTTGAGATAGAGGTGATGGGGTAGGGTCAAAATGATTGATCATGCCCCCTATCCCAGGTTCGAGGTAATCTATTATGTCCCCGAACTCAGAGGTGTCAATGTGGTGCATATGCTGTCTTAGAGAGGGATCAAGAGGGCATTGACCAACTACTGGAGGGGGGGTGTACCATGAGGCTGTGGGCTGTGGTGGCATACTAAAGTGATGATATGATGATGGGGGATTCCCCTTGTGGGGTGGATGCCCCCAATATCTCCGACGAGAATCACAATGATGATGAGTAGGCAAGGTTTTGGGCCTGCCCCCATGTTGTGGACATGTGGTTTCCTCGTCAATTTGAAAGGGTTGAACATGTGTGTCAAAGGGATCAATGGAAGGGGCCGACCGGACATAGGGGTATCTAGTGGAAATCGTGTAAATGGTGTTAATTTCTTCCGAGGAGGAAGATGGTGGGGGATGAATTTCCTCAATGAGAAGAGGGGATATCTCTAGGTCGACGTTATTCAACTCGTACAGTGCTGCTCTATAATCTGGGAGATCGGGGCAGTGATGTGAATAATGGCCGTAAATGCCGCATATCGCACAAGGGTGGTTAGTGCGGAGCGTTTTGTCGCAAGGGTGAGGAGGTGGCTCAAGTCTTACCACTAGAATTCCGGTGTCATCATCCAACATATTCATGTGTTCTTGGAGTGCCGGTAATTGTGGACATTGATGAGTGGCATGGCCTACGTCGTCACACAATGAGCACTTAGGGGGAATTCAAATAGTTGGGGGGTTTTTAGCTACCTTGGGGGTTGCTGGGGGCGTGCGAGTTATGAGTCCAGTGTTATAAGTTGGTGGGCCTCTGCCCCCTGTGTTCCGTAACGGAGGTGGGGCGTTTCTCGATGTTGATGCCGTAGTCACTATTGGGGGTGGTCTGTTTTGCAGATGAGTTACCGGAGGGAGTGGGTGGCTGGTAGTAGGGATAGGTTGTATTGGTTGTAAAATAATAGTCGGAGTCGGCGGGGGGCTCGGAGCAGGTAAGTACCATACAGGTAGCCCTAATGTTAAGCCAGGAAGCTTGAGTGTAGCCATTACTGGCGAACTGACAACTCCGGAAAATGGGAACAAGAACGGGATAGTGTGAATTGGAGTTGTGCCAATATGAGTAGGCACTGTGGGTGTTTGTGGTAGTGACGAAGGTTGTTGTGTGGTGTGCGACAGGGTGCACAAATCCGATGTTTTTGTTATCGGTGAAGGTGGTGAGATCGATGGAAATGTGGAAGTCATAGGTGACTCGGTGTAGATTCCAGGACCAATTGACGACACAAATGATGTCGGTGCGTTTTGAATGGTTTGTTCAATCATTGGTAGCACATTTTGAGGAGCTGCGGGGGTGTTAGGATCATAATATGTGAGTTGATCGATCTTGATAACGCGTCCTTCATGTGGGAACATCATGAGGTGAAAAACAGATGAAGCCACTACTTTCATTTTGTACATATAGTTACGTCTAAGAAGGAGGTTGTAGTCGAGCTGGGCATTGATCACTTCGATGTCGATAAGAACTAATTTGCCACCTAGTTCTACGGGTACGTTCGCTAAGAGTCCTTGTGGTTGAGCTGAGTGTCCGTCGTAAGCTCTTAATGTCGTGGTAGATGGTTGTAAAGTGGGGGAGCCAAGTTTCTGCCACACAAGGGTGGACATAACGCAAGTGGAAGCTCCTTCATCGATGATGCATCGATGCACAACAAGGTTTTGAATGTTTACTAATACTTGGAAAGCCAAATTTGATGGCAATCGAGGTTCGGCTTGGTCTAAGTCGAAAGCCATCATGTGTGTGTCGTCAGGGTCTACTCCTCCGATGGCGGATAGTAGTAGTTTTCGTTGTGCAGGGCATGTTTTCAATACCTCTAAAGCAGACATAGCAGCGGGGGATTGTGCTAGGTCTTCCACGACGTTATAATTGGATGCTGCGCGAGCATTAGGATTGTTGTTAATCCTTCGCAAAGGGATGCGAGGGATTTTAGGTCCTCCGTCCAACGGCATATTTCGTATGCTTAGTGGTTGATTTGGTGGAAGGGAGGTGGTTGCGTCAATGGGAGGAGTTTTTGGGGGTGGGCCGTACTGATTCCTACGAGTTTGGAGGTTGATGTCATTGGATGATATCATTAATAAATGGTGTGTGCCTAGATCCGCATGCTGATAATCAGTTGCGACATAGGTGATTTGCTGCTGGAGTGCAGCGGATCCTTGTGGGGGATCCATAGGGCGAGTATTTACTACTCCCTGGTTTGACAATGGGTTTTATAATACCATGGGTTGTGGTTGATTGAGTGGAGCTGGCTGTCCAGCGTGGCCCTGGCGTTGGGCATCGTCAGCCCAAATTTTACGTGCTTTCTCTAAATGGGGGCAGTTATGAGTGTAGTGTCCATAGACTCCACATATAGAACATGGATGGTTTGTTCTCATGTTATTGTTTTTGGGCTGCTTGGGATGACGATCAGGATTCTGGTTGGGAGGAGCAGCATTGTTATTATTTGGAGGATTGGGAGGTGGTGGACCTTGATTATGTTGTTGGTTGTTGCCGCAGTTACATCCTCTTCCACGGTTTTGTTGTCCGCCCTGGTTGCGTTGGTTGTTTTGATGTTGGGGCTGATTGTGTTGTGTGTACACTTTCCCTTGAGCAGTGGGAGGATTTTGGGGTGCCGCAGGTGCGGGAGCAGGTTGCGGTGGATAATAAGCTGGTGGGGCTGGAGGTGGTCCAGTTGCCTGCTGGGGTTGTTGGTAACCCTGAGCTATTGGAGGTGTTGGGTTAGCTGTTGTAGCTTGTTGTGGGTAATACATTGGTTGTGCCGAGAAATGAATTGGGTTCTCGGTGGCCGGTTGGTTATAGTATGTGGGTGGTACATATGTTGATGGCGCTTTCCCATAGCAATGTTGTGGACAAGAGGGTCCATGAGTGTGATGAGTCTGATTCGTTGGAGCATACGAAGTTGTCGCTCCAGAATTAGATGTAGCCCTAGAGAGGTCTGGGGAATTAATGGTGCTCACCATGCTAAAAGGTTTAATTTGCGCCGTAACTTGGCCGATAATACCATCAGCGGCATGTGATGCCCCCCAAGCGTCACCGCGTGAAGAATCGCCTCGTGGGGCGTCTGGTATGATGGTGTAGAGATAGCCTGATTGGGCATAAACCAGGTCGAATTGCTGAGCTTTTAGGATATCTTCTTCTTCTGACTGGGGTCATTCAGAAGCTACGTCTTTTGCTACGAGGGGTAGGAGTGATTTAAGAAATCAGTCCAAAAATATACGGTCATCCAGTTTTATCTTACAAAGGCTACGACGCTTGCGCCACTCATGGATATGGTCGGTGATGTGGGTAGTTGTGTTTTGTCTGCAAGACAACAGTATTTCAACTCCTTCATCATAGCGTACAAGTAACTGAAAAAACTAAAGGAAAGTGGAGGCGAGAGACGTAAATGTATGGTGGGTCCCATGTGATTGTTCGATGTACCACTTGGCTGCAAAGCCAGTGAACGTTCGTTGCAACAATCTCAGTCGAATGGAGTCATCCACTATGGAGTTAGATGAACACCATAGGTGAAATGACATTATGTGGTTTTGGGGATCCTCCCCAGGTTTTCCTTCAAACTTGGGGATGTCCGAGGGGAGCTTTGTAGGCATGGGTGTCCATGTAGGGTTGTGCCTGATAGGGTCGTTGGTGAGCCTGGCTAGGTCTGGTAAGTTCAGACTAGCCATGTAAGATAAACTAGCCGATGGGTGTGGCGTAGTGACTGGGACATAACTATTGATGGTGGCATTATGTAGTGGTCCAGTATCCCCTAAGGGTATGCTAGGTATTGAAGGTATGTTTCCTCCAACTGTTGTGGTTTGGTATGGGCCAGCGTTTCCAAGTGCAACATGGGTTACACTGGGGTTAGGAATAGCGTCAGGAATTCCTGGGATCTGGGTTGTGGTAATGACAGGTGGTGTGATTCCTATGTTTGGCATACCCATAATAGGAGGTAGTCCTGTGTTGGGCATACCTAAAGGTGGAGTGTCCCCCATATTAGGCATGCCTAGAGGGGTTGTTGTTACCATGGATGGCACAGTAGTAGAAGGGTTTGTGGATGTATCTCCAATAGTACTGGTAAAAAGTGGGTCGTATTGTGGTCCAACCATGAGGTTGGTTGGTGATATTTCAGTAGGGTTTTCGGATTCAGCCTCAGAATCAGATGTGAAGTGAGGCGTGTCAGAATTGGATGACTGTATGTTTGGCCGATGACGTGTCGAGTCAAGGGATAAGGCTCTACGTCGGTGACGTGTAGAGCCAAGTAGACTGAAGTGAGGGGGTTAACCCTGAAGACGACGAGATCGTCTTAAATTCTCAATGGTGAGAAATATTTTTTAAAAATTTCAGTGTAAGGTGGTGATGTAAAAAACTCGAAACCCTAATGCAACAATGAGTGCAAAAAGGGGAGTGAAAAAATAAAGGCTCTCAGGCCAACAATCAAACCTCAAAAAGCATTTATTATAGTAGTTGTGCTATAATAAGTGAAGGGATGCAACAAAATTGGTCAGAATACCAAAAGTCAAATAGTTTCTAGAAAAAAGAGGTGTTATTAGACCAAAGGTGGGTAATGTATCATGCAAACACCTAACTAGAAGTATTGTAAGTCAACAAACGATATCCTCTGCAAGGTGATGAAATCCAAGTCAGACAATATAGAGTGTTGAATCAACGGCTAGATATCCCCCTACCGAGAGGGACACCGGGTAGACAATCCTAAAGAGTGGCAACTAGGATACCCCGTTCATGACACGTTCGGTTGGGTGAATCTGCAATTTGGTTCTATCGACGTTGTACACCCTCTTGGGTGTACACCGAGAACTTCGAAAGGTATCCTTTGGTTACTGAATGGATTGCGGTATTCCACTCAGACTTCCAAAACCAGTCTGGCTACTTCAACCCTCCTAAGGGAGAGGCCTTCCCGATAAATTGGTTGATAACCGTGTCAAAATTATAAGGGATTTTGGTACCATAGAGGACAACCAATATGTCTCAAATGTAATAATTGAGGTGTGTTATTGGAACACCTATCCCCTCAATTCTACCTAACTACAAAATTCTTTTAAGTGCTCCCCAAGTGGGGTTAAAAGTTTGTTGAGTTTAAGGTAAATTTTAAGGCTCAATTTAAATTATGTGGCAGAGTGGGTGCAAGTGTGGTATTTAAACTGAAATTGATTTGCCTCGCTTGGGCGATTGATTACAAATGAAAGAAAAGATGCTTCTAGTTTTGCAAAAAATAAAGGCATTTTTGAAATGTAAATGATTGAAAAAACTATTCAAAAATAATGGATCTTTGAAATAATTTCAAGGAAAGCAAATAACATAGATATTTCAAGAAATAAATGGGTCTCTTAAAAGTTGCTTAGGCAAAGTATTGAGCAAATAAACAGTAAAACCTTGATTTAAATAAAATGCAGAAAAATCTCTCTTTCAATTACTGAAAATTTTTAGAAATATTTTTAATGGAGCATTCTAAATAGTAAAATATTTAATGTGGCTGTAAAAATGCAAAATAATTAATGCTGTAAAATATGCTAAATGGGCAGAAAATACAGCAAAAAATAATTTTTGAAAAATTGGTCGAATTGAAAAAAAATTGCATCGCGGGTTTCAGGAAAACAGCCGCGATGGGCAGTGCGGGTTTCGGCTGCGAAGCCGCGATGTGCAGCGCGGGTTTCGGTCGCGCAGTTGCGATGGGTAGCACGGGTTTCGGCCGCGATGTGTAGCGCGGGTTTCGGTCACACAGTCGCGATGTGCAGCGCGGTGAATGGCCGCGAAGCCGCGATGTGCAGCGCGTAAAATGGATGCGAAGCCGCGGCGCGCCGCGCGGAAAAAAGCTACGAGGTCACAATGAGCCACGCGACTGTCGGGCAAAAAACCGTGAGGCGAAATCCAAAAAACGGACGCCGAAAAACGAACCCGAAAATGGAAATTTCAGGCTGTTAATGGCAATAGAAAGGGCCAAGATCTAGAACAACAATGGATCTGTTGTCTAGGATGGCAGATCTATGAATTAAAATGATTAAAACTAACAAAAACTAAGATCTAAAGAAAAAAAATTGAGATCTAATAATTCAAAGCCAGCGGGGTCGCCAAAAACTGTTGGCTTGGTTTTGCAACCAAGCTTTGTGCAATGGGCACCTATCAACAAGTGATAGCATTTTCAAATATTGAAAGCAAAAACAATTATAAATATGAATCTGAAACTAAACTAGCATGTGCATATAACAATAAACTTGAAAAGATTTAAGAACAAGAACAATAAATAAAATAAAAAATAACTTTTGTATTATGATACCTCAAATGGTGAGGATGTTGTGGTGTTGAGCAGCTCCAAGGTGAGTAGCTCCAAGCTCCAATGGTCTCTTCTCCAAGATTGCTACAATGGTTAAGAACTCATGAGAGATTTTGACAGCATGAGGATAGGATGATGGATGGATGGAAAGTGAGGAGCCCCTACCACCTTTTTATAGTTTTTGGTGGTGGGGAATACCATTATGGTTTTGAGGAAACCAATGGTATTGACCAACATGGTTTAGCTACCTTTTCCCTCCTTTTTCCTTTTTTTGAATTTTTTGAATTTTTTTATTCCCTTTTTAATATTTTTGGGAATTCTGGACCCTTTTTTAGGGTTTTTTTTATGCTTTTTGAGGAAAAATATTCATTTTGAGGGGAAAAAGGGGTGTATTATGGTCTTTTGGTGGCTTTAGAGGCTCAAATGGTGGAAAAGTGAACAAATGGGTCATGTGAATAAGGAAATGAGCTAGTGAGCACTTTTTGGGTGTTAACAACACCAGAGAAGTCCCTAGATGAGATTCGGGAGGGACTGATTATTGGATTTAGACGACCCAAGTTTGAAGCTCAGTACATTACAGAATTGAAGGAAATTAAGCAATATCCTAATGAGACAGTTTGGGATTTTGACTAGCGATTCAAGACGCTGATGGCAAAGGTTAGCTTCGATATGAGCGCAGTCCAACATAAATAATGGTTTATTGCAGCACTATTACCCCACATTCGGCTGCCGCTAATGCAGCAAAACATTTCAACGCCTAGTGAAGCTCTAGAGATCGCAATGCGATTAGAAGCATCTCCGATTGGAGATAATTGAGTTGGGATGTCGCAGATACAGACACAGCTCGCTAACCTGACTATATAGTTGCAAGATTTGAAGAAAAACAAGGAACAACATGATGAAGTATGGTGTACACGATGCCGAAGAGAAGGGCATACGAAGGATAATTGTCCAGATTTCCATAATTATTTGGTGTCAGGTGCGCCAAACCTGTTGAATGGCGGCAGTATGCTGTGGTGTCACGTTTGTTCGATGTTTGGGCACAGTCATGATAGTTTCCCGTATATGCAGACAATGGTGACAACCCCGAGAAATCTTTATTGCACATTCTGCAAGTCAGTGGGTCATGATGACAAGGATTGCCAGGCATATGGGTTGCTACAGGAGAAGATGTGCAATGCATTCTACGTCAAGGACGATCAGCGCGTCGTACAACAACCACAACTGCAACCGCAGGTAGCCCAGCCGCTACCGCAACCGCAGATGCATTTTGTACTGCAGCAGCAGCAACCGCAGTAGTTCATGCCACAATACTCTCCAATGCAGATGACTCCCCCACAGCCTCAGTACGTGCAACAACCGCAGTATGGACCACAAGGGAAAGGGATTCTCCTAGCACCCATGCAGCAGCAATTTAACCAACCTCAATACCAGCAGCAGAGTGGCTACCGAGGAGGCTACAGGGGTGGACGTGGTGGTGGATTTGGTCGTGGAGGAGGAGGCCGAGGTGGTCATGGACCTGTTCAATGTTACCACTGTGCGGTATGGGGGAATTATCAGCGTGACTGCCCACTGCTACAGAATCAGTGTACGTTTTGTTCCAGTAATGATCATACAGTCGAGAATTGTCCACAGTTGATTACAAGATGGCAGGCTGGGAACACTCCGCAGCTACAGAATCAAGCCCAACCACAGCAACTAGTACAGAAGCTGGTACAACAACCAGTACAGAACCAACCCCCGTGACCACCGCCGCACGCCAATCAAAATATCAATCAACTGGGGAATATGCAGCAGAACCAGATGCAGGGTGCAAATATTGCGACCATTTCTGCAGAGCCACGACCGCAAGATACTTCGGTGGATGTTGTCACTCGTGGAGGCAAGACGACTGGGGAAGATGGTTTGCGCCCATTGATTCGGTTGGCTAGTCAGAAGATGGTACCCTTCGACATTGATATGGAGCGAGAGACATTCATGGAAGCATGATGCACTTTGGAGAAAGACCGCGGTAAGGTTGTTGTTTGCGATATTCCGCCTATCTTTGATGCTACATCAGACGTTGATCATCCACCACCGGGGATGTTGCAAAAATTACTTGAAAGCTGTTTGTTATTGGCCCAAGACCCGGCTGCTCTGGTTGAGATTGAGGGATGGTTATAGCAATTTTTGAAAGGACGGCAGGAGTCGACAGTAAACTCCTTACAACGACGGAAGACTGGAAAGGAGATGCGAATGAATATTCAAATTGGTGATTATGATGTTGACTCTGTGATTCTTGACCTTGGTTCGGATGTTAACATCTTAACCAAGCAGGCGTGGCAGAAGATGGGGAGTCCCCCATTGAGTTGGTCTCCTGTACAGCTTCGGTTGGCTAACCATGCGAAGGTGACACCCATTGGGCGAGTTCCGCGGCTCACGATTGATATTGAGGGCATGAAGACTTATGCTGATTTTGATGTTATAGAAGTAGTTGAAGGAGGAAGCTCTTATCTGACACTCTTGGGGATCGGAAGGGCTAATGATAGTGGAGCTGTAATCAACTTCAAGAAGTGCATGACGACCTTTGAGAATCGCGATTTCAGAGTTATAGCCCTGTTGGATCCGGCTGAAGGACGCCGATACGTTGAACCGGTCAGAGATGGTGATACCGTTGGATGGGACCATGCATTCAATTATATCCATCCTACCGTCCACGGTGAGTTGGATTGGCGCAGCGAGAGTTCTGCGTCTTCCAACTCTGATGATGCACTAGAGCATTGGCAGAACTGGATGCATGAAGT
This sequence comes from Larix kaempferi, assembly GCA_027924585.1. Classification (NCBI taxonomy): domain Eukaryota; kingdom Viridiplantae; phylum Streptophyta; class Pinopsida; order Pinales; family Pinaceae; genus Larix; species Larix kaempferi. The sequence goes on along the minus strand of BSBM01000431.1, from coordinate 12,497,765 downwards.
ACCCTTCCGGAAATGTGGCTTAGTTACGCAATCCTTATGTCGGGTTGCGACCGAGACGATAACATTGTCGGTCTACGAGGGGTTTCCTAACCTAACCACCTTTTTAGCAGAATTTGAAGATCGCGTCTCAGAACCACAACGATTGCTGGAATTGGAGAACGCGCTGAAGGCTGTTCCAGCACGCTGTTGGGTGACACATAAGAAATTCATTAAAGATTGGTCATAGTGTCGAAGGTTAATGATGGTTTGGTTCGGTGATACTGAGGTTTATCACACTGGCACGTATGATGGCCGGACTGATCCCGGTGATCACGTGATGGAGTGCCAACGATTGTGGGTAGCGTGACCCAGAGATGAGTGGGTTCATGCTTTTGTTCATACTTTGGGTGAGATACCGTGCTCATGGTACACTGCAGCCAAGTTGCGCCGAGACATTACCACATGGGGAGAGATGACGATCTGTTTCACTCATACGTTCACGTTTGCGGATACCAACCCTGATGTCCATAATGCTTTACAGCTCATCCGCGATGCGATATTTCAGGTTGTTTCGGCAGCCTACCCTGTCGATCCGCACACACACTGTCAGATGTAGTCTCTCATGGAGTGTTTTAACATCAGTGGTGGCCCGGAGGATGATGATGATCCCTGAAATGTTAACATTCCTGAGTTTGAAGGGACCTGCAATCTGGTACTTGCCTGTCGTTCCAGGTACCCAGTTCAGTCAACCATTGCAGCTTCGCAAGATGAATATCGGCACCGAGGCCACTCCTAAGTTTGCTAATGTTGGGGATTATTGGGACGATGAAATGATGAGTAAGGTTACAGAGTTACTGCATGAGTTTCAGGATGTGTTTCCCATGAATTTTTCCGAAATGAAGGGAATCCTCAGTGATTTAGGAGAAGTGAGGATTCCATTGAAGCCAGATGCTAAGCCAGTTCGACAGCGACCTTATCGGCTGAATTCGTGACATAAAGAAAAGGTCAAGGCGGAACTTGATCGGATGTTGGATGCTGGTATTATCGAACTTGTAGAAGAATCCAAATGGATCAGTCCTATGGTGGTGCAGGACAAGAAAATAGGTGAAGTGCGCATTTGTGTCGACTTGCGGAAACTGAACGATGCCTGCTTGCATGACCCTTTTCCGACCCCGTTTACTGATGAAGTACTTGAAGGAGTGGGTGGTCAGGAGATGTACTCTTTCACCGATGGATTCTCTGGCTACGATCAGATTCGCATTGCTAAGTAAGATCACCATAAGATGACTTTTGTTACTGAATGGGGTTGCTTTCAGTACACGGTCATGCCGTTTGGTTTGAAGAATGCACCTGCGATATTCTCCAGGGTCGTTGCTGCCGCATTCAAAGATTTTATTCAGAAGTTTCTGCAGGTATATATGGATGAGGACCGTTTATGGATTGATTCGCGACCATCTGGCCAATCTGCGATTAATGCTCGAGCGATGCCGATAGCACCAGATATCGCTGAACTTGAAGAAATGTATTTTTTGTGCTCCCTTTGGAATATTTCTGGGTCAAATCCTGTGTAAGCAGGGATTGTTGGTTTATCCAGCCAAGATTGTGCTTATTTTGGGGTTGCAACCGTCGACCACTGTTAAGCAGCTGCGCGCCACCTTGGGTCATACGGGATATTACCGCAAGTTCATTGGGGGTTATGCTGTGATTACTGCCCCTATGGAAAATTTGTTGAAGCTATCCTGACATTCCAGTGGAGCCTGGAACGTCAGGATAGCTTCGAAACGCTCAAGGCGAAGATGGTGTCGACATCGATTTTGGTTTTTCCGGACTGGAGTAAGGAATTCCATGTCCACGTTGATGCCTCATCGGTTGCATTAGGTGTTGTATTGGCTCAACCAAGAGAAGGCGACATTGATCATCCCATTGCTTTTGCCTGTCGGAAGCTGTCTTGTGCAGAATGCAATTACACCACCACAGAATGCGAAGGTCAGGCCATGGTTTATGCCCTACAGAAATTCAGGCATTATTTGTTGGGTGGCCACTTTAAAATGTTCACTGATCATTCTGCATTGAAATACTTGGTCAATAAGCCTGTGTTGGGGGAGAAGATCTGTCGGTGGCTACTGTTGTTTCACGAGTTCGATTTTGAGGTTATTGTGAAGCCGGGGTGGTTGAATGCTGGACCAGATCATTTGTCACGGATTGATATAGGGGAGGAACCGACTAATATCAAAGATGCATTTCCGGATGCCCAACTTTTTCACGTTGCCACTGCTGATCAGTATTTTAATGACATACTTCAGTTTTTGGTAACCAGCACCGCACCCGATGATTTTATCACTACTCAGAAGAAGCAATTGGTCGTCAAGGTTATCGACTTTCAACTGATCACGGGAGAGTTGTATAAATTGGGTGCTGATGAGATATTGCACAGATGTGTCTTGCCACATGAGCAAGTGCAGATTTTGGCTGAGGCACATGGTGGAGTGGCGGGAGGCCATTACGGCGGTCGAGCGACTGCCCGGAAGGTATTGCGTGCAGGACTTTGGTGGCCCACGTTACATAATGATACGACAGACTATGCGCGGTCTTGTGATGTCTGTCAACGAACTGGCAAGCCATCCAGACGAGACGAGATGCCACTGCTACCTCAGGTGACATTGCAACCATTCGAAACATGGGCTGTGGATTTTGTAGGATCGATCCATCCACCAGGGAAATGCACAGGTGCATGGTATATTATCACAGCGACAGAATACTTGACCCGATGGGCTGAGGCAGCACTTGTCGTTGATTGCTCCGCCGCCATAGCTGCTCATTTTTTGTTTGATCACATTATCACTCGGTTCGGCTTCCCTAAGATATTGCTGAGTGATCAAGGTAGCCACTTTCTGAATCGCACTATTAGCGCATTGACCGACGAATTGCAGATACAGCATAAGAAGAGTACACCCTATCACCCACAGGCAAATGGAACGGTGGAGGCATTTAACAAGGTATTGGAGCAGGCGTTGATAAAGGTATGTAATGCGAACCGCGACGACTGGGATCTGAAAATCCCAGCGGTGTTATGGGCCTATCGCACCACCTGTAAACAGTTAATTGGTCAAACACCTTTCAAACTGGTATATGGGAAGGAAGCAATTATGCCCATGGAGTACATTGTTCCAAGTCTACGAATTGCAGCTGTTACGAGCATGGATGATGTTGCAGCATTGGATGAGCGACTAGAACAAGAACAATTGGTAGAGCTAGAAGAGGATCTATTTATCACTGGCTTTCACCAAGGGGTGGAGAAGGACCGTCAGAAGGCATGGCATGATCGTCACATTAAAAATAAGCAGTTTCAGCAAGGCGACTTAGTGTTACTATATGATAGCAAGTTTATGAAACATCCAGGAAAGTTGCGGATGCATTGGCTGGGTCCCTACTGCATCAATAGTATTACTTCAGGAGGAGCGGTTCAGTTGCAACGACTGGATGGGGGGATGCTCCCCAAGCTGGTAAATGGTCACAGGTTGAAGCCCTATCATGCGGGCTTGGAGCAATGCGATGTCTAAGTCGCATTGGTAAAAAAATAAAAAACAATGATGATGATTGTTGCAGGTTGCTTGCTGGAAGATGGCGCACCAACGGAAGAGGGTATGCGCAAGTGGAAGAGGCTTGTGCCACCAGATTAGAGTAGTCAGAGCTCAGGCTCGATGACGGATTTGGTATGACAGATTTGGGAGAGTACGGAAAAGTGGTGTGATGACTGGCCACCCTCTCTACCCATGATTTCCCATGATTGATTTAGTTGGGTTCACACATAACGACGGCATGTTTTGCACATGGAACGCTGGCCCGGGACGATCAGTGGGGTTGTTCACGTGGTGGCATGCGGGATCTTTGTTGGCAGCATGGTCACCCCCTTCTTTGTGATAGTCCGCCGACTCACACACACAGATGAAAGGTAGTGGGACATCATTCCCACCGTCGTGACTCGAGAACGATCCGGCTATAAGTAGCCGAGGCAGCTGGTAGTTTCTACAATGAAGTTGTTCTGCACTAGTGTGGTTATGCTGGTTGATCAATTTACGAGTTGATTTGTGAGGAATTCCAAGGAGGCTGTGGAAATGATCAACTTCATTTCCCGCGGATGCAACCCAGGGGCCTTGCGAGCCCAAACGACGAGTGTCCCTGAGCACCTCGATATGGCGGGTGCACTTACCCTGTGTATGCCCGGGTCGGTGCCAGGGTGACTATGGTATGTGTCGACAGTGAGGTGGACCCCTGGCCAGTCCCGCATGATTCAGTATGCAGTAGTTGTTCGAAGGGTTGTGCTATTTTTTATCAGAACGCTGGTTAGGGTGGCAACTCCCTGACATCAGTAGAAGACGGGTGCTGGCGCGAAACAGATGTGCCAGAGTCTTCCGCTGCTCCCGCACCTTGGTACTATTAGTCCTCTTTTCTTTTCAGTCTGCATTATTCCATGCGACTGGAGGATGAGTCCGCGGCGTACTTGACAACGAGTCGAGGGTTTCCTACTCTCGTGTAGGGCTTACAGAATTGGTAGCCAAGGATCTGTACAGCCAAAGGAAGGAGACAACATTGTGTGATCCAAACAGCAAGAACAGATGCAGTTGACGTGGCTCGAGGGTGAGCCACAAGATTATGTTGGAGGCCTGTTGGCAGGCAGTTTGATGGGGTAATGGTGTGATACCGTCGACGTTGCGACACATTGGATAAGGGCACGAAAGGAGTATTTTGTACCATAGTAGACCGTAGTTGGCGGGTTTTGGGTCACTTGGACCATGTATTTGTAATATTGAGTCAAGTATACCGCAGTTGGTGGGTTTTGGGTCATGTATTTTGTAATATCGAGTCAATTGTGCCGCGGTATGTGGCTTTTTGGGTCATTAGGACCAAGTCAGTTAAATATTGGGTCAATTGTCCATAACGTCGGTTAGGAGTTAGTTGTAAGTGGACAAATATTGTAATGGCAGAAGCCTATAAATAGATGAGAGTTGTAAGTGTTAGATATGGAGAGGGATACATAGACATATGCGGAGATTGACAGAGAGATAATGCAGGAGTTGCGCAAAGATCTATGTACTGCTTTTGGTTTGCCTCAGTAATATAAGGATGATGATTTGGTGCAATCTGTGTGTAATGTTGCTCGATACTTATGTCATTGCCTTTTCTTAATACAATTATCTGTTTCTGTCGTTATGATGTGAATGCCGCAATAATATGTCATAGATATCTGTTTACTGTAATGTTAAATGCTGCGATTAAAGTGATATGCTATAACTTCATGGTGAATATTTAGAATTGTTGTTAGTACCATGCTGTCACAACTCGCCTCCTCCCTCGGCAGAAACATGGTTTCGTCTACTCTTCTTGGACGCCTCGGGTGAGACCTCATCCGCCCTGTGGGTGTTGTTGGGTGGGATCAAACCTCTCCAGGCCGGTGCCCAGGGAGACTGCGGTATGTGTCGAAAGTTGGCGAACCCCTGTCGACTGTGAGGTCGCGATCTGGTCAACAACTCCCGGAGGTAGTGAAACTATGCATGGATGGCTGGGAATATGCACAAAAAGTAGATTATGAGCAGCTCCCATTTAAATACAAAAAGTGCCATGAATATGGTCACTTCATCAAAAACTGTCCATCAATGGCCAAAGAAACAACGAAGAAAACCCAGGCAGCTGAATGGCAACAGGTGAAGAAAGGGAAAACAACTTCTACTACAAAACTCGATCAGCAAAGGAACTCTTCAGAAAAAGAAAAAGAGACTACCCAGTTAGAGCCTGAGATCCCAACAACAAACCAATTCAAAGCCCTTAATATGGAAGAAGGTGAAATAGTTGATCCAGAGGGCCCAGAATTGGCTCCAGTGAATATTGAGACTCAGGTTAGCAGTGCAGGCACTCCTTCTGCTGGTAATGTTAATGAAGTCATAGATATGGAAAGGTCCCCTCATCCAGGAAACTCTTGGGCAGATGCGGTACGACAGAAAAAGGTAACCTCACCTGAATCATCCAAAGAAACGCAAGACTCCATGGAACTTGGGCCAGCCACAAACACTCGAGGAATGAAATCGCATCGGTTTCATAGGGAGCAAGAGGCGGAGAGGGAGATCGAACTAGGTAGGCAAAGAAGTATCGAAGAAATGAAACTTACGCAGAATCCCAAGGGGAAGGCCGACTCCAGGGCTCGGGCAGGCTCGCAATCAGGGAAAAAATGATAAAAATATTCTCTTGGAATTGTAGGGGGTTTGGTGAAGCAACTAAAGTCAAAGCAATGAAAGAACTAGTCACCTCTGAGAAACCTGATATCCTTCTAATCCAAGAGACAAAAATGAGCGATGTGGAGATTATGGCTGCCTCACATCGTTTATGGAAAAATGGCCATGGACACGCTTTAAGTTCGAAAGGAGCTTCTGGAGGCATAGCTTCTTTCTACACAAGTAAGTATTATTTTAAAGTTCTGCAAGAAAGTAATCATTGGGTACTATCTGAGCTGGTAAATAAGGAAGACAACCTCTCCTTTCTAATTTGCAACATATATGGACCTACTCACTACAAAGACAAGCAACTCTTTTGGGATAGCCTCATAAGTCTCAAAGAAGATGTTAAGGACAAAGAAATCATTTTTGCTGGAGATTTCAATACAACAATCTCCCAGTTTGAAAAGCGCGGAGGGTCGAAAGTTAGGGATCCTTTTGGCGAAAACCTAGAAGACCTGCTCTCTTTATTAGATTTGGTTGATCCCCCTCTCAAAAATGGTAGTTTCACCTGGAGTAACCGCCGTTGGGGGGTGGGTCATATAGCTTCCAGACTGGATCGCTTTCTCCTCAGCTCCTCCATTCTTCAAAAAACATTAATCCCCTCCTCCTTAGCTATCCCCTCTACTACCTCTGATCATAAGCCAATTTCCCTTACACTCTCCTTTCCTGAAAACCTTGGTCCAATCCCTTTTAGATTTAATCCGCTCTGGATGAAAGAAGAGAAAGTTGGACATCTGATCTCCATGGCCTGGAATCTCCCATGCTATGGATCTCCGAGCTATGTTTGGGAAAGCAAGCTTAGAATTGTCTGCTACCTGCTAAAAAGGTGGGCTAAATCAGAATACAAAAGCCCAATTCTGGTCAAAACCACTCTAAAAAATGAATTGGAGTCTCTACATATGCAGATGGAAACCTCAAATATTACCTCTACGCATTTAATTAAGGAGCAGGAACTAAACACCAAAATTCTGGCAGAAGCAAGTAAGGAGGAAGAAGTGTGGAGACTAAAATCCAGGAAACTCTGGCTTAGAGGTGGGGATAGCAACACCAGCTTCTTCCATAAGCAAACTAAAGTGAGGCTTAGTCGAAATATGATCAAGGAGATTAGAGACAGCAACAGAACGGCTCTCCCTGATCAAGATGTGATTAAAGCTCATGTCCTTAGACATTTCCCCAATCTATATACTGATAAGAATGAGGCATACCCATGGGATCAGGAAGACCTTCTTTCTGAAATCCCTCCACTCATTACTGAAGAAGAAAATCGTGAACTCCATAAGCTCATTAATGAGTATGAAATCAAGAATTTAGTTTGGTCCCTTCAAATGGATAAATCTCTTGGGCCTGACGGATTTACCATCAATTTTTATAGAGCTGCTTGGAATATTATTAAAGAGGATTTAAGAAAGATGCTAAATTGGACCAGGAACAAGGAGAAGGTTGGAGGAGCAACCAACTCTTCTTTCTTAGCCTTAATTCCTAAAGACAAGAACCCCCTCACCATCGATCGCTTCCATCCTATCTCTTTATGCAATACCTCTTATAAAATTTTAGCAAAAATCTTAGCTACTAGGATGAAGAAGATCATGGGATGTCTTATCTCTGAGACTCAAGGAGGGTTCATTGCTGGCAGGAAAATTTTGGACAACATCATTATTGTTCAAGAAGCGATCCACACTAGCATGAACAGCAAGCAGCAAGGTATGGCTGTCAAGCTAGACATGGAAAATGCTTTTGACTGGGTAAACCACTTCTTCCTTTTTGAAATAATGAACAAGTTTGGTTTTTCTCAAAATTTTGTTAAGTGGATAAAAGCTTGTATCAGCAGGCCTTAGATAGCCCCTCTGTTTAATGGAAGGCCAACTGACTTCTTCCAAGCCTCTCGAGGCCTAAGACAAGGATGTCCGCTCTCCTCGTTCCTCTACATTATAGTGGCGGATACTCTGAGTAGAAGACTCCATCGTCTGCAATCCATGGGTGAGCTCAAAGGTCTTAAGATTGCAAGGGGGGTCCGTGCAGCTAATAATGCTCAATTTGCAAATGACACAATTCTCTTGGGAGGGGCTTCCACTGTCATTGCTGCCCGATTAAAAAAATCTCTCACAATCTTTCTCAATGCTTCAGATGGAAAAATTAATGAAGTAAAATCCAAAGTTTATGGTTGGAATTGCCCTCCGGCAACTCTAGCTAACATAGCTAGAACATTTGGGTTTGAAGGAGTTTCAATATGGAACTCTTTCAATTACCTGGGAGTGCCAATTTTTAAAGGGAATAAAAGGAAAGAAGACTGGCAATGCTTAATTGACAAAATCAAAAATAAAATCATTGGATGGGGATGGCGTTGGCTAAATCCGGCTAGAAGGGTAATCTTGATCAACTCTATTTTGAACGCCTACCCAATCTACATATGCTCCATTTCGTTGGCTCCAAGCTACATCACCCAATAAATTAGCAAACATATCAGAAATTTTCTCTAGCAGGGGGGAAAGGAGAACAGTACAAAGAAATTCCACCTTATCAGCTGGGATACGGTCTGCAACACTAAAAATAAAGGAGGCGCTGGTATCAAAGAACCAAATATCATGAACTTGGCCCTTGGGGCTAAGATCCTTTGGTGAATGGTCTCAGGAGAAGATGCATGGTGGAAAAAAGCCATCCAAAAGAAATACATGAGAGGAACCAGAAAACGGAGCATTGATAATATTGATATGAGGAAAAAGGCTCTCCAATATGGGAATTGTGCAAGAAGGCTGCCTTTATTATAAAAGACAAAATATATTGGATAGCTGGCAATGGTGCCCATATCAAAATCTGGCAAGATAGTCTGGGAAGAAGCTCACCTGTCAATTTCAAATATGAACTCAGTGAGCTTAAAAATTGGATGGACTTGAAGCATCTCTCTACATTATCGGATATTTCAATCTGGACTGATAGTGGTCGTTGGATAGGGTGGAAGGAATTAGATCTCCCCATTAATTTGCAAGATGATTATCATGCTTTACTTCTCCTTCTTCAAGAACAACCCCCAATAAGCAACAAGCTGAAAGATCGTCGGGGATGGGGAAAATATGGGCTATACATAGTGAAGGAAGGTTACAGGGATGTCTAAATTAAGAAGGAAAGAGATAAGGGAGATATCAATTGGAAAAAGATATGGAGTAAAGACAACCTCCCCAAGATAAATGCCTTTTACTGGATCTTAGCCCACAAAAAAACTTTGACAGCAGACAACCTGAGGAAAAGAGGAATAAAGGGACCGATGAGATGCACTCTGTGTAAAGCAGCAGAAGAAACAATTGAATATTTATTTCTCAATTGCAATTTCACCACTGAAGTATTGAATTTAGCAATCAACAGACTGGGAATCAATCTAATTATGCCAACAGCTTGGAGTGATATGTTTAACTGTTGGAAAGAATTTTATCAGGGTTCTTTCTTCAGAAAGCCTAATTTTGCCAAAGCTTGGGAAGCTCTCCCAAGGTGTGGATAGCTCATAATAAAGAGATCTTTGATGGACAGGTTGCCAATCCAAGACGAGTCTTCTTAGTGGCTAAAAATCTTTGGACTGAATTCTTATCCCTGCGAGGCATGGTTAGTACTCAGCAGGAACCCTTAACAATTCTTGAAAGAAATTGGATGAAGGACTTCATGAATAAGACTCACACGTCTCTTAGTAAGATAGCATCTAAGAAGGAAAATTATGTCAGCTGGCAGCTTCGGGTAAACAAAGAAGAACTCAAGAGGTGGATGAATCAGCAGGGTAGTAGCTTTTTATTTTTTGATGGTGCCTCGAAAGGCAACCCAGGGTTGGCATGCGGGTGGGGAGTAATTCTAGACTCACAGGGGAACAAGAAGAAGGACTTTGCTTGGGGCATTGGGAGGAAAACTAATAATGCAGCAGAATGGTTGGGTCTTATCAAAGGATTAGAGATAGCGGCTGGGCTAGGAATAAAAAATCTCATCATTCTTGGGGACTCCCTCATCATAATTCGCGAAGCCAGGCGCATAATCTCAAAAAGAAAGGATCCATTGACTAAAATGCATTATCTCCTTCAAAGTATTGGCACTGAATTGCATGAACTAAAATTCTATCACATTCTACGTGGGTTGAATGAAGAAGCAGACGCCATGGCAAACCTTGGAGTAGAGCTCGATTATGGTTTGCTCAAACAAGAAAATGAATTCATTAAAACCACTTGGATCCCATAATCCAACAGAATATTTTGAATTAAATTCCTTGATATTATCAATTGAAACCTGTTTATGAAGATTGGCAGCATTTAATCAATTGTATTAATTGAAATTATTTGGGAAATCTTCCATGGAATGGTGGCGTTCACTTCCAGCCTCGAACTGCAACAACACACGCTTGGCGTAAGGAACCCTGTCGGATTAGCCATCTGGTTGATTGGTGTCAGTTTCTTCATTCATATCCCTCCTCAAGCTCATTGCAGAGCAATCCTCGCACAGTTTGGATCGGTTTTGTGTTATCAGGTAGGCAGTCTATTGTTGCATCTTTGCTCAGGCTCAAACATGGAGAAGCACGTTTTTGAGTTTGGAAAGGAGCATTGCTGCCATGGACATAGTTGTGTTCCTGGAATGGAAAGCGGTCTTCGTGATTGGATCTGTTGCAAGCACACGAGTGTCGTAGGGTTGAGCCTGAAAGATGGGGTGTCTCTGTCGAGCAAGGACATGGTTCACGTCGGAGACATGATGGGATTGGAACTGCGAGAAAGAACAAGGAAATGAGCCCATCATCAGACCCTGAAGCGGAGATTGTGGAGCGCATCCAAGACCTGGAGTTGCAGTTAAGAATGGCAAGGGGGGAAATAATGGAACTTAGAAAAGTTAACATACAGATGTTCAATTTTGTTTACTCTACCCACAATGAGCTCAAGAAGGAACTCATATTCAAAGCAAGGAACACTGTTGGTGTCAAGGGCAATTTCTTTACAAATAGTGTACATTATGAGTATGCACATTCTAGGCAAGTAAGTTCAATCAAGAAGGTCCCTTATGCACATCATGAAGGACAATAATTTTTCTATTCCTTTAACAGTAAAGCACAATTATGAAGGTCCATAGCATTAGTAAAGCTATGGATCCTACAAATAAAGGTAGCGTGTGCATCTGAATTGGTTCAAAAATATGTTATAAAGAAACTAGAATATTGCCTACAAATTAATAAAAAATACTTTGAAATTGATAAAAATGCATCACATACCACTAAAATTCTCATAATAAAATCAAAATTCAAAATCTTAATAAAGTTCAAATCAAATCTATGAACTAGATATTCTAAAAAACCTTGAATCAAATATACTTTAATTCCATTGTCCATATACTGAACTAGATATTATAAAAAACCTTGAATCAAATATACTTTAATTCCATTGTCCATATAAAGAGAATTCTCTATACATCAAGTTTTTCCATCGTAAAGTATGTACTTAAAAAAAGACATAATTCATCTTACAAAAATTATCAAGGGGGTGATCCATGAAGATGGCTAACACTTTTTGGCCAAAAAAGATAGTGAAAATGCAACATTTTACCCATTTATTAAATTAAAGTCCTCAAAACTCATCTATGTCTTATGAATTTCGACATGCAACCAAAAAAACAATTTGTAAGGAATTATATTGTTTTTTCAATTATATATAGATATATATATATATATATATATATATATATTAAATAACTTTTCGTCAACCTTGACGAAGTTGAAAAGGATAAACTAATTTGGACAAGGAATGCAATAGATGGAGACTACACAACTAAAAAGGGGTATGAAGGGGCAATATTGGAGCAGTTTGAAGGAGAAAAATCATGGTGGTGGCAGGGACTGTGGGATTCAAATAGCCCTTTGAAAACCATTCTCACAATTTGGCTGGCAATAAACAACAAAATTTTGACTTGGGAAAACTTGAGAAAAAGAGGCTTTCAGGGTCCAGGATTCTGCATCTTATGTAAGAAAGGGGAAGAACTCACCTCTCATCTCTTTGGCTCATGTCCATATGCAGTCCAGGTGTGGACTGATGCATCAAGGGCCATCTCTCAAGGAAGGATGATCAACATGGAAGGAACCTGGGAGCAGAAAACTAAATCTTGGTGGAACAACAAAGCGGTTTGTGAGTTTAATGCTTTTCCTGTGCTCTTTGTATACACCATATGGGAGGCGCAAAATAGAGCAATTTTCAAGAATCTTTGGCCTCCCATTGACATATCTTCAGCTCTGCTGGTACAGAAAGTCCAAGAACACAGATATTCCCCCAAAATTGGAAAGTCAAGAGCTGTTACAACTCCTGTGTTTGACAAAAGTCATCCGTGGGATTTCTTTGATGGTGCCAGTCAAGGTGACCCTCCCATCGGAGGAGCAGGAGGTGTGATCTTTTTAAATGAAACAAACAAAATTTCTTTCAAACTAAGCCTGGGAAGAGCAGGGAACATCAAAGCAAATCTCTCAGGGCTCTTGGCAACTCTAAAGATAGCAAAGGACAAACAATTAACAAGATTGCATATCTATGGAGACTCTAAAACGGTTATATATTGGGCATCAGAGAAGAACAACATAGGAGCTCCTCATTTGCAAAATTTGCTAAAAGCAATACGTGCATTATAGCCAGCCTTTGAAGTAATCCTTTTCAATCACATCTATAGAGAATACAATACAGAAGCTGATATGCTGTCTAAACAGGCTCTAGCCATTCAGCCGGGGATCATCGAAGGCGAGGTCATCGGTGAAGGTGAAACCTTTTTGTTCTATATATTTCTTTTTGATACGAAGATTGGCAGGGTTATTCATGATCAGTTTCAAGTGATGATTGCACAGAGTTCAAAACAAGTTTTTTTATGGAAGGCAAGCAGCAGGTGTGATGAACGCAGAAGGAAAAGGGGGGAAAAATGGAACTTCAGGTTTTATATAAAACATAAAGACTGTACTATGTCTGTAGAAAGTTGTTATAATGTATGTATGCAGCACGTTTTTGTTCAAAAAGACAAAGCAGGCCGAATAGGCTGTGAAATGATGTAAGCTTTGTAAGCAAAGCAACAATGTAAGCTCTTTGGAGTAGTCCAAGTTATTCGTTTGAATAAAGGTTTTTTTTCTTTGGAAAATATATATATATATATATATATTAAATAATAATATATTTTAATGTGTCAAAATTGCATTTAATGAAATGTTTGTTTTTGTAAATTTCAGGAAAAGTTAACAAGTGGCTTGTGTGCACGTAAAATAATTTAATGATAAATGTATAATTTTTGGAAAAAAAATATGAACATAATCTACACATAATGCATTGGGGTGCAATTTATTTTTGCAAATTATATTTTTTAATTAATTTTTTAAAATAACCATTGAAAATTTTAATTGCAATTTGTACATGTGTGTGAATGTAAACTTTTATTTTACTGCTTACAAAAAATGAAAAACCAAAAGTACCCTTTTGAAGAGAACGCACGTCGATGTGGGGCATATATATTTTTAAAAATTCTTTGATTGTGTACCTTTTATGTTGATTTTTCTTTGAGTTGCTTCGAAGTTGTGGACATGGTTTTTAGGTGTAAGTTTTAAAAGAAGAAAAAATAATTCAAACTAAAAAATGCATAAATTATATGTCAACGATAGATGATTCATTGACGGATCCACTGGCATGAATTCCGCCACCTAAGGTGCATCCTACGATAAGGTTTATTCCTGGAGAAGAGGCTAGTAAAATTAAATATGTAAAAAAGAGGGTTAGGGCCTATTTTTTAAGCTCTCTATCGAACTATTAGCTTGATCGAGGTCTTAAAAACCCTTGATCGAGGTTTGAAGCACTTTTTTATATACCTCGAACGAGGTTTGAAGCACTTTTTTATATACCCTGATCGAGGTTTGAAGCACTTTTTTATATACCTCAACCAAGGGTTTAAGCACGGTTAAGCTAAAATCTCGATCAAGCTACCATCCATCAACTTTTAGATTCAATTTGACATATTTTCTTGCCTTTTACAAAGAGCACGAATTACCTACTATCAACTTTGCTTTTAATAAACCCAACCAATAACCAAACCTTATAAAACACAAAAACATAAATTTAAACTCATTTTAATACCACTATAAGCCTCTTAGGTATTAAACAATGTACATTGATGTTAAGATTTGCCACATAGAGATATAGATTATTTCAAAGGAAATTGGACATTTTCGTTTGGTATTCACCAATCAACATGGGAAACAAGAAATGCCGAAGTAGGAAACATGATCATGATCAAATTAACGAAGGTAGAATACGAGAAAGGACCAAAGAAAGTGTTGGCTCCTTTGTGGGTAGACACAGACCAACAAATCCCAAGATACTATCCCTTTCGGCATCACCTGCAAATAGGTGAAGTCTCACCCGAAGTACTTAGGGGTACTGCAAGAACTACATTTTTGTAGTGGTGAAGGGGATGAAACTCCATTCTACAATCATACCCATTAATATAACTTCGATAGAAACCAATTCAAATTGCAAAACTATATATATAACATGCATCTACTACGCAGTCTATTGTGACAGAAAACATTCATATAATACTATTATGTCATTGCATATTTACCATTTTATCAGAAATACATATAAGAAAAACAACAACACACACACATAATCATTCACATACATAAGACACCAGATATTTTAACGTGGAAATCCAATTGGGAGAAAACCACGGAAATGCTTTATTTATTCATTGATCCCATTACAAAAGAATTTCATATTCTTCATACCTATGCACACAGCCTGCAAATTGCAATCTTTCAACCCTTTAGCACACAAAAAAATACATGGGATTACTCAACTCTTTGTCGCACTCTCTCTTCAGCCACATTACATCCAAAAATTTTCAGTCTTACCCACAATATCAGCAGCCTATTCTACCTGACTCGTTACATATTTATAGTATTGGCATAGCCCTCATGGCCACTAAGTAGGTCGAAAATCCTAACCTACTCTACTCAATTTTTCGATTGATGTGACCAACCACTACCTTTCCATGTTTTAGGGCATTACATCAGAGTTCGTCCTTCCTCTACAGGTGCGCTGCCTTTTGACCACTTCACTGCGCAACCCCCATTCATATCAACACAAAACTGGTTCAAAAATATCTTAGGGCCAACAGAAAGGATGAGGCACCAATGAGAAACATTGAGAGAACAACAAGAAGAAGATTTAGGTCGAACTTCAATGAATCAAGCTCCAATTGATGGCAATACCGGTAATTCTTACCTCATTCTTCAAATGCTAATTAATAATTTTACCTCTTACCCCATTCTTACAATTATCATATTGATTAGTTACTAGTCATTGGATTTTCGATATATATATACTATACTTAATTTCATTTTGACATATAATTTTCATTTACTAATTAGTGTAGTAAAATGTCCATGGATGCATTGGGTGTTATTATAGAATATCAATGCACGCTAGTGTAACTAGTATAAATCTATCTAGCATAAATTTATGTGTTCTCAAAATTTCCATGCGTTGTTAAGCTTTATTCCTCATGGTTGGGTTTAATAGTCAAATATCATAGTGGAATTCAGAGCCAAATATTCATAGCAATAAGCACCATAGAACAACTCAAATTCAAATATGTATGTGAAAAAACCAATAAGTTAGAATTGGTTGCAAATGTTAATTTATGTCCATGATTCATCCTTACAAGAGGTAATGAGCATGGAATTTCACACATAAAATGATAGATCATGAGGTACTGTAAATTATTTCCTTGCAATGGATCTTGGAACAAATTGTGAGAATATACTTAAATTTTAGATAAAAAATAGTTAATAAATTAAAAATGAAATCATTGTAAAACTAGAACTAATAATTAGTTAATTAACCAACCTAGGTTTGTGGGCCCATTTGTAAACCTTGAAAATATCATTGTTTTCCATGATACAATATTCACAAAGTTCACTTGAATTTTAGATGTGCAATTTATGTTGGGCCCATGATTTGTACTCTTTTTGCCACCTATTTACCCCATTTCAAAGACACCTTGACTCATGCTTTAACCTTTTTAATAATGTATTTCCCGTGACTTCATGTTTTAACCCAAAGTACAACCCTTTTATGTATTGCATTGTTTTAAGTGGTACAATAGTTTGTTAATTAGTTTCCTGCTCGATTTCGGGTTACTAGTGAGATGGCTTGAAGGCATGTACTTCCAGGTTGAGAATAGGTTGTGTTTCCTCAAGGGTTTGGATGTTGTTACTCTTGCACGAGCTCAGATGACACATCTTTTTGGTATGTTGTTGCTCCTAGATGTTGCTACTTCCATAGTTATGTTATTGCCACCACGTCCACGAATTCATAGATACTTGGGAATTTGGTCTTCGACCGATGCCCAAGTATAGGAGCAAATAAATTCCCATGTGGTAATAACGAGTCATCACGAATATGGGAGTGTTAGTTGTTGCAACTACTCATGGTTGTGATTATGCAACGAAATGTTTTATTTTCTACATTAGTTGTAATAGCATCAATATATAACCGATTTTATGCTATGTATCGTTGAAGAATAGCCTTGAGAATCTTCGATTCTCAAGGCGTTCAGATACTCTGTTTGTAAAAACTGTTATTCAGGAATGTATAAAAGAGGTAAACCCTCTCGAGTTAGGGGGTGAACTAGAAGAGACAGGAGGCAAAACTAAGAAATATTGGATCTTATTGTACTGTTCCTTTCTTAATGTAAAGTATGTTGATTCATGTGATATGGGTATTCAATCGTGAATTGTTTCAGCGGCCGTGATTAGAGAAAGAAGGGCCTCCTTCAATGATAAGGAGCTGCCATTTCCCTTGTTTTATTAGATAGATTTATAATAGTTTGTTCCATAATTCTGAGTGTTATAATTGTTATTGGTATGTGTGGATTGTTATTTGCTTCCTGATAGTTGCTAATTATATGGAATTTTACTTGTAGAATTGGGTTGATTATCAGAAAGAACTGATAATTCTTGTTATTGTTGTTACTTCTGCATATTAGAGTTTTATCTTAGTTTTCATATTTTGATTGGATTTCTCTTTAATAGATAACCTCTCCCTTTAATATTATAGCAGGTGCATTCTCTTTAAGAATTATTCTGAGTATGTGATTTATCATAATAGTTGTTGTTACATAAATTTGATTTCATAGTTGTGTTTCCCTTTCCAAGAAAGAGTTGTGTGCATTGAATATGGTTTTCCTTATAGCTAGAATTGCATAGATCAAGTGTGATTTCCTTCTCAACAAAGATTGTATGGACTGGATGTGATTTCCTTTCTTTACAAAAATCAATATTGATTTGATGATTTCCTATATGGTTTATGCAAGATAATCTAGAAGTACTTTTTCTTTCAGAAAGAGTGGATTGATTGAGTTTTCATTCATTTGCTACACGATCATTTAGAATCACCAGCAATATAAAGGAAATTGTGTCCTGCATAAATTCGACACATAGCCTTGAAATAAAAGATGACCCCTGGTTTGATAATTAATGTGAGTGCTTTTAGTTGTCCTAGAAAGATAGTTAGAAAGCCCCAACATTTTGGCGTCGTTTCAAGGGAGGTTATAAGGGAACAAGAGTACAATTTAGTGTTGATTTATCATCTCTGGTGCTACTGAGGCACCAGAGATGAAGTTTTGTTTTATTAAGTTTTGAAATTTGTTTGATAAAGTTTTGAGTTACATTTGAAACAATAAATTCTTTTCATTTTGATTTTATATTTCAATATTTTCAAATGACAAAATTAATTATCCATCCTAAGTGCTATTCACAAATGATAATTGATATGTTTTTCAAAGTAAACAATTTTTTAATTATTTTTGGTCATTAATATATATTTATGATGATGATGATGATGATTAATGTCCACTGAGACTAACTTTGCTCTATCGGACCTTAAAAATAAAGAAGAAAATTATTTGGTTTGCTTTACAATTTTATTCCTATGCTCAAAAAGCTTGAAGATAAGCTTTTCTAGCTCACTATAGTTTTGGCAAGTTAGGAGGTTAGAAAGGTTTGTATTGTAGCAAATACTAGTTATGAAATTGAGATCTAATGTGGGTGTAAGCAGGGCACTCTAAGAGAAAGTGTTTTTCATCCTCAAGTATTTAATCTACCAAATGTTTGTTTTGAGAACTCTTAAATGATAAACGTAGGTTAAAATATGAAAAAAAGTATACGATACTTTGGGACTCCAAAGGTTATGAGGATACTTCATAGTTGTGCAAAATTTTCCAACTTATAATGTTATCTCTAACCTTTGTCATCATTTTAATTTTCATAAAAGAATAAAAGTTGAATTTTATATTTATATGATTGTAAATATGATATTTGTATATTTAATAGTTTAATCACTTGCATTTAACATATTTTAATAACTATTCATTAAATCATTAGCCAAGCTACAACAAATGGACATAGTTTAAAACATTCTTATACACTAATATGAACAATTTCTAGTTTACTTTTTATTTCTTATAAAATTATATTTAATTATTAAATATCAATAATTATAAATGTAAACATATATGCCTATTTTTATATTGAAAATTTTAGTTAAATATTAAATTTGGTTGATCCTCATGCACCAAGGAAAATGATGAAATAAATTCAATAATCTTCCATTTATATCAATATATATGGTTTAAAATCTACTTATTTCAAACTTAATCTATTTATCTAGTATAAAGGTGGTTTAATGCCTCCTTCAACCATTAAACTTATACATTTAAAATAAAAGATATTTGATCTTAGGTGGATTAGATATAGAAGTGGTATAAGGACTTTCTTAATGTGGTTTCAAGGTAGTAAAACTAAGATATTATCTCTTATCTCTAGGTTGTTTAATGCTCCCTAATCCACATTGCTACATTTATCGAGCAATGTCAAGGAGGGGCAAATAATTTTTTAGGCTTTTGCCGAATTTACATATGAAGTAATTTCGATTCAAAAAAATTAAAATAGTTAAATATATAATATTTTTCCTTATTTTAATTGTTTTTAATAATAGAAAATTAAATTTTAAAATATTATAAATAAAAATTAAAAGCATAAAATTAACAATTCCCAACCTGACGTAATACAGATATTTAATATATTTTAAAAATAAACATGTAAAAATAGAATTATATCGCTCTTCGGATGAAGAAAAAGTTCTCTATAAATAAAAGTTCTAAAAGTTAAAAGTTTATCACCATTCGTTTTTACATTCGAAAACCTAAAATTCCCAAGGAAAATAATATAGTGAGAGATAAAAGGAAAAGATCGAAAAATGGAATTGCCTTCCCAAAACCACAACGTTATTCCATTCATGATTACATTCTAAAATAAATAATTCTGGAAAAAGATGTAGTGAAACATAAAAGGAAAAGATGGAAAAATGGAATTGCTTCCAGCCCTCAAATGAAGGTTATGCCGTGGCTGTCTATTGACGAAGGAAATTCCAGATTCATTATTCCAAATCTCAAATGAAAGCTACCCTTCCCTTCCTTTCTGCCCTGTGGAAAACCCCACCTTATCCGTTATTCCAAAGGTAAGGCTCTCCATTTTCATTTTTATTCCTATCTTTTACACAATACTCTCAAAAATGGCAATCACAATGACTATAAATCTGCAATGCTCTTCTATATATTAAAAAATCTGCAATGCTTTGTTCATTGTTAGTGTGAGCAGCAGTGAAGTGAGGAAATCGTCGTTTTCAGCAATCATCTTGGATTTAAGTTCCATTTCTGATTGCTTAAGAAGGAGAGCAAGGAGAATAGAAATTGTGAGCATTTTTGTTGTGTTTCTGTTTGAGAAAATCATATCATGGCAGAAGCTGTTCTTGTCTCTGCATTTGTTGGTGTGGCCATCGACAAGGTGATCACCCATATTCTTCACCACATAGGGATTGCTATTCGCTACAAGGAAGAGCTCAGCTCTCTTCACAGTCTCGTAAGAGACATCCAGCCTATCATCAAGGAGATCCAGCGTTACCGCCCAGCATTGAACAGGAAGACTGGAATTCCCACTTCTCAATGCTATAAGAAAGCTTCAGCCGTCAATATATGGCTTAAAAAGATGGACTTGCTTCTCCGACAAGCATCACAAATGGTTCATCAGTGCACATTACCAAGGTACACAGTTATTTCTCGTTATCTAACAAGTAGAAGGATCACCCGTGTCATTTCAGATATCAAGAATCATCTAGAATTGTCTCCTGTGGTCCGGTTGGCCCAAATTCCAGAGCTCCTAGAGGAACAAACTCAGGTGCTCCTAGAGGGATTTGGGCAGATCATGAAGGAAAGCGTCGAAGCCTTGGCTTCTTCAAGCAGTTCTTCTGCAACTACCTCCCAATCTCTTGCTTCAACGGGATTCTTCATCCCCGAAATCCCTATTGTGGGACAAGACACAGCTTTTGCAACACTTATGAAATTTGTTATCGACTCAGAGTTCTCACGCATTGGCGTGCTTGGGAAGGGTGGATCCGGGAAGACTCTGCTTCTCAAGAGAATCTTCAACAGTGAAAAGGTGCGGAATGTCTTTAGCGATGGCTTACTGCTTTGGCTTACTGTTTCACAGTTCCCGTCTATTAAAAGTCTTGGGAAAGAACTCTGTAAGCAGATGGCCATCCAAACCAATGATAGGAACCCAGAAGGTGAAAAAATATGGATGAGACAGACTATGCAGGCAAAGAAATTTGTCCTGTTCTTAGATGATGTGTGGGGAAAAGGTGCACAATTGCTGGAAGAATTGGGTGTACCCTCGCTGACCGACCACTCGACCTCCAAAATTATTGTGAGTTCGAGAGATGGCAGAGCATTGCGAGAGACGGGGATTTATGCAGAGAGTTCCACAATAAAAATGGTGGATCTGAACGAAGATGAGAGTTGGAGGTTGTTTGGTCATCATGCTTTTCCATACAACAATAAAAATCTGCCAGCAAGCATCGAGGAGAGAACGGCCAGGGTTTTGTGTCGCAAGTGTGGAGGGCTTCCCCTTGCCATCAAAGCAGTTGGCAGGTCAATGGCAGGCATTATTGATCCAAAAGAGTGGGACTTTGCAGTCAGGAGGTTGCCAAACACCAACAGCCAAAACCTTAGAGAAACTCTCTATGATCCCCTCAGGTGGAGTTACGACGCACTTGGAAGGTATGACGTCAATCTGCAATTGTGTTTTTTATACTTATCTGCCTTCGCAGAAGACGAGATAATCCCGACCGAATGGGCGATTTTCTTGTTTATAGGCGAAGGGTTACTTGCAAGAAAGACTGTGCAAGATGAGCGTAGCCACGACCCATTTGAGGTCGGAAGAATTTACATCAACTTTTTAGCGGATAGTTGCTTGATAGAACCGACATTGACGGACATGGATGGGTGCGTGGTGCGTTTCAGGGTGCATGACATCCTGCGTGATTTGGCAATACAAATCGCTGAGCAGGAAGAAAACTTCTACTGCGGGACAGGTAAGAATTTGACAGAGTTGACTGAAAATGAATGTTCAGAGCGCACTAGGTTTTTGTTGAGTTGGAACGATTTAAGTTCGTTTCCAAAGTCATTCCGCTCTCCAGAAATCTCCTCATTGATCTTGGCCGGAAATGTATACCTCACAGAGATTCCAAGAAAAGTGATTGGGAGTATGGTTTCCCTTAAGGTTTTGGATTTGAGTGCGACGTCCATCCAGTCACTGCCGGATAGTGTGGGGTGTTTGAAACAGTTGGTATCCGTCTTGTTAAGAGCTGTGCCCATAAGAAGACTGCCTGCATCAGTTACAGACCTTTCAAGCCTAGAAGTCCTTGATGTTGCTGGCTCTAAAATCACAGAATTACCCTCCGACATTTATAAGCTGAGATCCCTAACGTATTTAGGGCTTCGTTGGTGTGGTTATTTACAATCTCTGCCGCGGAGTCTGCCGTTGCTTACCTCTTTGAAGTACTTACTTATGAATGGTTGCAGTGCCGTGTGGACGAAGTGTGCCCAGAAGAAAAGAGGCAAAACAGTGGCCTGTATTAATGATCTGCAGACTCTAACACAACTAAAACTGTTACAGCTGGATAACAATGCAGTGGCCTGTATTAATGATCTGCAGACTTTAACACAACTAAAACTGTTACAGCTGGATTACAATGGAGAGATCATCAGTGAGGGGACATTGGGCAATATGAAGCAAATAGAGACACTTCAGTTGAAGTGCCTGACGATGGAAAGTTTACCCGATGACATCTTCAAAATGACAAAGTTGAGAAGTCTTTGGTTAGAATGCCCATCCGTAGTAAAACTGGAGACTAAGTTCTATGAGTTTCGCAGTTTGACCGTACTTCGGTTGTGTAAATGTCACATGCTCGAAGAACTGCCGGATTTACAAAAGCTTACAAGTTTAAGGAAATTAGAAATTGAAAAGTGTTCCAAGTTAAAGAAATTTTCTCAAAAATTCGGTGAGAGAGGAGCATTTCCTTTGTTGGAGATATTTGTATTAATTAAATTAAAAGAGTTAGAAGAGTTGCCAATGATCGAGGAAGGTGCAATGTCTTCACTTCAAATACTCACCATTATGTTATGTAAAAAGTTACACATATTACCAGAATATTGTTTGAATATGGAAAAACTCCAAAAAATAAGAATATGGGGATGTTCAAACATATTGAAAAACTTAGAAAAGGTAAAGGGAACAGACACCGCAGGGAAAATAATGACAATGACTGAAACTGATGTCATAGAAAAACGGAGAGAAATTAAATATCAAAGACCTCCCTTTAAAAGTGAATATTGGTGTAATGAGTTTTCTCAGTTCATCGTGGAAAGAATATCCCTAAAATTCTTTCCACGATGAACTGAGAAAACTCATTACACCAATATTCACTTTTAAAGGGAGGTCTTTGATATTTAATTTCTCTCCGTTTTTCTATGACATCAGTTTCAGTCATTGTCATTATTTTCCCTGCGGTGTCTGCAGGAATTTTAGAGATGTCTTCATTGAAAATGAGAAATATTAGAGAATTCCGGTCAAGAATGGCAATTTCCCTGTCAAAAGACAGCCATTTTACCTTCAGGATTCAGCCCGGGGTACGATTGGAGGCTCCGGATGGACAGCAGCTTAGTAATCCGCAGCCGAGGTAGATGGGTGAATGCAGTTAACTGGATTCCGGTGGCCTCAGCTCAACCCATAAAAAATTGAGTCGGATCAGATCTGTGTTTTCTTTTTTTCCCCTATGTTTTTGGTCAGTCGACGCCGATTCAGAGGGCATCGCAGCTTTGGGGATCTAGAGCATTCTGGGAATCGAACCCGGAGAACAGCGATGCAGCGGGACGACAGGCAAAAGGTGTGTTTTCTATTTTTTTTCTTCTGTTGATTGCTGTTAGTTGTAAAATTTAAAGCCGCGAAGATAACAGACAGGATCCAGCTAAATAAAGCTCCAGGTATTCCTATAAATAACGGGCATCGAGCTTGTGACCACCCACATGCCGAAAGGATGGGTCAAACCCTCATTGTGTAAACCAAACCTGTTGTTTGCTAATTAAAGATCAAGGTTCCATAATGCCCTTTCAGGGCCTCCAATATGCCTTTCAAGCCCACTTCCCCACCTGGGGTTCCACATGCTTGCATCAGTAAGTATTTTTTAACAAAATCAGGTTTGGCTGGTCACAGAAAAATTGACATTCTTCCGGAGAGACCAACGGCACAAGAGGGAACCAGTCTCCAATTGTACGGGAAAAACACACTGAAAGCACTGGGGAGACGAGTTTTACTCCTCAGTCATTAACTATATACTTGCAACTTGCAAGTGAAATACACCCTGCCAATGGCAATGCACAATATTCTAACAGAGGGGAGCCAATCCACATTCTTGGCATCAAACCCATAGTATTTTGGGAATTTGTATGTAATCTTGGTATGCAGGAAACCCATACCTGTTAGGGGAAATTGCTGTATTGTTACGGTTGTTGGTATCTCATGTTTATTGTCTATATTTTTCTTGGCTGGCCATTCCAAAGATGCGATATCTGTTACCAGGTTTCATGGAATTTGGCTGTTGCAAGTAATAGGTCTACTGTTGCAGGATGCAGTTGTTGTCAATTATCTCAAGTTTATTGCATCTGTCATTGTAGGCTAGGCAATGGATTTTCGTTAAACCTTGCACATCTGCTCTCTTGTTATACACATTAGAGGTTGTATCAGTTCATTCTCATTTCACTAAAGGTTATTGTATTATTGTTTCATGAAAATCCTACAACCTTTAGGAAGGCGCTAAGGTAGCACCAAGTTTTCAGTTAATTTGTTTCTGGTAATGGTTGTTTCTTAGCCATAGATTTTGAATTCTTTCTGATTGTTACACAAAGTTTCTTTATCTCTCTTTTAAATATTTCTTACAGGCAGTGTGATATTAGTGGAAATCTCATACTCCTCATCCATTCAACTATTTTATGGAGTCTTTATTCCTGGCTCGTTTCCATATTTGCTAGACAACCTTGAAGTTACAGATTCTGCCTACAAATCTGGGAGGTCCTAGATTTTATCAGTGGTTTGGATCATCTCAGTTGTCTCGAATAAATAGTTAGTGCTTCTTGTGAAATGCTTTCATCACCCTTATATGGACCATGATTGAGGTTACACTTGCTTTTTTCAGAGGTCAACAGACGAGTAACACAAGCATTGAGCTACCAAATAGAGATACCATGTTTTCTGCCTTGTGATTTCAGAAGGTAAGAATTTTACAAGTTGTGTTCTTCTCATTCCTAGAATTTCAATTGGCTTATGTATCATTTAGCAATTGAAATGAACAACTATAGTCTAATCATAATGCAAATAATGAAGGAGAAGTTTGGTCTAGTTGTTTTAATATACTGTTGCAGGATCCCCCTGCAATTGTAGATGTTTTAAGGTTAGTACCACTAGAAGATCTCTGTAAGAAGGGAGATTCTTCTTTTGATAGTATGTCTCCATCATACAATATTTTTTTCATCCTCTGTCCTTTATGGCTTTACCTTGCTAGCAAACAAGTTTGTGATGTAAACTAGAATTTCAAGCACGTGTTTTTTTCCTGTGTTTCCATGGATATGAAGCTGGAAGATATGGATTTTGATGAAACTTTCCTAGAGTGCCTTGAAATTTTGCAGAATGACTACAAAAACTAGCCTAGTATCGTGGAGGATTGTGTAGTGAGATGCAAAAGTTGTTACTGAATATCCTTTTTGGGCATCTCTTCCAGATTGATGGTGGGTTCAATGACGCAGTTTCACCACCATAGGGTTGCAATAGAAAGTTAGAAATAGGATTTTATGAATGGCCACAGTAATATAGCCTACAGGTGCAGTTATCCTGTCATATTTTTATAAATTCATGACAACATATGAAGGCATTATTTCTTTTAAAGGGATTGTTTTTGGATATGATGGTTGCTACTTGCTACGCAATTTACCGTGAAAGGTTAATAATTTAACTGATACTTCTGCCACTGTGAAACGCTGATAAGGTAACTGATACAGCAACTGCTGTGAAAGGTTGATAATGTAACTGCTGCTGAAAGAACGTATCTATGAAAAATAATTTAGGTACATTTTAATTGTTTAATTTGTTTTGAGCTTTGGGTTTGATGCTATTTATAAAATTTAGGGTTTCTGAATGGTATCATTATCTTTTATGTGGATATGCATCGATGCTGGTTATTAGATATTGTATTATGAAGATAAATATACGATAAAACTGTTACTGCTAAAAGCATACATGTCTGAGGAATATATCAATTATCAATCGCATATCCCCTCGAAAGCAAATATCTTAGTAAGGAATCAGGAAGGAGTTAATAATCACACATCTTTCGTATCCAATAATTTTAAATATCTTTCTTTCTTTGTAATGCCTATCACAAACAGCCTTGTAAATGTGGTTAATACAAATTTGCAATCCTCCAATCCTAAAGCTTATCAGATCTAAAAGTTATTTCCATGATCATTTCATATTCTATTGCTAATGGTAGCTGATGGTGATGGTGTGTGTGAGAATCACAAGTTATCATAAGGAGTTTGTGTGTGTGAGAGGGAGAATCATAAGTTATTATAAGGAGTTAGAAAAGAAAAGTCCAGTGTAGGGATTTCTGACATCTATTTCTTTTCATCTATGCAGGTTATTAAGAGTAAAAGGCAGGAGCACTATCTCATTGCCACTGTTGGTATATTTTCTGTCATCTAGAATTTCCGGCAAGTAAAAACCAACGATTATGTGTGTTACAAATGGGAGGGACTAAAAAACTGCTATTGCTACAAGACTCTTCCAAAAGATGATTCCATTGTGGATAGCAAATTAATGCATGACCAATTTGCTATTATAGATTCTCCAGAAGCTCCACTTGTGGTTGCAACACCCAAAAAAGTGAGCTCTTTCAGCATAGCATCTTAACAATAACATCCATTTCACACTAATCCCGGCGAAAGCTTTGAGTAATTAACTCAATTGGTGAACTGTAAATAGTTGTACTGGCTTGTGCATATAATATCCCCACACCTTATTGGAGTAGAGTAAAACAAAATTCTTTATAGATTTCTAATTTGTTGTATTGCTCAGAGTTTGGATATTTGGTGCTCGTAAGCAATGCTTGTTGGAATTTGTGTAAAGTTATGAGCAGGACTAATGTTGCTTGTAGTCTGTGTAAAGCTACGAATTGATTTTGACACCACATGCACACTCTGTGACTTATTCTTATTTCGTTCAAGTGGATGATCGGCATCTTTTTATGTAACTATTGACAGTTTGTAGTGGAGAAATTCGAAGAATGGAGCGGCAAAGCTTTTGGTTGTAATTTTCTACTATCATATGATAGTGATATTGTAGCTTCAGCAGCATAGTATTGCTCCTTATACAAGTTTAAGTGCATGGTCACATGGGAGGGAGCTACCTTTCTTCTATTGATCTCTTTCACTCTACAAATGCAGTATCCAAAGCCTCCAGTTTGCCTTATTTTATAAGAAAAAAACTTAGATTGAAGGTTTCATATGTGTGATTGCTTAATTGTTTATTTCTTAATTAAAGTATGTAATAATATATTCATTCTTTTATGATTTCATTTCTGCGATTGAACAGTCCTCATGGAGATATGTGTACTTATTAGTCCCTGTAGTCTGCAAAGACTATAGTTTTTGCCTACCTCTAAGGGTCCCGTCATCGCCATTGCCCCTGCTTTGCGAAGTGTCAATTTTTTTGTGTTAAAGCTTTGCCTCAGTGAAACCCTAACTACATAGACAATTTAAATATTCTTTACATAGCATCAAATAACAGAACCCTAGCTACATGGACAATTTAAATATTCTTTACAGAGCTTCAAATAACAGAACGGGTGGGCAGGCTGGCCAGGTTCGATTCCCATTATAATGCGTCTCACTACAACTAGAAGAGGCCTTGGAACCCTTGTCCGAGGGTCAAAGATTGCAAGATTCCTATTCAGCAGGTTCGTTTTCTTTCTTTCTGCATCTTTGCTCCAAGTGAAACGAGGTGCTCTACACTTCAGTATGGGGGAGATCTTCTAACGTGTGATGTAGCGTTAATAAAACTTAAAAAGTATTTAAAAAAAATCCTATAACCATCTAATAAAAAGTAAAAAGTATTTTAAAAAAATCCAAAGTATTTAAAAAAAATCTATATTGGTTCATAAATAAAATATTATGAAAAGTAATTAAAAAATAGATGTTCATTTATAAAATAAAAACTTACAACTTAAACCCGGATCTATCAATCAAGAGAGATCAAATTTCTTGAGTTTAAATTTAAAAAAAGAAATACACTTCAAGAAATTGGATCCCTCTCAGTGCTTGATAGATACGGGTTTAAGATGGATCTATGCTGATTTTAATTGTTTTCCTAAGTTGTCCGCAACGCGACGACGGTGGGGATACTATTTGAAATAGGGTACTTGGGTTCATCTAAGTACTATATATATATATAAAACTAGTTGTAACAAAACCATAAAATTAAAAGTTAAAAACATGTCACATACATATTTCTTCATAATTCAATGATTCATCATTCTTTCAACATTCACATTGGAACATAAAATTTGATATCAAGTGGAAGTTACACACATATTTCTTCATAGTTCAATGATTCATCATTCATACAACATTCACATTGGAACATAAAATTTGATATTAAGTAGAAATTATATTATGATTCCATTGTCATACTATATTCAAAATTTGTCTAATGGGCCAATGACATTTCCAAACATGATATATTTTATTTATTATAATTGTTAAATTTTTATTTATTTATCATTTTATTGGTGTTATTGCTATTATAGAAGTGTTAAAAGTTATATTTTATTTATTATTATTTTTAAAATTTTATTTATTTATCATTTTATTAGTGTTGGAGAAGTGATGTCTGCATAGGATTTTATAGCAATAATGGTGGTGGTGGACCTACATAACATTTCAAGCCTAATGTGATTTGATTTTATACATGCTTAAGTGCTATGGTGATGTTAGTGTATAAGTTTTTCATTTCTGAAGTGTAAGAAGCTATGTATAATGCCACTTGGCTTAGGGACGATTGGTCCATGTGTGACGTAGAGACCTATCCATTAACTTCATCAAATTTGATGTCTTAGATTAGTGCTTGGTCTAGTAATTAGTTTGGTTGAACTGTGTTTTTTTGCTCATCTATTGTGTCCCTTGCTAGGCTTGGTAGATCCGTATTGATCTTGACTGTTAGGTGATTGTTCCCTTCCTAATCATCTAGCACTTGCTTGATGGTAACAATTCCATCCCTATATCCAACTCACCCTATGGTTAATATGTTTTTAATTGTGAGGTATCTCTTCCCTCCCATGCATTGAGTTTCTCTATTTTATTTGTTGGTTGGAGTGATCTCCATCATACGGGTAGCTTCCACGTGGGATAGTAAACAATTAAAATGTCTCGTTTTTTTGTGGATTTCTAATTAAATTTAGTTAAAATTATACATCTAAATTGCAGTTTGAATTATTAGGTAATTTTAGTAATCAGAATTATTCTTCCTAAAATAAATACCACATTTTAAAACTACCTAAATCATCAAAAACACAATTTAAACACTCGAAATTGCAATTTCAAAAATTCCTCCTCTATCAAATTCCTGCAAATAGGGAGCAATTTGGTCAGCGCATATACTTCTCCGTCGACCCCATGCTAACCCCAAAAAGGTGCTTCTTTCCAAAGAGAATATTCGAGGGATTCTTAACATATGTTTCGCTTGGTCCGAAGGAACCTAATATAACTATGACGTATGTCAACTTGCTCGTGATGGAGGGGAGAATCATTCAATATATTCAAAGAGTTTATTGGATTGGCTTTAGGAAACCTTTGGTTAACGAAAAATCACTAAATTATTGAAAAAATTATAATATCCTTTTTTGTCGCTTTTACAAAATAAGGATTAATTGTACCATTTTGAAGTGGAAATAACTAACGGAAAAGGTTGCTCGAGATATTAGCTACTAATAATAAAATCGAGAATAATAGGATTATGTGATTTACCTTAAATAAAACTTTACGGTGAGCTTCATTCCTAATTGTGGATAAAATAATAGTATTGTATCATATACAAAGAAAAACAAATATCCAATTTTGAGGTAATGATGTCGAGCATATCATAATAATAATGTAGTGGGCAACCCTCAAAATAATAAATAACCAAGAGTAAAAATAAATAATTCTTAATAATTAATTTGAGGGTCTATCAAGCATTAATAGATTTAGACATTATAAGAAAAGGGTGTGTGAGTTACTCCATTACTCTAACTAGTACTTTATAATCCAGCCATTATATGTAATTAATAATCCTTTATTTAATCCATTTTTTGAATTAGATTAAAATTAAGTATTTAAGAAGCTAATATTATTGAGAAGCTAAAAACCCGATACATTATATCAACATCAATAATAAACAAATAAGAATGGATACATCTAATCCATTGAATATAAACTTCAATAATAAATACCAAATTCATACATTTCAACAAGATTCATTATAGTATAATTAGATGAGCCAGAAAGTGCTTATAAAGGATATTTGGTGAGAAGAGAAAGGACACATTGGTGCATTTTACATTAGGTGAAGGCTCTAGATGCCATCAGGAAATTGTTGCACAGAATGAGGTAAGATAATTTGGGCCTCTTTAGCGAAGTGAGTGGGTGTCACTTTTGGTTATAGTTTCAATAAGGGTAACCTCAATTTCAATATTGAAATGGAAATCCTATATATCATTATGATTAACCAATTATACACAAAAGGATTATTAGAATGGGGTGTAGGTAAAACATTCTAAAATTTGGACAAATTGTTGAATTTGTGTAATAAAAAATATAAATTAAATAATGTAAAATGAGATTTTAATAAAAACATAAAATGATTAGCCACCTCTTTACAAGTGTGAAATGAAACCAGTTTGATGATGATGATGATGATGGTCTATAACGTCCATTGAGACCAAATTTGATTTATCTAAGAGAAAAGACAAGAAAAAAATTATTTGGTTTGTTTTAGAGGAGTGCCCCTAGCTGGCCATAGTTTTGAGGAGTTAGTGGAGCAAAGATTATGGAATTGAGATCTAATGTAGGTGTAGGCCGGGCATTCTAAGAGAAAGCGATTTTCATCTTCAACCCTCGTAGACTCTTAAAGATGACAAATCCTTTCCGCCCATGAGGTTTTAGGGGTTGTCCAAACATAGTTTCACTATGAAGCTCATGAGAGTTCATCTTAATCTTGGCAATACTAATTTTTTTCTTTGAGCTTGTTAAGATAGAAAGATAATATTGATCCTCAAGATTAGGGTTATTGATCTTTTAATTTTCTTTTAACCTCTAAATCTTCCTTGCATCACATTTTCTCTATAATATTTTTAGTGTTATTGATAACCAAGTCATGGCATTTTTAAGCCACCCTCACTTGAGGCATAGATGGTTTTGGCTGGAGCTAAGAGCAATTTTAGGAATCCAGTGGTCTCATATATTGTTTAGTTTGTGCTTGTACATCATATATCTTATCATATCCATGCTTTCAATGGGGGAGAGCCCAGCTTTTAAGAGGAGAGTATGATAGGGCGTATTGCTCTTAATTTTAAGATTATAAGTAATACACAACATATGGCATCACAAGGTTTGCTGATTTACAATTGTTTTCAAGACTGAAGTAGGCTTTCCACCCTCTCCATTAATTTAGTATAGCGATATCTTTTTTTTTTTTATAAGTAAGATGTGAAACCTTCTATTAATCAAAAAAGAGAAAATAGTATACAACATCAGTTGGTAATCCCATATTGGGCCAACCGGAAGAAGACTTTCCTTGACAGCTTCTTAGATAAACTAACTTAAAACTCTGTGACACTCCCTTCCAAGAGGGTGCTATCCTTGCAATGACAATTTGGGTCTTTTTTCTTTTTTTTCTGACTTCAATCCATCCTGACGACTGATCAAGCATCGACGAGATGGGGGTTATGATTAGCCGATGCTGGGAGCGTTCAGGAATGCCCCGAGAGCGAGCTAATTCTGCTTCTTTGTCACTATCAGAGTTATCAGATTCATGTGGACGCTTTTGGCCACCTGTGGAGGAAATTCCAGCTAGGGCCAAATCCATTGCCTCCCCACGAGAAGGAGGTTCTCCGAGGTCCCCCTGAGGCAAATCCAGATCACTGACTTGCTGATGAGCAACATGTGGCAAGTTCGGCATCTGAACCGCGGAGGGTGGAGCTCTTGGCGAACCCTCTCTTGTATCAGAGGTGGGTTGTTTCCTTTGATTCTTACCTTCCTGCCAACCATGCTGCCGCCTTTTCGAGGAGTGATGTAACATCCCCACTCATCATACCAGTGTGATGGAGAGAACGTTAGACTAAAGCCATGGCATCTAGCCCCATGAACTTATTAAATAAACATTCACATAATATAAAAAGACATATGGAAATGTATAATTACAAGAAAACACAGCAGAAGTAATTTCAATTACACATCCATCATACATTCAAGATATTCATCAAATAAATAATTGCAAAGTTAACACAAGAGAATACTTATCTTATAACAAAGTAGTCCCAAGTAACTGGCTATACAACTGCAACATTCCACCCAACCATAGGCCAGTTGTGATCATCAATATCTCAACACACTGCCACCCCCGAGCTGGGCATGATCTCTACAAGGAATCAGGAAACAACAGACTCACACATAGCCCAAAGATACACCAAATCAGCCAAGCCAATCTATAGTTGGGTTTATCAGGTTGTTAGGCAATGGAAGGAAGAATTGCTAAGCTAGTGGGATCATCCATAGAGATATGGGCACCCTCTGCAAGATCTCTCTAGCTTGGTCCCCACAATACCTACACACCTGGCACAAGGAAGTATTCCCTTCACTAATACACAGTCCCTCAGGCCATACCTTCCATTCTAGTGTTCTTTAAGGTGTGCATAGAAGAGCAACCAGCCCTTTTGATACTTTTGGGAGGTTACCTCCTCACTAGGTTTATCAAGCCAATTCTTGTCCACTTCCACTCCTAATTCTTGCTCATAATTTCCAACCAACACAGGGATGCATCCTACAACAAAACACAAGTGCTGAAAAACGTGGGCAATCCAAAATGAACTGGTAGATGGGGAATAAACCCTAGGAGAGCAAATTCGTTTTTAGAAAACGTTTTTCTGCATTTCAGGGGCAAAAATGACCTCTATACCCCCCAAAACGTGACTCCCTTTCTCCCAGTCACTGTGCAACACAAAAATGAGATCCCAGCTATGGAAAAATGCAGGAAATTGGTAAAAAAACGTGATGGGGAAAGCCCAGCTAGCTCAGACTGCGTGAGAGAGGAAAGACTATCCGTTCATAATGGCTTTGGGCACCATTTTGTGGGTGTTTTCTTGCCCCAGAAGAAAAAGTACGTTTTTCCAGGTTGATGGCTTTCCCATGCATGAAATTGGTTGCCATGCCTCTTCATTCCCAAGGCATTAACTGCCTCAACCAATTTCTGGAAGAATTAAATGATTGGGTGCATAAGTCAGAATGGGTAGTTGAGGGTTTATTCATTGACATCTGGATTATCACCATTGGCTCAAGGGTTTGAATAATTCCCCCCCCTTATTCCTTGTAGAATCATGCCCCCATCTCTTTGTTGCATTGCATAGCTAGTTGTGGGTTTTTCATTAAAATTCGTATTTACATGATGTCTTAATTTACATTGTCCCTATCCAGCACAAGAACCACATGCATCTATTTTTAATTGCCGATACATAAAACGCTAAATCAATGGTGGGGCCTTGGCCTTGAGCTCCTCACCATGATTAAATAACAATATTTACAATGTAATGCCTCCATTGGCATTATAAATTTTAATCTAATTAAACATAGATTTTGTGACTAAGCAGCATATAATCAACGTGTAACCATAGCAACATATAAAGGACATATAAGCATTTTGCAATAGCATCAAATATCTTAGAATTTTTAAAACTTCATTGGTGATTCACACAACATAAATTAACATCATAAATCATGTAGAAATAGCATCATATGATAATTTTACAACAACATATAAACAATTTAAAATCGCAAGAAAAATACCTCGTTATAAGAATGGTGACGGAGTCCAAACTGAGCAAGCTTCCCTCTTCTCCTTGAGTTGCCTCCATCTTCATTGCCTAAAGCGGGACCACGGTTTTACCTCCCATCCAACTAGGGGCCTAGTCGGCTCCCTAGCCCCAGGAAGCCATTGAACGGTCCCATCCAAGTGGCCTCCTGGCCCTCCGTGCCCGAGACCCCCAAAGAATAGAACAATGATGCACTAGTAAGCTATGTATCAAATCTTCCAAGAGTTCTCAAACTCTTCCAACTCTTCTCAACTTCTCATACCCCAAATTATCCAAAAATACCTCTCCCTATCAAAACTCTTACCAAAATATCCTTCAAGAGAAAAGACTCTCCTCTTCCAATCTCAAGTCTCCTATTTATATAAAAACTCCTCATCATCCTCCTCATCCATCAATGAATTCCAAAAATAATAGTCAACAATCAATAAATTCATTTTCTAGAAAAATATAGCAATTTGATTTAAATAATTAAAATATTAATAAACATGGATGAAAAGTCTTACTTGTCATGCTTCCTTCTTAATGCAACTATGACAACTCTTTTCTAAAAAATTGTGCAAATCCTATCTATCCATTTATTTATATTATCCTTTCATTCATAACTCAAATTAGATATTTTCATATAATATATTATACTATGACATAATTTATATTAAATGTATATAATTATATATGGAATTCAATAATACAATCAATTTATGTAAATCTAAAACATATTTGACAAGTCAACAACTCATACTTTCAACACACAAGTAATACTTTCAACAATTCATCAACCAATATACTATTAGCTAATATAACCATATTAATTTATTCATCGATCGACCAATCATAGTATTGTACTCACGAATTGGCGTATGCATGGCCAGTGCACACGTCTTAAGCGTGGGTACTAATAATCACATTTAATCCTCCTAATAGATCATTATTACATGCTCTCAAACAACATATAGAAGTATAATTAAACCATGCATCATTCATCATTCATAATCATTCATACCTAATCAATAGAACAAAATTACATAAACATAATGATGAATTCAAGCATATAATCACGATGGTTAATAACAATCAAGAACACCATCCAATCCATCATTGGTCCCATCCATCCCATCAGTACTCCAACCCCCTAATCACCACTACTTCCATCTCCTGACCTCACCATCCCGTCCTCTGCTGGAATATACCATGGAATCTCAACTACGCGTATGACCATGTATATAACCCGTAAGTGGAAGTGTCGATCGACCACATCAACCAAGCTTCCCCAGCAGGCACCCACTAGTCGTCATCACACATCCACGGGAGCGTGCTCAGCACAGCCCTCCCACGACTCTAGGTTTCGGAGGTTCGATGGTGGGAAATGCCTCCACCCATCCTAATAGTACTAGGGTCAATGCCCTACATCAACCATACTATGCCATCACTGATCTAAGGGGTCTCGTCATCGAACAACCACTTTGGGCAAGTCGTAGCTCATGTTAAAATCCACACTTACCCACAAGTCATAGAAATATTGGAATTCACAATTAAATAGCATGAAATTTGATATAACATCATTATACTCATGATGTTCAATACATCTTGTGCCCCTTGGCAATATAGGAATCCGCCTATCTCATAGCCAATCAACATGTGGAATAGTTCATCATTAACATGAAACATATATATATCCATACCCAACTCTTTCAAGTGTTAATCCATATCACTAATACAACATTTACAAATAATCATGTAAGTACTTTTGCAAACAACTAAATTAGCATTCCACATATGGATATTCTATATTCAATTTGTATGTTCAATATGAAGTAACATATCCATTGCCATTAATAAATTAAATAGTAAATTCCATTTACCATACAACCTCATTGGAGTCCACATGTGCACATAACAATCATCTTAATCAATCTATCTTCGTCAAACAGATAATAAGCAAATACAATGCTAAGCTAATTCACATTAGAGTTTTTAATTAAAGACTATCAAAATATGGGGTGTTACATACATCATTTACGATTTAATGAAAAAGGGGGTCAAAATGGGGACGTTACAAGTGAACTGGAGAAGAGGGGTAGGCTTGTTGCAGGTGCCCAGGTTGCTGATAGGATCTGCATCTGAAGGCTGTGTTTTCGCAATCAAGGGGCTGAATGTAGACAAAATCCTCACACCAAACGATGTTAATTTTGTCTGAAAGTCCCTTGCTCAGATCCAGCTCCACACAGATGCGGGCAAAGGTGCCTAACCCCTTCGATGTTCTATCCGTGTCTTCTTTGATAAACTTCCCTAAGGAATCACCAATGGTTGCAAAGGATTATGGATACCAAAATTGCAAGGGGAAGTTTGAGAGTCTTACCCAAACTTGAGTAGTCATTGTTGTAGCTGTTAAGGGGTTGAAATCAGGGTACCATTTCCTCATAGACAGCCTCGAGTCCCCCCCAAACCAAGGTCCTCCATCCCAGATTTGGTTGCGGTGAATCTCCGTTTCAAAACGAACAATGAAATAACCTTTGGAGCACAGGAGGAGCTCCAAATTCATTCCCCACATTTTCTTGAGCCAATCTCTCAAACTTATGGATGAGGGCCACAGTCCATTGAACCTACAGATGATGGCCTTATTAACTAACTCACCCTTAGCGCCGAGGTTAAACCCAGCGAGGCCGAAGGAGTCTCCTCTTGATGTTCCACTATGAAACTCGGGCCTGAGAAAAGCCTTGGGTTTGGATAGGAGGTACCAGAATCCTTAGCTTTCATTGCCTCTGTGAATGTTCGTCTCTTTGAGGAGGAGGGTTCAGCTACTCCTGGTGATCTCCCATCTCCTCCCTGTAGCCTTGACCCAATGTAGACCGACGCATCCTTGTTGATGCCACACTCCTCGAGCCGGGCATCTAGCAGCAGGAGGCGTCCCTTGAAGCAGAGATGGTGGGTGTTCCTGTTAATACCTTCCAATGCACTCAACTTGTCCATGATGAGGGCCACCTAGTTCGAAGGCATCTTGAAGAGCCGGACAAAAGCTTGACAAAAATCGGGAAGCAATGGCCCTTTGCGCTGCTGTCCCTTGACGTCTTGGTCCTCTGAAGGTCTCCACACGGCGGACCTCCATTCGATTCAGTCGCAGCTGCCATGAGAGCTCGATGAGAAGTGAAACCGGGAGAATCCACCTTTAGGGTCTCTGGCGACGGCATTTTAGCTTTGAAACGCTGCTTCCTTCTCCTCTGCAGCTCGCAGGTCTCTACATTTTGTTGGGGCATGAGAGCGTCAGGCTTGAGGACTTGCCTCTCAATCTCCAGAAAGTTGATGCAATCCCTAGTGTACAGCGTAACGCGTCTGGGAGAAGGGGCAAGGAAGGGCTCCTCAGGAAGAGACGACTTCCTTGATGTAGACGGTTGGCCATGAGACCCTGCGGCGGCACATAATAGCGGTAGGGTTTGCTTGGAGTTCCTCATAGTTTTCAGTCCAATTTACTCTCTGGATGTGGGTGGTCTTGAAAATATGCACCTAGTATAGCGATATTTATTTAACTTCAGTGTGTTTTTTTATTTTAAAGTAGTCATTCAAATGTTTGAAAAATAGCCTTTATTGTACATGTAAGTCAAATTTATTTGAGATAGACAACATATTGGTATTCAAGTATGACCGTATTTATTCAAACAACTTTTTTTTCACACGGTAAAAATCTATATTTTATAAAGAAATATATGAAAAGAGTACAAAAGAGATACCAATCCAAAGTTCCAGTCAACCCAGACCGAACTACAACAGCTAGTCAATGAAAAGATAGTGTTGCACATTAGTCAACTTTCGACGCCAACTCTTTTTTCAGAGGACCCATTATTCCAACGACTCTAATCAGTGAAAAGGTAATGTTGTACATAAGTCAACTTTCGAAGCCAACCTTTTTTTCCAGGGCACCCATTATTCCAAACGTAAGGTCTCCTTTTTCATTATTATTCATACCTACCCTTATCTCCCTTATTCATTATTATTAGGGCTTTGGAATGACTCGCTGCATTCGATATGGGAATCCGAAAAGCTTGGGCATTACTGCCCACTGTCTTCGATTTTAGTTGTTTCAAAATATCTGATTGCCTTTTTCAAACGGTGTGGTACTGCTATTTTGTCATTTTGAACATATATTCATAGTTACTCTGAGTCCGTGCTTT
Source organism: Larix kaempferi (assembly GCA_027924585.1). Classification (NCBI taxonomy): domain Eukaryota; kingdom Viridiplantae; phylum Streptophyta; class Pinopsida; order Pinales; family Pinaceae; genus Larix; species Larix kaempferi. The sequence goes on along the minus strand of BSBM01000431.1, from coordinate 12,459,761 downwards.
CCTTGTATCTGTGAATATATATTCCTAGTTACTCTGAGTCCGTGCTTTCCTTGTATTTGTGTATGAGAAAATCATATCATGGCCGAAGCTGTTGTCGTCTCTGGATTTGTTGGTGCCGGGATAGAAAGAGTAATCAACCAGATTCTTCACCAAATAGGGATAGCTGTTCGCTACAAGAAAGTGTTGGACTCTCTTAAGCGATTGGTAAAAGATATCCAGCCTATCATCAAACAGATCCAGCGATACCGCCCAGCATTGAACAGGAAGAATGGAATTCCTACTTCTCAATTCTATAACAAGGCTTCAGCCATCAATATATGGCTTCAAAAGTTAGATCTGCTTCTCCGACAAGCATCAGCAATGGTGCAAAAGTGCACAATTGCACCAAGGTATAATGTTATTTTCAGATATCAATCAAGCAGAAAGATTACTCATCTTATTTCAGATATCAATGAACATCTCAAATTGTCTCCACTGGCTGCGTGGGCCCAAATTCCTGAGCTCTTGGAGGAACTGAAACAAGAAATTGGGCAGACTATGAAGGAAAGCATCGAAGCCATGCCTTCTTCAAGCACTTCTTCTGCAACAACTTCCCAGTCTCTTGCTTCAACGGGATTCTTCATCCCCGAAATCCTTATTGTTGGACAAGAGAGACCTTTTGCAACACTCGAGAAATTAGTTATCGACTCAGAGTTCTCGCGCATTGGCGTGCTTGGGAAGGGTGGATCCGGGAAGACTCTGCTTTTCAAGAGAATCTTCAGCAGTGAAAAGGTACGGAATGTCTTTAGAGACGGTTTACTGCTTTGGCTTACTGTTTCACAGTTTCCGTCTTTTAAAAGTCTTGGGAAAGAACTCTGTCACCAGATAGCCATCCAAACAAATGTACATGATCTGGAATATAATAGGAACCCAGAAGGTGTAAAAATCTGGGTGAATCAGACTATGAAGGTAAAGAAATTTGCCCTGTTCTTAGATGATGTGTGGGGTGAAGGTGCAAAATTGCTGGAAGAATTAAGTGTACCCTTGCTTACAGACCACTCGACCTCCAAAGTTATTGTGAGTTCGAGGGATCACAGAGCATTGTTAGAGATGGGGGTTACTGCAGAAAAGTCCACAATAAAAATGAAGGACTTGATCGAAGATGAGAGTTGGCCGTTGTTTGGTCATCATGCTTTTCCATATAGTAATAGAACTCCGTCAGCGAGCATTGATGAGAGATTGGCGAGAGCTGTGTGTGCCAAGTGTGGAGGGCTTCCCCTTTCAATCAAAGCAGTTGGCAGGTCAATGGCAGGCATTACTAATCCAAAAGAGTGGGAATTTGCAGTCGGAACGCTGCCAAATGCCCACGGCCAAGACCTTCAAGAAACTCTATATGATCCCCTCAGGTGGAGTTATGACGCACTGAGCAGGTACGACGCCAATTTGCAATTGTGCTTTCTATGCTTATCTGCCTTTTTAGAAGACCAGATCATCTGGATCGAACATGCCATTAAATTTTTTATAGGCGAAGGGCTACTTGCAAGCAGGAATGTCAGCCACGACCCAGTTGAGGTCGGAAGAATTTACATAAACTTTCTAGCAGATCGTTGCTTGATTGAACCCATATTGAGAGACGTGGATGGGTTCGTGGTGTATTTCAGGGTGCACGACATCCTGCGTAATTTGGCAATACAAATCGCTGAGCATGAAGAAAACTTCTACTGCCGCGCAGGTAGGGGTTTGACAGCGTTGATTGCAAATGAATGTTCAGGGCGCTCTCGGCTTTTGTTGAACTACAACAGATTGAGATCGCTTCCGGAGTCGTTACGAGCTCCAGAAATGTCCTCATTGAGCTTGGTTGGAAATGCAAATATCAGAGAGATTTCAAGAAAAGTGATTAGGAGTATGGTCTCCTTAAAGATTTTGGATTTGACTGGGACGTCCCTCCGGTCATTGCCAGAGAGTGTGGGGAGTTTGAAACAGTTGGTATGCCTCGCGTTAGTAGGGGTGCCCATCACTAGGCTGCCTGCGTCACTTACAGATCTTGTAAGCCTGGAAATCCTTCTACTCGGTTGGTCTAAAATCACAGAACTACCATCGGACATTCATAAGTTAAGATCCCTCAGGCATTTAGGGCTTGAGCGTTGTGAAGATTTACAATCTCTGCCGCGGAGTATGTCACTGTTGACTTCTTTGCGGTACTTGCTCATGGATGGCTGCAGTCGAGTGTGGACAGAAAGTGGCAAGAAAAGAAGCCCTAAAACAGTGGCTTCAATTAATGATCTGCACGCTCTAACACAGTTAAAGAAGCTACACTTGGATTACAGTGGAGAGATCATTTCTGAGGGGACAATCGGGAGTATGGATCAAATAGAAATACTCCAATTGAGATTCACAACGCTGGCAAATTTACCAAATGACTTTTTCAACATGTCTAAGTTGAAAGGGCTTTTGTTAAAATGTTCTGGTTTGGTTAAAATGGAGAGCAAGTTTTATAACTTTCAAAGTTTGAGTTCACTCAAGTTGGAGGGATGTGACAAGTTAGAAGAACTTCCAGACCTACATAGACTTAAGAGTTTGAAGAAACTAGAAATCTTAAATTGTTCTAAGTTAAAGAAGTTTCCTAAAGAATTTGGTGAAAGGGAGGCATTTCTTTTCTTGGAAACATTTTCAATCATTTTGCTGAAGAATCTGGAAGAGTTGCCCATGATAGAGGAAGGTGCAATGCCTTCACTTAAAATATTCACCATCATGTTATGTGAAGCAGTAAAGATTTTGCCAGAAAATTATTTGAATATCAGAAGTCTCCAAAAAATAAGAGTATGGGGTTGTTCAATGGTATTGGAGAATCTTCAGAAAATCAAGAGAAAAAACACAACAATGAAAGTATTAACCATGCCTATAACACAGGTGATAAATATTTTAGAAAGATGTATTCGAGTAGAAAATATAAGAGAACATTACTTTTATGGTGAATTTTGGTGTAATGAGTTTTTTCTTTTCTTACAAGAAATTGGGGAGAGGACCCAACATTTATCAACTCAAACTTCAGGGTTATGTAATTTTTACAGGGAGTCACTTTAAACTTCCAAACTTTTATGGCATAATCAATAACATGTTCTTTACCTCCATATTTTGTATTCAAAATGGTGCCATAAAGTTTTAAAGTCTTTAATTTATTTTTTTATGCCACACTTATGGTTGATAATTAAAAACATTAGTGTTTGATGCATAACTTGTCATTATGTGGATGCGATTTAAAATAAAACTGAAAACTTGAAAATATTCATTTTTGATAAAATACATGAAAGTTGAGAATTATATGACAGTAACATACTCTTAAGAAAAAAATATTTTTTCATAAATGTGACCTTTTGAGCTGGAATAAACCTCTAAAATCTCATGCATATTTTATAAACAACTTAAATTTTTCAAAAAATAATTATAAATCCATCTAAAATTTTGATTAATGCAAATAACCTCCCTCACAATTATCAGACCCACTCAACTTTTGGGTCTGTCCCTTTTGTTGTAAGGATATATAATTTATATTCCATCTTAAATCTTAAATTTGTTTGATTGAAAATAAAAAAATTATTTAAGGAACTTTTTGATATTATTTTAATTTAATGTTATATATATTCTGTTCTTTTTTAATATTATTATTATCTGTTCATAGGTAAAGTAATATAGCAATGGGTTGATATTATTTATTATTTGAGTTTTGTATTAATAATTTTAAAAACTATTATATTTGCAAATGTTTTTTAATAATTTTATATTAAATTTAATATTTTGAAAATGAAAATGATTTATTAACTATTTTAAAATTGAATTTTTTATTTTATGATTGGCTAAAATTATGAATTGACTAATTATCCTGCCTGGATGTGAAATTTAAAAAAAATAAAAAATAATTTTAAAATTCAAAATTCAAAAAAAATATGCTTGACATTTGGTTTTGCATTCCCAATATCTGTAATGGTTTTGCATTCCCAATATCAAGCGTGCGTAACAGAGACAGATTTTATTGCAATTCGAGGTTTGCGAGGAGGAGAATTCGGCCTATTAAAGCAGAGCTTTGCAGGCTCCAGAGGTCGTGATTTCTGCTCCAATCCCAGCTATTTACATGCCATAACTTTGAAAGGAGATCATTTAATTCTTCACTTCAAAGGCAACAAAAACCGTGCCCACATTTCTTGATTTATGAGCTTATTTTCTTTTTATTATTTAAAATATAAATATTTAAATTTTCTAAATATGTGTCATAAATAAGACTTGCAAAGTGGCAAGATAAACACGTGTCTTTAATCTCATTTTCACCAACTCCAATTACAATAATCAATAATTTCCTCCTTTCTCTTACATCCCTTTAATTGAAAGAATGTATATTAGAGCAATAACCTTGAAACTTTGACATTTTATTAGAAATAGTTTTATGTATTTACTTGGTAGTTGTGCTTCAATTTGTGTTGTAATGTTAAAAAACGGGTCAACATTATAGACAAATTCTTTTGCTCGTGCTATGATTAATGTTTTTATCACATCCCTTAGTTTGGATTATCACTGACACATAAGTTTATGGGATTTAAAGACAGATAAGTATGAAGATAAGTCAAACATTAAAATTGAATATTGATAAATAATTTTATAGTGAAGTAAAGATATAGATGTGTTGTCAATTAAGTGTAGATCGGGTGGTTGGGAGGAATATTGTTATCCTCTCTACCCGGATTCAAATCTAGCTTGGAGACTATAATAATTAATTTACATCATTATTATTAAAAAAATTATTAATTATAATTTAAAATTTAATCTTATCTTCTAACAAAATTACAACACAGTGAAAAATAAATAAGAATCAGTAATTTGAATGTTGATGCAATATATTTAAAATTAATCAATATAGTTAAATAATTTGAAATATAAAATTTGAAAAGCTACCAAATTTAATTATATTAAAAAACAAGATTACACTTATGCTTAATTTAATGATTTAAAATACTTATGTTTAAAAAAATAAAATAAAAATTAATAAAATTTTACAAACACAAAATGTTTACTTAATTATATTTATCTATTTTTTTAAAATAAAAGTGATAGCTTTTCCAAATATTTTTAATTATCTATTATTCAATTCGTATAAATTTCTCTAATTTACCATACTTTTAACTAAAGTAAATATAGATTTATTGTAATAAAATTTGTATAAATTTTTTGAAAAAAAAATACAAAATATAAATATATTTAAAATAATTATAAAAATTATAAATAAATATTTTTAAATATAAAAAGATGAAGAAAACTAAATTGTAAAATGGAAACTATGGTTCTCCAAGAATGTGTCTAGCAAGATATTAAAAAACAATACAAATAAAATTATATAACTAAAAATACTAATATAAACAAATTTTATAAAATGGAATTCAAGTCCTTGTGATAAGGTACTATTTTTTATATTTACATAGATTACAAGTTTCATTTATCATTAATATACATTAAAAGAAAAATATCAATAAAACCATAAATTCATGCATTTGAAACTAGATATAGATTTTTTTAACGGTATAAATTAATATGGCATAAAAAATTTAAATACTTTCTTATCCAAAAAAAAATGATTTTTAAAAATTCTATTTAATATCTAAAATATACAAATCACTATAAAAAAAACTTTATACAAATAAAATTTAATAATATTATTAATCTTTTTTAAAGCCTAATTAGCTAATTTATTAATCTATTTATTTCTTTTTTATTTTTTCCACTTCTAAACCATATATTTATTTACTAATTTATTATTAATATAAATGATTTTTTGGTTAATGTAATTTATTTGTAAACTAATTTTATTAGTATTTGTTTTTCCATATTTGTACCTACTGCCAATTTTAATTTATTATGCCTAAAGTAAATTGTTAATATGTTAATTATGTACCAAACTGATTAATAACAAGTTGGGTAATATGTTAATCATGTACTAAAGTGATTATTTATTTGCATGTTTGAACTGCTATAATAACAATTTATTAATAACCTACAGATAGCTATAATTTTGAGCTATACATTCTTACCACACAACTAGTTTTTTTTTAATAACTGTTTTTATTATCAATGTAAAGAATTTTATTTATTTGTAAGTTAGTTTTATTCTTATTTTTTTTTAGGAAGTAAGTAATAAGCAGCTTTGCTGCTAATTTCACTTGTTTCAATTTAACATTTGTGTATTTTTTATTATAAATAATTTTATGTAAATATAAAAAGCAGTTTTACGACAAAAAAAACAATTATTATATAAATTTATATTTACGATAACAAAAACAAATGTCATATACATTTATATTTCAATTTGAGTTATTTTTTAATTTAATTTTGTATTTCATAAATAAATATTCTAATATAATTATAAATAACACTGTTATATGATATATTAGTTTTGAGATGATCTATACTCATTTTATACACATTTTAATGATAGTGGAAATTAATTTATGATTTTTTAAAAGGGAACACACGTGTGTGTATATATATATTCAAATCTAATGGACTAGGAGCAATTGATGATAGTAATTCCATTTCAAACGTGCATCATAAGAGATTGGCTATATGTCTTTGAACAAGGGAAACAATGTCTAATCTTTTTGGGTTTTGAACATAGTTTACTCATTGGTTAGTTATTTAGTATATATTTATAAATGAAAAAGTTTACATCAAATATATTTAATTTTTATAAATATTTTAAATCAATTTATATATATTAATGAATTTATTTGTTTATATATATCTTGCTTGGTAGCGCAAAGAAGATTTGATGACATGTATGCATAAATGAGGTGGACATCTTATAGGTTTGGAAATCATATTCTTAAGTCCACTTTTCCAAGCCTATTCACTTTGTGCTCCCATAAGACCTAGGTACATAGTGCCTCCATGGATCTGGATGCCTTAATGGTTTCTTTAGGGATATAATCATGGTCGTATTCCATGTAATATTGTCACTACCAAGGCCTTTGGACACCTATAGAAGGCTAGATTCCTTTCCTCTTATGACTCTAGTCAATGCCTTGAGATCCATTCCATTATGAAAAAACTCTTGCTTGTGCCCATATCCGACTACTATGCAAAATATTGACTTTACAGGGTGTACGTTATGGTTAATGGCCTTGATCATTTCCCATTACCTCAATAATATTATGTTAGGGTATACTGCTTTCAATTTCTTCTCCAACCATTTTCCAAGATGCATTCCTAGTGCACAAAACCACATATTTCCACTCACATCCCACTTTAAGAATAATGATATCCTATACATAGCATAATCTCCTATGTGATAGTTTGAGTCATCACTCTTAGCCGGATATGCCTAAAACCTTCCTTTAGGGTCTAATTTCAGTGACTCCCTCACGACTATGTCAGAGGTTCTCATATCTAGTGTCGCTTATATGAACACCAGATGCCAAGGATAGTGTTAGGAAATCATGGGCTTGTTTTAAAGCTTGCCTTGGGGTTTAAGGTCCAAGTTTCCTCATATGTGATTATACAAAAAACCAAGATCCATGTATGCTAGAAAAAGACCTCATAATGGTGTTGATCTCCTCCCTCAGAGGTAAATAATACACCCAATATGTCATTTGTAGTGCTTCGGTCTATTGTATTTGGCCTTGGATGCGCAAAATATTGTATTAGGGACTAAGGCCCGGGTTTCCTCCCTCAAACATGTTAAGGGCCATGCTTAAAAACCTCTTACTTACATTAATAGCCCAAAAATTAGGCCAAAGATACCCTTAGGAGGTCTTATGTGGTGGTTCAAGGTATACTTGTTAATCTTATATGCCTAGATGTTTCCTCTAAGGTTAGAGTCTCATGTTTCCTCCATTAATCATGTTTATGCCATAAATACTTATACCTTGTTTTATTATCCCTATTATAAGGCGATAGATCTTCTCAAAAAGTCATTCGTTGTTCCTCAACAAATAATTATTATCCATATATGCCTAGAAGCTTAATTTAGGGTAAAGCCCACGTTTATTATCTTAAATAGGTTGAGGGCCAGTAGACTTATCAATAGTGATCAAAACCTCATAATAACATCAATTCCCACACATAAACGTTAAGAATACTCTTAGGAAGACATGTGTGTTAACCATATTTCTTGGTCCTAGATTCCTAAAAGTTTATTTTACGGCCCGAAGAAGAGTTTTCATCCCTCAAACATGTCCAAGTATTTGAGACCCATACGTTGTGCTCAAAGCCTAATAATGATACTATATCCATTAAGTAAGTTAATAAGATCAATAAAAATATACCCTATCTAATAATAAAATTTCAATTCAAATAACTTTTATTAATATTTTTTAATAGTAATAAATTAAAAGTTGGCATCTTTAATTATTTGTCAAAATTAAGAATCATAGGTATTCATTTACTTGAATAATATTAAAAATGAATAAAATTGAATTGAGCTATTTACACAATAATTCTTTGTGAACTAGTTGTGCCTATGGTGCAAAACTTCATAAATGAATAATGTGATTTGATTTGTTTAAATAATATAAAAACAAATAATTGAATTTGTTGTGGTTGTGGTGTAAAACCCCATAAATTAATCATGAGCATTTATTTGAATGAAAATTTTGAATTAAATTATTTAAAAAATAATTATTTTTGAAGTTGTTGTGTTTATGGTGCAAATCATCATAAATCATATTTGTACACGTCCATGTGACAAATATGAGCTTAGCAACACTATATGGTACTTTCCAACATGGCATTCCTCTACGCTTAGGATTACTTTATCCTAAGGCTTAGGATTACTTTATCCTAAGGCCTAGGATTCTTCTCTCAACCATCTTGAGGGCCACTCGACCTATCCCTAGTGATTGCATGAGGGAGATCTTGTAACATGTGAGTGTTTGTCGAGTAACAAAATAATACAAAGTAAACAAAAAATAATAATACAAAGTAAAAAGTAATAAATATTATGTCGGCCATAAATAAAAAAGAATAATACAAAGTAATAAGTAAATATGAGGGAGATCTTGTAAGGTTTGTGGAGTTTGTCTAGTGTTTGTTTAGTAACAAAATAATACAAAGTAAGCAAAAAAGAATAATACAAAGTAATAAAGTAATAAAGTAAAAAGTAAATATGAGGGATATTTGATCCCTCTCGGCGCTTGGTAGAGCCTAGGGTTTGGATCTATGTTGGTTAAAACCATTTAATATGGCGAATGCCCATAAGTAGAGGCTAAGAATACTATTATGAAGATGTGTGGTGATCTTTGTGGTGTCTTCTTGGATCCGGGTTCCTAAAAGCTTCTTTTAGGACACTATGTAGATGTTTTCTCCATTGACCATGTCTATGAATTGAGACCCATGCCTTGTGCTGAAAACCTAATAATGATACAAATTTCCATCAAGAAATTTAATAATATAAAAATATTCTCAATTAAATAATCAAATTTCAATTCAAATAATTCGTATCCTACTTTAACTGATAGTAATAAATTAAAAATAGTTGTTTTTTATTTATTTGTCAATTGTATTTATTTGTTTAAGTAATATTAATAATGGGTAATTGAATTGAGCTATGTACAAAATAATTAGTCATGAACTTGTTATGCTTGTGGTGCAAAGCCTCATAAATTAATAATGTGAATTTATTTGCTTAAATATTCTAAAAATAGTGAATTGAATTTGTTGTGGTTATGGTGCAAAAAATCATAAATTAATCTTTGGTCATTTACTTCAATTGATAAGACAAAAAATAAATATTGAATTAAGTTATTTACATAATAATCATTTGTGAATTTGTTCTGTTTATGGTGAAAATCCTCATAACTAAATCATACTTGTACATGTCCATGTGCCAAATAATAGAGTAGCACCACTTTATAGTACTTGTCAACAAGGCATTTCTCTTAACATGAATGAAGAAAAAACTCAATTTCCAATAATATTAACAAATATAACACCATATTAACACCACAAAATATAAGTGGTGCTAATACCACCACCTTAACACCACAAAATGTAAGTGGTGCTAATAAAACCACAAAAATGTAAGTGGTGCCAATACCATCATATTAGCTCCACAAAATATAAGAGGTGCTAACTTGTGGTGCTAAAAGTTGAATTTTCTTGTTGTGCTCGTTCCTTAAACCAATCACGTGCTAATGTAGAAATATGGCAACACTCTCTTTACTATAAACAATTCCCAATCATTAATGGAATTGTCGACCGACCTCATGGATTCCTTCAATGACAGAGCTTCGCATGACCTCCAATGACCTCCGAGAAAATGTGGTTATTATTTCTCCCAACCTGTGACCAATACAAATACGGTCCAATTTTTGAAGCAGCAAGAAAACCACAGCTGATGTTTATTCATTGATGATTTGTCAAACAATGGCGACTCTTCCTTTTTTCCAACAAAGCAGCGACCAACACTGCATTGGTGATCTCCTTTATGGATGGGTTTCTACTAGCATGTCCAATACAACAACAAAGACCGGATCGGACCTCCACCTCTAGTGCTATGGTGTCTTTTGCTTCAGGAAAAAACCCTTTCTTTTGCAAACAAACTTGCACTTAGGCTTGATGTACGCCCTCTAGATCAAACAACTTCCAACAATCCAACGGGCCCCTAGCAGATCCAACAAACATGCGGCTCCTTTCTCTCCGAAAGGAGCTGCCTGTTTGTCAAATCTGCTAGGGGCATGCCAGATTGGTGGAAGTTGTTTGTGTGGTGATCTTCCTAAGGCTTCCATATTGTCTTGATCTCGGCGGCCTCTAATAGGTTTTCTCCTCTACAGCCTCCACGCCTATATCCGATGACCTCTACCACTAAAATGTGATGACGAGCAACACCATGACCACCTCTACCTCAAACCACCACCACTTCCTTCCTTATGCATACGACTAGATTGCTCCTTCAAGCAAATTACACTGACTTCTTTGTGCATGTTTCCTCTCACGATGTCCACCACTGTAACCTCCATCACTGCCTCCAAGGGTGTTTTCGCAGCGTCATGCCCTCGGATGCTGTCGAGTTCCACCACATGCTCTCCCAAGGGCAACGTCCATGCCCTCAGGTGGCCATCCTTATCCTGATTGATGATTCCCTCCATCCAACGGGCATGGACCAAGGTCAACCTTTGACCTTACTCCATGCCCGTGTTGGAATATTGTAATTAATGAGCTGATAGTGTATCTGATATGCGTCGGCTCTGTCAGACACTCAGTCAGTCTGCAATGTCAGAAGTCAGTTAGTCAATTTGTAGCCAATCCGACGCACGTCAAATTAGTATTTATGTGACCACTTTAGTATTCTGCATATCAAGAATTCTTAGGTAGAAATTTATTACAGTCTTTAATGAAACCCTGTAGCTTCGAGGAGAAGCCAAATCAAGTTTTTGTATAAATGAAAATCACCCACAGAAGATTAAGAGAGAGAGATGTGTAAGGAGCCCAAGCTCTGTAAGAGATGAGAGAATAGAGGTGTAGGAGTGAAGAGATGAGGAAAAGTCCCATGAAATGTATGAAGAGCCCAAGCTCTGTGTAAAATTGTGAAAGATTGAAGTAAATCTTATCTCTCTGTGAGTGCGGCAAAGTTACTCTATTTTACAGTGGTAATATATAAGTATTTAGTTTTTTGTATTCATTCTCAAGAATGTTGGTTTATGCATCCCACACATCTACTTCATATTGACTTGTGTAAATGTTGTTTACATTTACGGTTTGTAAATGAAATCAAGATTTCTAAGTATTTCACAGTGATAAAAGACCTAGTTTAACTACGCGGTAACTTCTACATAAGTTTCGGTTCTTATGTTTTAGCATGAAATACATTTATTCAAAGTTTGTTTAAGTTTGGGTTGTGCATAGCTAAATAGGTATGCGAAGGTAACTTGTGCATAGTTAACCTTCGTAAAGTTAAAAGAAGTTATGCAAAAGTAATTTGTATGAAGTGCGAAGTTTATGCAAAGTAAAGTATTTTGTGAAGTTAAGAATTTCCGCGAGGTTAGAGAGTTGCGCAACAAATTTTACCCGCGCAATAGAAAGTTGAAATGCGCAGGTAATCACCGTGCAATAAAAGGTAGAATTGCACAGTTAACTACCGCGCAGTAAAAGTGGAATTGCGAAGGTAATTTCCGCGCAGGTAATTTGTGAGGAAAAGTATTCACAAAAATAATTAGAACAATGTATTTGCTTTGTGAAGCGTAGCTCTAAAGCAAAGAAAAAAATATTATTTATTTACCGCGCAGGTCAAATCTTTTTGACTGTGCAGGTTGTTCCTTTTTCCCTTGATCTGGTATCAGAGCTTGGTTTACGGAAAGTAGAAATTGTATTTACAAAAGGGGAAAAGTGATTAAGAATGGCTTCCACTTCGGGTAATTTGCAAACTCCAATATTTTCTGGTAAAAATTATGAATATTGGTCTCTAACTATGAAATCTTTGTTTAGAGGTCAAGATGTATGGGAAATAGTCCAGCATGGCTATGCAGAACCAACAGATCTAGCAGCATACAACAATCTCACACAAGCTGAGAAGGATGTTATGAAGGAACAGAGGAAGAAAGATGGAAATGCATTATTCTAGATACATCAAGCAACACATTAATCCATACTCCCAAGAGTAGCAGCAGCGCAGTCAGCTAAGGAAGTGTGGGACACACTGGAAACTTCATATCAAGGTTTGAACAAAGTAAAGACTGCCAAACTTCAAATTCTTAGAAGAGATTTTGAATCTCTGTCAATGAAAAATAGAGAGTCAATAGACTCATTCTATACTCGTGTTATTGGTCTGGTTAATCAAATAAAGTCTCATGGAGAAACTTAGGTGACCAAAGGGTTGTTGAAAAAGTTCTTAGAGTTCTTCCAAAGAAATTTGAATCTTTAGTTGTGACCCTGGAGGAAAACAAAGATCTGTCCACATTTACTATTTATGAGTTGCAAGCCTCATTACTCAATCATGAACATAGAATCAACGGTTCAGAAACATCATTGGAAGGTGCATTTGCAGCACAATCATCCATAAGTCGTGGAAGAGGCAGAGGAAGAAGTTCGTTCAAAGGAGGTCGCAGCAACAACCCTGCACATGTCCCTGGTAGAGGCCAGAATCAAACTCCCACTCAGTCAAGTGGACAAAGGTATGACAAATAAAAAATTCAATGTCATTACTATAAGAAGTATGGACACTTCGCATATGAATGTAGGAAGAAGCAGTATGACCAAGGAAAGCAAGGTGAAGCTCAGTCAAGCAATAGCAACACTCCAAACAACTCACTGTTCTTAGCATGTGCATCTCCATTGGAATGCAATGTTGTCCAAGAAAGTCCAAATGACATATGGTATTTAGACTCAGGTTGTAGCAATCACATGACTGGTAATTTAAATCTTTTTTTCTAATCTAGATAAATCAGTTCAAACTGATGTCACACTTGGAAACAATATTCAAGTCACTGTTTTGGGAAAGGGTACTGTTGATATTCTAACCAAACAGGGGGAGCATAAATTTATGCCTGATGTTTATTATGTTCAAGGTTTGAAACATAATTTGATGAGCATATGACAGCTGATGGAAAAAGGTTACAGAGTTCACATGATAGGAAAGTATTGTGTGATCAAAGACATATATCCAAGCAATCACTTAATTGCAAAAGTGTCGATGACAAGCAATCGCTTGTTTCCTTTCAAGATACGATCAAACATAAAAGGAAAAACAACTAAAGTTGCTCATGAAAGACAGAATGAAAATTCTGGATCTATGTTCAAAGTAGAAAGCAAAGAAGCAGAAATTCACTGCGCAGTTGAAGAAAAATACAGTGAAATGCAAGCTGCGTTTCAAACGAAAATAAAGGATGAATCCTTGTTATGGCATTTCAGATTTGGACATCTGAATTTTGGTGGGCTGAAGCTACTGCACATGAAGGATATGGTGAAAGGATTTCCATTGATTGAAAAGCCAGAGATAATTTGTGAAGGCTGTATCTTTAGAAAACAACACAGAGAGACTTTTCCAGTCGGAAAGTCATACAGAGCTCGCACACCATTTGAAATCGTGCACTTTGATATTTGTGGACCTATGCAAACACCATCCATGGGAGGATGCACTTATCTTCTCACATTTATTGATGATTTCATAAGAAAAACATGGTTATATTTTCTAAAACATAAATCTGATGCGTTTGGTTGTTTTCAGCAGTTCAAGGCACTCGTGGAGAAGCAGAGTGGTTACAACATCAAGATATTAAGAACAGACTGAGGTGGTGAGTATGTCTCAAATGATTTCTTAAATTTTTGCAAAAATCATGACATACAGAAGTAATTCACTGCGCGGTATACACCGCAACAAAATGGTATCGCAAAGAGGAAGAACAGAACCATTATGGAGATGGCATGCGGTATGTTGGCAGCCATGCATCTGTTAAATGAATACTGGGCTGAGGTAATGGCAACTATTGTATACATCATGAATTGATGTCCGATGAAGAGCGTGAAGAACAAAGTTCCACAGGAAGCATGGACAGGTATGAAATATAGTGTTTCACATTTAAAAGTCTTTGGTTGTGTAGCATATGCACATGTTCCAGATGAGATGAGAAGGAAATTAGACAATAAAGGACATAAATGCATTTTTATTGGGTATTCTGAAGATACAAAAGCATACAAGTTATATAACCCTGTCACAAGAAAAGTTATTATCAATCAATATGTTCAGTTTGTGGAAAATCAAGTATGGGATGGAACTGTAGAGAAGAATGTGAAAATTGTGTCACATGTTGAACATGATGACAGCGCAGAAGATGTGGTTGAAACTTTGCATGTAAATCAGAACTGCGTAGCTCCGTCTACTCCCAAGACTGCGCAGCATGTTCCAACACAAAGAACTCCGACACAATTCGCAGCTCAAGCAACTCTGGCAAGCACATCAAGTGCACAACAAACTCCATCAAGCAATTCGCACAGCTTGTGCAACTCGACACGAGCAACTCCACCAAGGACAAAAAGTCTGCGTGAGATATATGAGACTGGTACACCTAATTCATTCTTAGTCTTTGAAGTAGTTGTTGAAAATAAAGTTTGGGC
The DNA here is from genome assembly GCA_027924585.1 of Larix kaempferi. Taxonomy (NCBI): domain Eukaryota; kingdom Viridiplantae; phylum Streptophyta; class Pinopsida; order Pinales; family Pinaceae; genus Larix; species Larix kaempferi. The sequence continues at coordinate 12,444,695 of BSBM01000431.1, read as the reverse complement.
ACAAACCATGGATGAAGAAATAGAATGCATTGAGAAAAATCAAACATGGGAATTAGTTGATGTTCCTAAGGACAAGGATGTGATAAGCGTGAAATGGATTTATAAGAGCAAGCAAGATGCAGATGGAAATGTGCAGAAGCACAAGGCAAGATTGGTAGCAAGAGGATTCACACAACAACCTGGCATAGACTTCAACAAAACCTTCGCACTTGTAGCTCGAATGGACACTATCAGAATAGTTTTGGCTATCGCAACACATAAGACATGGCATGTTTACCAAATGGATGTTAAGTCTACATTTTTAAATGGATATTTGGAGGAAGAAGTATATGTAGAGCAACCACAAGGCTATGAAGTTCCAGGACAAGGACAAAGAGTATACAGATTGAAAAAGGCACTCTATGGTTTGAAGCAAGCTCCTAGAGCTTGGTACAATTGCATTGACTCATACCTCATTCAGAATGGATTTCACAGAAGTGAATGTGAGCTTACGTTGTACACAAAAATCAACAAGCAAGGTAATAAGCTAATTGTTTGCCTGTATGTAGATGATTTAATATTTACTGGTGATTTTGGCATAGAAGAATTTAGAACAATCATGGAAAGTGAATTTGAAATGACTAATTTGGGGCCTATGAAGTATTTTTAGGGCATTGAAGTCCAACAGATTGAAAGAGGTATATTTATATCTCAGTCAAAGTATGCAAGTGATGTCTTGAACATATTTAAGTTGTTGAACTATAAGACAGCTCCAACACCAGTGATAACAGGCTTGAAATTAAGTAAGGATGATGATGGATCCAATGTAGATTCTACGCTGTTTAAAAGGCTTGTTGGAATCCTTATGTATTAGACAGCAACAAGGCCAGACATCATGTATGGAGTCAGTTTAATCTCAAGATTCATGGAGTCACCAAAAGAATCTCATTGGCAAGCAGGTAAAATAAGCTTGAGGTATGTAAATGGAACAAAAGACTTTGGTATTTTGTATTCAACCTCAGAAAATTTCAAACTCATTGGATACACTGATAGCGATAATGGAGGCAACATAGATGACAAAAAAAGCACATCTGGGAATACATTTCATGTAGGAACAGGTGTTGTATCATGGGCTTCAAAGAAACAACCCATAGTAACTCTTTCTTCAGCAGAAGCAGAGTATGTCGCAGCTACAAGCGCTGCATGTCAAGCAGTTTGGATGCGCAGGATGTTAAGTGATCTGTCGCAGGTTCAGCAAGAACCCACAGTCATATACTGCGACAACAATTCAGCCATCGCACTGTCAAAGAATCATGTGTTCCACAAGAGAACCAAGCACATCGACACAAGGTATCATTTTATCAGAGAATTGATAAAAAACAAGGAAATTTGTTTAGAATTTCGCAAATCTAAAGATCAAGTAGCAAATATATTTACAAAACCATTGGCAAGGGACACATTCCAATTTTTGCGAAGTTGTTTGGGAATGACAAGTTCTGTGTAGTGAACTATGTCATGAATAGAGCATGTTTCAACTTTGAAATATTTTGTAATATTTTACTTTTTGTTTGATGATCCCCATCTGCTCATAATTAAGGGGGAGTGTTGGAATATTGTAATTAATGAGCTGATAGCGTATTTGATATGCGCCGGCTCTGTCAGACACTCAGTCAATTTGCAATGTTAGAAGCCAATCAATCAGTTTGTAGCCAATTTGGTGCACAACAAATTAGTATTTATGTGACCGCTTTAGTATTTTGCATATCAAGAATTCTTAGGTAGAAATTTATTACAGTCTTTAAGGAAACCCTGTAGCTTCGAGGAGAAGCCAAATCAATTTTTTGTATAAATGAAAATCACCCACAAAAGATTAAGAGAGAGAGATGTGTAAGGAGCCCAAGCTCTGTAAGAGATGAGATAATAGAGGTGTAGGAGTGAAGAGAAGAATAAAAGTCCCGTGAAATGTATGAAGAGCCCAAGCTCTGTGTAAAATTGTGAAAGATTGAAGTAAACCTTATCTCTCTGTAAGTGCGGCAAAGTTACCATGTTTTACAGTGGTAATATATAAGTATTTAGTTTTATGTATTCATTCTCAAGAATGTTGGTTTATGCATCCCGCACATCTACTTCATATTGACCTGTGTAAATGTTGTTTACATTTATGGTCTGTAAATCAAATCAAGATTTCTAAGTATTTCACGGTGGTAAAAGTCCTAGTTTAATTGCGCAGTAACTTCTACATAAAGTTTCGGTTTTGTTTCGGTTCTTATGTTTTAGCATGAAATACATTTATTCAAAGTTTTTTTAAGTTTGGGTTGTGCACAGCTAAATAGGTATGCGAAGGTAACTTGTGCGCAGTTAAGCTTCGTAAAGTTACAAGAAGTTATGCAAAAGTAATTTGTATGAAGTGCGAAGCTTATGCAAAGTAAAGTATTATGTGAAGTTAATAATTTCCGTGAGGTTAGAGAGTTGCGCAGCAAAGTTTACCTACGCAGTAGAAAGTCGAAATGCGTAGGTAATCACCACGCAGTAAAAGGTAGAATTGCACAGTTAACCTACGTGCAGTAAAAGTGGAATTGCGGAGGTAATTTCCGCGCAGGTAATTTGTGAAGAAAAGTATTCACAAAAATAATTAGAACAATGTATTTGCTTTGTGAAGCGTAGCTCTAAAGCAAAGAAAAAAATATTATTTATTTATCGCACAGGTCGAATCTTTTTGACTACGCAGGTTGTCCCTTTTTCCCTTGATCCCGTTGGATGGAGGGAATCATCAATTGAGATAAGCTCAGTGTGAGAGGTTCATTGCTTGAACTAGAGTTCAAATGTGTCCCATCTGAACTACTCATGGACTGCCCATCTCAAGCACCGATCCATCATGGATGCAATAGTTACATTATATCTCCAGCCACTCCTTGCATATTCATGCGTTCAAGTAGAAGATCTGACAACTTTGCACTTCACCATGTGAATCCAAGCACCTCCTTGAGTCCTTCACATGCCCACGTGTGCGACCAGACAACCATATGCGGCTGCAAGTCTATCCATGTTGATTCTCTTTTCACGTGTGTTAATACAGGGGGATTTCCTTCAGGAGGTCCTCCTTCAGCAGAATACCACATGGATCCACTGGTGAGGAGAGTGTTTGTAGCAAATTTCTTGGATTCGAGTCCCGACGACTCCTCTTTACGGCTCTTCCTCCATAAGTGTGGCGTCTCCACCAATCCTATGGCGTATTCATCATTTCCAATGGATTGCACCAACAATTTCCCTCTACGACTTCACCAAAACTATGAACATGTAGATATATCCTTGCCTTGGGTCATCCGTCCGTTTCTGCAACAATTGCCACATGGACTCTAATCCCTAACTACAGTGGCTCTTTCGATCTAGCGGCTCAATTCACTTCCACCTTACTCAGCTACACCGCTACTTCACCTTCAAAACCTCATGACTCCCTTTACACATCGTTCATGTAGCGGCTACATAAAGTATGCAGCAACGATCAACACAACAGTGATAACAACACTTGCGATCTCCTTTTTCTGACCGATGCCCTGATCTGCGGCCTCTCGTAAGCTCCATGAGCAAAACATACAACAGATTGGCTCAAACGATATTGAATTCCGTGGCCTCACACACAGGAAATAAATCCTCACACTATGGCATCCTTTCTCTCACCCCAAAGCTCTGATATCCGTCCTTCAACAATTTCGCACCACACATGTCCTACACTTTACTGTAGCCAGCTCTCCTTCCAAGCAATGATGACCTCCCTCTCGGTCCTCCCTCACACAGCCACTATGCCCTGCTATAGAAGCGACGACATTTTCATGCTCCTTAGTTCTTTGGCAGCTACTCATGGAACCGCTTCAACATACGACATGCTTCATTTCACACATCAGCAGCTACTTTTATTGCAGTCCTCACCACTGTGTGGAAATTACTTCAACACAGGACCCATTTAAATTGAGCCTGCTAGATCTCCTGCTCAATCTCCCATGCACATACCACGGCTATGATGTCCATCGTTTCTCTGTCCACATGCCCATCTTTTCTGCTGCGATCTCTCCTTCAACACTTGCTCTGATGCCACTTGTTGGGTCCTCGCATCCATAGAGAAATAGATTTGCACGTAGCAGGGAACCAAAGAAACATGCACAGAATAGAAATCACATAAGACACAAGTGTTTGCGTGGTAAAATCTAGATTACGCTTCTAGATTGGTTGACGAAATTTTATTTTAATGGTGCTCCTGAGAGGATTTAATGGTGCTCAAACAAATTTTAAATTGGGCAGAACTTAATTTATTTTATTATTATATATATATTTTAAATTAAAATAATGATATTTTCCTTTACGTTTGTAAAAATAAAGTGAACTTTACAATTCAGTAAAGCTAGTAACTATTAATAAAGTGAATTTTACAATTCAATATATTTTTTTTAATTATTTCTTCTAAAGCTATTAATTACATTAACTTTTCCAATTAACATACCAATAAATTTTAAACCTATTTTAGTAAATTTATTTTTTATTTATAGTTAATTAATTTTTAAGTATTAATTTATAATATAAAATTATATTAAAAAGAAAATATAATTTAATTTAGGTGATAACATGTAACTAAACATAGATAATTAGTTTTTTTGTCTATAGATATTCACTAACAACACATTAAGTGGTGGTACTAATATTATTTTGATAAAATGTTGTAAATAAATTTCTAGTTTCACACATGTTGTGATATAATTAGAAAAAATATACTTCCCCAAGCCCCTTGGTATACATTTTGGTTTTGTTGAGTTTTTTTATATTGATCCATTGTTTATTAGTCCCTGCCAAGGTAGGGATTATAGCTTTCACTTAGAAGTCAAATTCACTTTAAATTTTTAATTTTCAAAATAAATTAGTATATAGTTACCTAATGTTTTATGAATTTTAATTATTAAACTGAATTTTTAAACAAATAAAATTATAATTTAAATTTTTAATATTACATAATTTATATTTTTTGATTGGTTTATTACATAATTTATATTTTTTTATTGGCTTAAAATCTGATTTGACAAATATGTCCTGCTTAGATGTAACTTTTTTTAAATAAAAAAATAAAATAATAAAATCAAAATTTTAAAAAATTCTACGGGCGCCACGTTCAACGTCCTCGAAGTCGCGCACGATTAAAATTGAAGAATCGCCGTCACTTGACCGTCTCACGGTCTCCGTATGCCATACTTTACACGTTGATTTGTTTCAAAGATAATGTTGATTAAAATGGAATTATATATTAAACTATTAGTTTAGTATATATAGTGGAAGAGGGCCCCGGTGTCTGTAAGTGCGCATGCGATTTGTACCTGAGTTCCAGCAATGTCGTTGGGTTTTTAAACCTTAGAAATTTGGAGTAATTTAATTGTGTGATAAAAAAAATTCCAACATTTAAACAAAGTTAAATTTTGAATTAATTTGGTTTTTCCCAATAATTGGATCAATTTAAAAGGAAACAAAATCATTAAAAATAAAATTCAGGTATGCACAAAACTTAGATCATTTGGAACTCAAATTATCAATACAATAATCTTAATAGAATTTAATATTATTTTATTTAATTAAAAATAAAATTTATAACATATCCTTTGAATAAGTGAATCAATTTAAAAGGGAACAAAATCATTAAAAATAAAATTCAAGTATGTACAGAACTTACATGATTTAAAACTCAAATTATCAATACAATAATCTTAATGGAATTTAATATTATTTTATTTAATTAAAAATAAAATTTATAACATATCCTTCGTGTGAAGTGAATCTCGGTTAAACTACATCCATGCGGGCTAATAGATCATGGATTTATGGTGATTTATATTACAAAATAATATAAATATAACGTTATTTAAGTTTTTAATATAATAATTATACATTGGATTATAAATTTTTCAAATTTGATAAGATTTTTGTCCAACAATTATAATTTTACTTTATTAATCATAAGTATTATCAAATTTCAATTTATATTATAAAAACAATTAAAATATAAACAAATAAAAACACAATCTAATCTCATCCTAAATATAAAAAATTTTAAATAAAAATTATATCTATCTACAAGTTAACTCACTTCATATACTATTTGAAAACTATTAAATAATGACACTCACAATGGTGAAAACTTACTATGATTGAACACTTAGATAAGTTTTTGGTCTTTTATAATATGGTTGAACACCTCTTTATAATAAAAAAATTTATCTTAACCTTTAATTTGTTATGGCACCACAAGTTATGTTTAAATTTAGATGTAATAATACTTTTAATATTATCACTATTATGCAAAGTGACCTCCTTCACTACTATATATCACTAGGGTGTATTGTTGGTATTTTAGACTATAAATTTTATAAAATGTTTTTGTATTTGCTTTATCCTTCTCTACTATTCTCTATAAATATTGCAACCCGAAACTTCACATCCATATAAAATAATAAGAATCACCACAGTTATAAAAATGAGCTTCTTCTTATCCCAAAATCAAAGGTCCATTAATTTCCTCTTGTGTAAACTTTATTAACCATAACACTTAGAACTCTTAACACCTAAAACTATTAATCATTGTAACTTTGAATAAATAATGTTTACAGTGTTTATAGCCCATAATCGCTTTAACTCTAAATCTTTTTCAAATTTTATATTATTTTGCTTTTTTTATAGAAAAATCTACAAATGTGTAAGTTTTTTTAATAGCATTATATACCTTTTTTATTAATCATCATTGTAGGTTAATAAGAAAAAATAGAAGGTGCTGTCAACTAAGTACTAGGTGACTAATTCTTTTAAAAACAAAGATATGAATTAACTTTTATTGACTCTTACAAAGTATTTCTAATTAAAATAAATAATAAAAGTAGCATCATACTATTTTTTCCCAAAAGTAGAAAAACCATATTTCAACCATAAACATAATTTTAAAACAGAGACTAGCTGCTTTGCGGCTATTTCACTTGTTTATTTAAAAATTAGCTCCTATTTGAACACACAGTTACATTTTTACCTACCACACAACAGATTCGCTCACACGGTTACTTTATTGACGACTGGAGTGAAAACAACATCCGTAAGACGTCAACCTCCATCCCCACAAAATGACCAGAATATTTCGGTCCTTGAAGCGTTACAGCTAAGGGCGATTTTTTCCGCATCTGCAAAGTTTTGTTTTTTTTTTGTTTTTTTTTGTTTTTGTAACCGAGGGGAACCTCTCCAAACCGCCCAGTGAGCGTCGTCACTAAACCACCTGGATATCAAAGTTATTGATTGCGTGCAAGATCAGATTTATGATTATTGGAGCATTTTTTTACAATTGAAATGGAATTGATAGTTACTGGAATGACTTTATTGTTGGATGTAAGTCAAGCATATCGATATTTATTTGATTGATACTCAGTGAAAGGGCTTTATTGTTTTTGATGTCAAGGTTTTCAACTTTTTCAACTTTATTTTTTTTTATTATTTGAAATTTAAGATTTTTTTTTTGATAATGATGATGATGATGATTAATGTCCACTCAAATCTTTTGGTCTATTTGAAAATGAAAACCCACTTAAAATGGACAATGAATTCTAATGTAATGGTTTTGCTCATTTTATGTGTGATGTAACACTTAGAAAAGATTCAATATTAGTGGTTACTACCTTTTTCAATATTAGTGGCTATTATCTTCTTCTATGTGGAGGTTTTTTGTGTAGCTACATCACCTTGAAATCATTATTGTGCACAACATCACCTTGAAGCATCACACATGTACTTGGAATGTAGCGTCTCACTTGTGTTGACATACAAAGAGTATGTTGTTTGTAAGAGCTAAGGCCCACACTATATTGTTGACCTCCCTTACCTCTCATAAATATAGAGGAAGGAGAGAGTATTTCTATTCATCATCTTAGTGATCATTCATCAAACTCTTTTCTTTGTGCTTAACCTCTTGGAGGAAGTCACTAGGGTTTCTTCATGAACCCTAGGTGGAGTTATAAAGTCTAGAGGAGACATCTTCCTATGGATTTTTCTCTTGTTGAGGATACATTGGTGACAATATTGGATTTCTCTCTCTCCGTGGTCTCTCTCTTAGGTCTTCACTTGTAAATGTATTCTCTCTATTTCTTGAGGCACTAGGGTTTCTTTCTCTTCTCGAAGTATTGTGGAGCATAATGGAAATCTAGGGTTAGTGTTCATCCCTTAGAGATTGGGGGTTTGAGAGAAAACCCTAGAGTGGATTTGTGAAGGAGAAGATAAGAAGAGAGCATAATGCCTTGGAGGTAGTTTGGAGACATTATTGCTATTGGATCTTCTCGGTTGAGCTAGGGTTTGATGAATTACTCTGGCTACGTATTTTCATATTGTTGAGACTTTTGTACCAGCCCCAAGAGAAGGATATGCTATGTATTTGTACTTCATCTTGAGCTAATAAATAGGGTTTTCATCTCACCATGTCTTGTGCAATTCTTTTTAGAAAAAACAACAATATATTATCTTGTCATTGAGTGCTAGAAACCCTAAGGTAATATGACGAAGAGATAGAAAAATGAAGCAGGCACAAAACCATGAGTAGCGTGAAACCTTTATAGAGATAGACTCAAGAATGCTACTCTTTATTATCTCAAAGTTAGTGAATACAATAACAATGAGTCTCTTACATAAATCTCCTATCACCTAAAACCTAGCTATAACTTAATCATTCGCTAAAACCTAGCTATAACCTAATCATTCACTAACATTTAATTGGTCTAAATAACTTACAAACCCTGAATTTATTATACTAAATAATTCTTATACTCTAACAACATGTCTTAAGGCTTAGAATACAATAAAAAACAATAGCTAAAACATTCTTTAGATTCTTTTGTTTATCAAACAATGCTTAGACCAAGTATGGCTCCATCAAGCTAGCATAGTTATTCCAGATGCCTGACAATTTAAATGGGATCATAAATTAATTGATGTTTCCAATAATGAAGAGATTGTTAATGATGTGCCAAAAAAACTAACTTTTTATGAAGCAAAAGTTTTTGAATTGATAAATAAAATTTAGATATTAAGAAAGGAAAAGCATTCCAATAAAGAAAAGGTAACTAATCTAGAAAATGTTTTTGGAAGAAAGATAATTATATATTCCAGATTTCAAAATTTTCAAAAACACTTAGACATTGAAACATGGTTAGAAACTCGGTATATTAAAAAAAATATATTACAAGATGCTTAAAAAAAATTAAAATAATAATAATTTAAAAAATTAAAATAATAATATATAATTACTATTGACATAAACTTTTGAACAAAATAATTCTTCACATGAATACATTTTTGTACAAGATATTCTTCACATGAATAAGTTTAAGTTTAGACCATATTTTAAATAATATTCTATCTATTTAAATCCAACTTTGTAAACAATGCCCAACTTAATATAAATAAGTTATGGCGAAATGTATTTCAGAAAAGTCTATAATGGAAATAAAGTAATTTAGTTTTTAAATACTTTTCCTCAAAATTCTTTACCTATAATGGAATCGAGGACATGACTGTCTTTACCTCTAATGGAATTGAGGACATAACTTATAAAATTCTGGAAATTCAAAAAAAATAATTTAGTTTTTAAACACTTTTCCTTAAATGAAATCGATAACATAACTATCTTTACCTATAATGGACTGGAGGACATGACTAATAAGATTTTGGAAGTTCATGTGAGTAAAGAGTGAATGCTCACTACTCATTTATTTTATTTGTAAGATTGATTTACCATCTCATAGATTAAAGAACCAAGGTTATTGGTATTGGTATTCATGGAAGAAAATATGAAATCATGTTGTAACAAGAGCCACGAGACCTGTTGTTGTGAGAGAACAGATGTTCTAGGAAGCATGACAATAAGTTACTAATTAGGAAGCATGACAATAAGTTACTAATTAATAGAGGAACCTTTTTCCCAAGGCTATGAGTAATTGTTTAGCAACATGGATGGGTAAATGTAATGTTGCGGATCAAACACTCAAGTAATGAAGAATGAACTGAGTTAAATGTGCCATTTTTTCTTTTAAATTAATGTACCAAAAGCTTGGTATTAGAATTGTAGCAAACACCAAAATATAGCGAAATGTAGTCTTAGTCCAAAAAATAGGGAAACGCGACATTGGTTGAATTAGACCAATTACAATTGTAATGTATTAAAACTTTTTGTAAATAAAATGACCTTTTATTTTCATTTCATTTATTAATTAGTCATATATTTATTTGTGTAAAATCTTTAAATAAAAAAAACAAAATACAATATATGTTATCTTATATTGAAAAATAATTGATAATCCACTAAAATAATTTACAAATATTTCCAATTTATATTTATTTGAAAAATATGATTATTTAATGAATAATTTTTATAAATTATATGTTATACAAATAAAACTTATAAGTGTAATATTTACCCAATTAATAAAATGGATTTGTACAAAAGTGTTTGATATTAACTCAACTTATCATGGGTAAAATGATAAGATATCAAATTGATTTAAGAGATACTTTGTTTGTGGGACAAAAGAAAGTTATTTCATTATTTAATTTATGGAAATTTACATATTTATTTAAATTTCAACATATTATTGTGAAAAATTATTTTTCTAAATTTAAACATACTACCATTAAAAATTAAAAAAAAAGAAAAATTATGATAATTATTTTTCATCTAAACAAAAATATTTGAAGGTGTGAATTTTTCATCTAAACAAATATTTGAAGATAAAAATTTTCTTAAACTTTATAATAAAGATAGATAAAATCAATTTTCTTAAACTTTATAATAAAGATAGATAGTAACAATTTTCTTTAATTTTATAATAATAATAAATGCAATGATCTTTCTAATTGTGTTATTTCTAAGTGACAAACTAAATGAGAGTTTTTTTTATAATTCTTTATGAACTTTTTTTAATATATTATATATTCAAGAAATAATCAGACATAAGTAATGTTAATAATTAAACACATTATAGCTACTTAACATTGTAACAAATAATTAGTGGATTTATTATGCTTAACTTACTAATTAAAGATAATTTAAAGTTTTGAATAAATTTTATAATTTAAAATTTCCTTATAAATGAATAATGATTTTTTAAATAATGGAATCATTTCTTATACTCAAATTAGTAGTAAAAAATAAGTATTTGTCACGTTAATAATTAAACACATTGTAATTACTTATTGTTATGAGGGAAGTGAATCTATTGTTAGTGATCCAAAACTATCAAAGGTCTATCTCCTTTTTCCCTCCTTTAATGCCCCTTTTAAAAGTACGAAATCGCTCAACCATCGGGAGAGGAATGTCAGGATTTAACTGTAATAGCTCCTACTTTCTCAATCCACGGGACTAAAGAATGTTGGATAAAGCTTTCACACAACAACGAAAGGGCCTCAATGAGGTCTATCTTTGGATATGGATGGGATGATGGGATGATCTTAATAATTGTATTGGCATATTCTAAACCTTGAGATAATATCTTGCATGGATTTGACAAAGCTTAGGATATGAAATCCCTTGGTACTTAACTTTGATAAATATGCTTAGTGCTTTATGCTTTGATACTTAACTGTGATAAATAAGCATGTGATTCACGAACATGTCTCATCAAGTGAGACAAGATTTCCTAAAAATCTTAGAACCTTACTCCCTTTGTCTATTAAAGAGTATAATGATGGGTATCATGAGGATGTAGAATAAAAAATGGAGTGCTTTCCTACAATGAAGAAAACTTTTCCCTCTCCCTAATGTAACATACTGCTACCACACACCTCTAGTTGCACTTAGAGTCCTTCCAATCTTCTCTACCAACCAAAAATCGGTACATAAATATCCCCTTTCTCGACACTCCTGCTTGATGCCAATCTCCAAATTCTATGTACTTGCAACACGTTGTTAAAACCAAACACTTCCCGTTGTTTTTCTATAGAAAAACACAACGTTGTCCTGCACCCCTCACCAACAATCCAACACAAAAGATTACCAACTGAAAAAATGTTGCCCACAATCTTCATTGAGCATTCATAAAAAAAGCATAGATCCTCCCCTAAAGCTTCAGTCCCGCTATGAATCACGCTTAAAGAACTGTGATGGAATTTTGTTGTTTCAACTGTGATTTTTGTAGATTCAGGACATTTTCATTGATCTATGGAATGAAGCCATCAATGTTAAAAGACTCTATAACATTCATGCTCCATAAACCAACCATTTCAAAAAGAAAATTAGATTGCATATTTTTAAAGCAAATATATATATGAGTTAGTTAGATTGCATATTTTTAAAGCAAATAAGTTATATTTATCACGAAAAATACTTAGAACAAAGAGATAAATGACTCACATTTGCACTAAAAGGAACTAAAATAAATAGTAATTCTATGTTTTAATAATATTTTTGAGATGGGGTTTTTTATTAAGTGTATGCTATAAGACTTTGTCATGTCATAGTTTTAATGGTTTTAGATGATTCATCCTTATGTTCCGTTAGTATGAACATTTCTTATGTTTGACAAAATGTTATCTTGTTGTCATTTTGTAGTTGTGTTTTAAACTTCCTAATTAATGAAATATCAAAGTAGATCAATGTTTTGTTATGCGAAAAGAGTTATGGGCCATATGCTTAGATAGTGATTGATATTTTCTATCATGTTGTTTTTTATTTCATATAGATTATTGAAGTTATGAAAGTTTTGAAAGATATGTGTGCTAGTAACATTTTGATACAGTTCAACATTTATTATTTCATTGTTTATTGGATATTTAATTTTATTTATACCTACTTTCTTACGATCCTTAACTAAAAGTATGAACTTTGACATTTTTTACATTTTAATTTCAAATTTATTGTTAGCTTTTGATTACCACCCCTCATTAACATACCATCTTCTATGTAATACTTCAAATATTACTTGCCAAATACATTATAGAACAATAGGTAATAATGAAAGATGATGAAGATGAAATTTGTTTTTACTAATAATAACCAATACACAATGGGTTTTCAATATGCCATCATGTGATAGTTCTTAATATGCAAAAGATAGATGACATTTAAAAAAAACACCCCATAAATAAACACTTTCAAGATATAAATACTATATAATATAATAACATTATAATTGTATTTACTTTTCATCAAATTATAATAATTCTAATCTTAAGAACTATAGTTAAATGGTGTAAGTATAATTCAGTTTGTTCACCACTAAAATTATTATTTAAAATTTGGAGTAAAATTAAAATATTCTTAAAAAAAATGAAGAAAGCAATTTATTATAATTTCATATTTTAATGAGAAAATATTTAGATAAAATAAATAATAAATTAAAAATTTTTTTTATTAAAAAACTGTTTTTAAGTTGTCTTATTCCATTAAAAAATTGCAAACACTACTCTTCATTAATTTTTTTAAAATCATAGAAATTTTAGAAATAACAAATTGCAAATATAAAAATAACAAATTTCAATAGAAATGACAAATTGTAAATATCTTGGTTGATTGACTAACAAATTGTAAATATCTTCATTGATTAGTATGGTTATTTTCAATCCATGATTATCTTATTTCATTAAGAAATTGCAAACACTACTCTTCATTATTCTCATCAAAATCATAGAAAAACAAATTTCAATAAAAATACCAAATTGCAAATATATTAAGTTGTTGAATCTATTCAAAATTAATTCTTGGAAATGATATATTGAGTTTTTAACGATAGCCTCTGCTAAAAAATAATAGATGATAATAACATCTATTATTGGAAAAAGCATGCTCTGCATTACATGAACAAGCCTCTACTAAAAGATAATAACATTTATCATTGGAAAAAGGTTTAAAGTGTATTATGTTTTCCTTTAAAATGGGTTTAGTGGCAGCCTTAGGGGATCCCTTAGGATTAGTGATAGCATAATCAACCAGAGACATGGGGTATGCCAAATGTACCTTATTCTTTGTTCCGAAGAAAAGCCTCTCATCAACCTTAAGCATTTGTGTGATGTATTAAAATTGAAACATTCTGGGAGTGAGCAGGAGTGGTAGAAAAAGCAACATGATCTTATCATAAATTGGGGTAGGCATCTTCACTTTATCTCTCAATCTATTATCAGCTATTATTTTCTTGGTCGACTACACAACAAAATTACAATATTGAAAATGTAAACTATTGGTCCCAATTACAATAACAAAGTCTCTCTACCAAGTTAATTTTTGGAAGGCAAATTTTCTCATATTTATAACTTCATTCTCTCTTTCTAAATCCAAACTATTTCATCTCTCTTATGCACAGTGCTTTGTATACCAGTCTCCCTTTCATTTCTTTATGCACAGTGCGCCTTTCATTTCTTTATGCACAGTGCGTTGTATACGAGTCTCCCTTTCATTTCTTTAGTATGATAATTTTATGAAATCAATTTAAGCTGTTAAAATATAAAATTATTAAATTAAATTGGTTAAATGTGTAGCAATTTTCTTTTATAGGATTAAAAAAAGAATTTAAATTTTTTAAAATTAAAAAAATAGTTTAAAAAAGTTTTACATAATCTAAATTTTATATATAATGGATTGTGTTTAAAAAGTTTTATTTTATTTTGAAGTAGTTTATTTATTTTATTTTTTGGATTTTAAGGTGAGTTTTGGTTAAAATTTGGTAAATATTTTTTTTAATAAAATCCAAAGGAATTAATGCTTATCGAGATCATGTAGATTCTTTGTAATAAAACAATAATTGATATCGATAGAAGAGGGTATCCATCATTCCTCACACACACACCAATGATATAAAATTATATTAAAAATTTTGTTCAAATTTTTAAATGACATATATATTATAATGTTTATTTTCTCCACTCTTTATGTTTTATTATTAATTGAATCAATGTTTTATTATTAATTGAATTAATTTTACTCAAAATTTTAAAATACTTATTTTTTAATAAAGTGAATTATAATATCATTGTATTATATAATAACAATTTATAAGACACGATATTTATTTATGTTTTTCAAATAAGATAGTAAGTAAAATGAGCTTGATTATGGAACAAAACTCTATGATTAAGTGTGCTTAAGCAAGATGAGTTTATAGATAATACCTTTCATATAACACTTTTATTTATATTTATATTGGAAAAATGAAACCCAACTCAAAATTAAAATGAAAAAAATAACATAAATTAAAACATGAATGTATACAACATTAAATTAAAATAATATTAAAAATGTCCCAAATTTGATTTTATCAAATATTTTCTTATTTCCGATCACTCCAAATTAAAGTAATAGAATATAAATTATATCTCTACAACATAACAGAGAGCACCCAAAAAAGTTGAGTAGGTCTAATAGCTGTGAGTGAAGTTGCGGAGCCAATTTTAGATGGATTTAAAAGTATTTTTAATTATGAGAAAATGTTGTATGTCATTTCCATATCACATAAATTTTTTTACAATAAAATAAATATTTTTACATTTTTATTTTCATTTTAAACTACATTCACATTATGACATGTTATAGATTAATTATTAATGCATTTAGCATTAAAAAATAGATATTTTAAACATATTTCATGAAACCATTTTGAATACATACATCATACCTTAAGACAAAATATAAAGATAAGGAACATATTAATGAATATGTAAAAAATAGATATTTTAGACGCATTTCATAAAACCATTTTGAATATATACATTATATCTCAAGACAAAATATAAAGATAAGTAACATGCTAATGAATACGTAAATATATATATATTTTTGACATATTTCATAGAACCATTTTAATATAAAATTTTGAAGTCTAAAGTGACTCCATGTAAAAATTACACATTGGTGTTTGGATGCACAAGTAGTGATTCCTTTCCTCAATCTCTTGTAGGAAAATGAAAAACTCATTACACCAAAATTCACCATAAAAGTAGTGTTCTCTTGTATTTTTTACTTGAATACATCTTTCTAAAATATTTATGACCTGTGTAGTAGCCATGGTTACTACTTGCACACTTGTATTTTGGCTCTTGACTTTCTTAAAATTCTCCAATACCATTGAACAACCCCATATTCTTATTTTTTGGAGTTTTTTGATATCCAAATAATTTTCTGGCAACATCTTTAATGCTTCACATAACATGATGGTAAATATTTTTAGCGAAGGCATTGCACCCTCTTCTATCATGGGCAACTCTTCCAGATTCTTCAACAAAATTATTGAAAATGTTTCCAGTAAAAGAAATGCCCTCTTTTCACCAAATTCCTTGGGAAACTTCTTTAACTTGGAACAATTTAAAATTTCTAATTTCCTCAAGCTGTTAAGTCTATATAAATCTGGAAGATCTTCTAATTGGTCACATCCCTCCAACTTAAGTGAACTCAAATTTTGAAAGCTATAAAACTTACTCTCCATTTTAACCAAACCAGAGCATTTTAACAAAAGCCCTTTTAACTTAGACATATTGAAAAAGTCATTTGGTAAATTTGCCAGAGTTGTGAATCTCAATCGGAGTATTTCTATTTGGTCCATACTCCCCATTATCCCCTCAGTAATGATCTCTCCACTGTAATCCAAGTGTAGCTTCTTTAACTGTGTTAGAGTGTGCAGATCATTAATTGAAGCCACGGTTTTAGGGCTTCTTTTCTTGCCACTTTCTGTCCACACACGACTGCAGCCATCCATGAGCAAATAGCGCAAAGAGGTCAACAATGACATACTCCGCGGCAGAGATTGTAAATCTTTACAACGCTCAAGCCCTAAATGCCTGAGAGATTTTAACCTATGAATGTCCCATGGTAGTTCTGTGATTTTAGACCAACCGAGTAAAAGGATTTCCAGGCTTACAAGATTTGTAAGTGACGCAGGCAGCCTAGTGATGGGCACCCCTACTAACGTAAGGCATACCAACTGTTTCAAACTCCCCACACTCTCCGGCAATGACCGGATGGACGTCCCATTCAAATCCAAAACCTTAAGGGAGACCATACTCCCAATCACTTTTCTTGGAATCTCTCTGATATTTGCATTTCCACCCAACATCAATGCGGACATTTCTGGAGCTCGAAACGACTCCGGAAGCGATCTCAATCTGTTGTGGTTCAGAAAAAGCCGAGAGCGCCCTTAACATTCATTTCCAATCAACGCTGTCAAACCCGTACCTGCGCGGCAGTAAAGTTTTCTTCATGCTCAGCGATTTGTATTGCCAAATTACGCAGGATGTCGTGCACCCTGAAATACACCACGAACCCATCCACGTCTCTCAATATGGGTTCAATCAAGCAACGATCTGCTAGAAAGTTTATGTAAATTCTTCCGACCTCAACTGGGTCGTGGCTGACATTCCTGCTTGCAATTAGCCCTTCGCCTATAAACAACCTAATCACATGTTCGACCCAGATGATCTGGTCTTCTAAAAAGACAGATAAGCATAGAAAGCACAATTGCAAATTGGCGTCGTACCTGCCCAGTGCGTCATAACTCCACCTGAGGGGATCATATAGAGTTTCTTGAAGGTCTTGGCCGTGGGCGTTTGGCAGCGTTCCGACGGCAAATTCCCACTCTTTTGGGTCAGTAATACCTGCCATCGACCTGCCAACTGCTTTGATAGCAAGGGGAAGCCCTCCACACTTAGCACATAGAGCCCTGGCCAATCTCTCATCAATGCTCGCTGGCGGAGTTCTATTACTATATGGAAAAGCATGATGACAAAACAACAGCCAACTCTCATCTTCGATTAAGTCCTTCATTTTTATTGTGGATTTTTCTGCAGTAACCCCCATCTCTAACAATGCTCTGTGATCCCTCGAACTGACAATAACTTTGGAGGTTGAGTGGTCTGTAAGCAAGGGTATACTTAATTCTTTCAGCAATTTTACACCTTCTCCCCACAGATCATCTAAGAACAGGGCAAATTTCCTTGTCTGCATAGTCTGATTCACCCAGATTTTTACACCTTCTGGGTTCCTATTATATTCCAGATCATGTACATTTGTTTGGATGGCTATCTGGTGACAGAGTTCTTTCCCAAGACTTTTAAAAGACGGAAACTGTGAAACAGTAAGCCAAAGCAGTAAGCCATCGCTAAAAACATTTCGCACCTTTTCACTGCTGAAGATTCTCTTGAGAAGCAGAGTCTTCCCGGATCCACCCTTCCCAAGCACGCCAATGCGCGAGAACTCCGACTCCATAACTAATTTCTCGAGTGTTGCAAAAGGTCTCTCTTGTCCGACAATAAGGATTTCGGGGATGAAGAATCCCGTTGAAGCAAGAGATTGGGAAGTGGTTGCGGAAGAAGTGCTTGAAGAAGGCATGGCTTCGATGCTTTCCTTCATAGTCTGCCCAATTTCCTGTTTCAGTTCCTCCAAGAGCTCAGGAATTTGGGCCCACGCAGCCAGTGGAGACAATTTGAGATGTTCATTGATATCTGAAATAAGACGAGTGATCTTTCTGCTTGATTGATAACTGAAAAGAAAATTATACCTTGGTGCAATTGTGCACTTTTGCACCATTTCTGATGCTTGCCGGAGAAGCAGATCCAACTTTTGAAGCCATATATTGATGGCTGAAGACTTGTTATAGCATTGAGAAGTGGGAATTCCATTCTTCCTGTTCAATGCTGGGCGGTATCGCTGGATCTGCTTGATGATAGGCTGGATGTCTTTTACCAATCGCTCAAGAGAGTTCAACACTTTCTTGTAGCGAACAGCTATCCCTATGTGGTGAAGAATCTGGTTGCTTACTCTTTCTATGCCCACTCCAACAAATCCAGAGACGACCACAGCTTCGGCCATGAAATGATTTTCTCAGACACAAATACAAATACAAGGAAAGCAGGGACTCAGAGTAACCATGAATATATATTCAAAATGACAAAATAGCAGTACCACACCGTGTGAGAAAGGCAATCAGATATTTTGAAACAACTAAAATCGAAGACAGTGGGCACTAATGCCCAAGCTTTTCCGATTTCCATATCTAACGCAGCGAGTCATTCCGAAGTCATTGTTAATCTTGAGCTTATAAGGGTAGGTATGAATAATAATGAAAAAGTAGAACCTTACGCTTGGAATAATGGGTAAGGTGGGGACGTGGAACGTTGACTTATGTGCAACACTGTCACTAAAGTCGTAACTTTCATGATCTGGTTATGGTAAAGTCGCAACGTTACAACGCAAATTCATCCACATTTTTATATGGAGTGTTTCATCCACATTTTTATATGGCGAGTGTTAAAATGCTTATTCAAGAATTTTTTATAAGGCAATAATCTTCCATGTTTTTAAAAAAAATTGGGTCGCTAGCACTCTAATTAAGATATTCTTTATATATAAACTCCTTACACACAATACCGCTACTCTAATCAAGAGACAAGTTTTCCGCCAAGTATCACTAAGATTACCTAGAGATTTGAAAATTCATGTACATCATTGCCATTTAACAAAGTGTAATCCAGGGATTGGTTGTGAATTGCGGTGGCATGCCTATCCTCAATACTGAACTAGAACGAGGATTTGAAATGACATCACTGGAGAGGGTTTCAAGAGTCCCTTTTATGTTCATAAACAAAGAAACACACGAAGTTGTGGGGAATCCCAAGCTCGAGGCAGAGCATATCTAGAAGAAAAAAAAAGAATAACTTGCAGGTGTTCTATGAGTATAAAATTGCATCATGCATCAGAGAAGAAAGGCCCACTAACTCTCTCTATATACCCTATGTAAACAATCAGGGAATGAAATTTAGCAATATGTTGACGACTCAACCTGAAAAGCCTAAAGAGAAATTAGAAAATCAATGTGTAAAAAAGGGTAAAATTTAACCTGTAGAGGTGACAACATGGAAACATTATTTACCCTTGTGACTGTGACCTAAAAATCCCCTTGGGCCTTCGATCACAACAAATGAATGCAGTTGTGCATGCACGATACAATTCCCCTTCCACAACAAACTAATGAGGAAATACTCTAGTGGCCTTGTAGGGTTCTCGGCATCAGAATTGATGAGCAAGGCAAGGTCACCAGATTGGACCGCATCCACATTATTCCTCTAGAGTCCAGGGTCCCTCCTGCACTGCTAGTGGCCCCAAACTCTGGATGATAGCTTCCTATCAAAGTATGTAACAATTGACGTACGGTCCACCCACAAGGACAGGGTTGATAGCTCGGGTCTTCTTACCCCAACAACAAGACACAGATTCTATCCAGAGGCTCCCCATCGTTCTGTCCTTACATGGCGGAGGGTTTTTACTCTATAGGTCCATTACCATTCTTTTCCACAGAACCACGAAGGCCTGCAATGCATCTTTGTCTCCATTGATATTGCCTGGCTCCAAAGAACCGGTTTCCTGTGGCTTACAAGGACGTTGTCGCAGCCTTCCATTGGCTTTGATCATAGGCCCTGGGAATCAAAGAATTGAGTGATAAATCCCTAATTCGAATCTCGAGCAAATTTATCTAGGGTTTTTGAATAGAGGTGAGAGCTCGGGTCAAAGTGGTTGCGTGCTCCATTAGCCATCAATATCATCCATGATCCATCATCATTTTGCAACATTTACTAAACATTCAATTATTTACCAAACAAGTTAATTATCATCCCAGAGTCCAAACTCTATCTTCCTAGCCCCTAGTCAGTTCAGGGTCTCGAATCTCGAGACTGACTCCCTAGTCCTACTAGCTACCGCTACGGTCTACTTCTATCACATAGCTATTAATGACTTTCTGAGAAAATTATTAAACATCAAAATAACGTTTTGTAAAAAAATTGCACGTATGACAAAACATTTTCTCAATATTTTTTGCCGTATTTGATGGTAAAAATGCTCAAAGACGGGAAAATACCTGTCAAATTCCAGCTCTGCTTTCAATGAATAAATTCGTTTGAATGACTACCTTGAAGTAGCAAAACAATAAAGTCAAATAGATACTGCTATACTCGACTACCAATCCGTTGTCCATCTCAAATAAATTTGACTTGTACATGTAACAATAAAGTGATTTCTAGTCTATATCAGATCATGATTATCAAATCTAATAATGGTATTTATGGCAATTAAGGGTATTGATGACAATTTTGGATATGACAATAGAATTCTAGAATTTTATATATTTGGGAATTGACTTTGATCACAAGCTTAATTGGAACTATAGCACCGAGAAGAGGATTAATGGAGGGTGGAAAGCCTACTTCGGCCTTGAAAACAATTGTAAATCCGCAAACCTTGTGATGTGTGACAAAAAAAAAAATCCTCTTTAAAACACTCGTCACTCCCATTATCTTTTACGGCTATGAAACTTGGGGAGGCAACATTTCCAGAGAATCTTAGAGAAGAATTGAGCAAATCCAGAAGCAGTTTATTACTTATAATCTTAAAATTAAGAGCAATACACCCTATCCTACCCTCCGCTTAGAAGCAGGGGTCTCCCCCATTGAAAACATGGCTATGATAAGATATCTAATGCACAAGCACAAAATAAATAATATAGGAGACCATCGGCTTCCTAAAATTGCTCTTAATTCCAGCCAAAACCATCTATGCCTCAAGTGGGGGTGGATTAAAGATGCCATGACTCGGTTAAATTATTGGGGGATTCATGAAACTGCCACTTTGCAAAATATCGATAACGCTAAAAATATTATTACTTCTATGTTCAAATAGAAAATGTGATGCAAGGAATATTTAGAGGTTGAAATAAAATTACGATATTAGAAAGAGATCATTAACTGTAACACCCTCTTGCATTACATTGACTAAACTAAACACACACCATTTTTTTAAAACATATTTATAAATTAATCACATGCATAAATAAATTATGCTCACTTTTGCGGAAGCAAAAGTCTATTATGAGACCCATAACATGTCTGTATTAGTTTTGGTAACTACTAATGAGTTTCAACAACTGTTGGCGAGTTTCAACAACATGCTACAAATGTGTAACAACGGCTACTAGTGAGTTTCAGCAGCTACTAGTGATTTTCAGCAACTACTGGTGAGTTTCAGCAACTGCTGGCGAGTTTCAACAACATGCAATAGGTGTGTAACAGTATCTACTGGTGAGTTTTAGCAACTACTAGTGAGTTTCAGCAACTGTTGACGAGTTTCAGCAACATGCTACAGGTGCCAGCAGTTAATGGTGAGTTTCAACAACTACTGGTGAGTTTCAACAACTGCTGGCGAGTTTCAACAACATTATTTAGTTCAAAACTTTTACTTCATATAAAACTCAATTTGAAACAAGCTTACTAACTTGCTTTAGAAACTTTAAATTTGATAAACCAAAATAGTTCCAATTTTGGCTTAAACTTAGAGATTAACAATATAAAATTGCATCATTAAATGACAAGGCTTAGTGAATAACACTTTCAGTCGTTTAGCTAGCATATTGAGAGTCATTTTCTGCTATAGCTTGGGCGGCCAGGGCTTGGCCCAGCCGCCCCTCCGTCCCTGTACATAACTGCTGGTTTTTTTTGCAGGATTCCTGAAGGACGGCGATCAGTGGAGGCATCGCAGATTCTGGCTTCTGAGCCTCTCGGTAGGTGCTAATGGCGGTCTGATCCAACTACTTCGCGGGCATGTTGCAAGGTTGCTGTCACAGGCGGATTGCTGAGTTGATGCGTCCTGGTGGTCGGTGTGGGTGGAGGCGTCTGGGGCGCTTGGTTACAGGGAAGCACATTTGCTACGGCGGTGCTCTTTATTTGTGTGGCCGTTTTCTTCTTCCGGGGTTGCTGGCTGATTGTTCGCCGGTTTGGGAGATCCATTGAGTTTGTTGCTCGTCCACAGACTTGGATCTACTGTTTCTTCTGTTGAGGGTTTCGGTTATGACGGAAGCTGAAGCCGTCTTGCTCTGTTTACTGTTGTCAAGGATTCATGAAGGCCGACGGGGGTTTTGTGGCACCTTCCTCAGGGTTCGAAGGCTGGTGGGTGCTCTCGGTGGAGGCGTCTGAGTTTTTTGGTTCCTGGGAATCTCGGCATTCTTTGGCAGTCTGCTCCTGGCTTTCTTTGGGATCTTGTCTGGCTGTGTTTTCATCCGGGGTTTGCTGGGCGCTGCTGCTTCCCCTGATGAGGGTTTCAGTTATGATGGATCCAATCTTTCGATGGAGACATTCGTTTTTCTTTGTTGAGGTTCCTGTTGCCTAGGGATCTTGGAGGTTGACATGTGTGGGGCTTCCATTCTCTGGAGCTTGTGGTTTGCCGTCTTGATGGAAGTTTTTTCTGTTTTTTTCTTCTACTATCTTTCTTTTTCTGGGTAATTAGGGTCTGTTCCCGAGCTTTTTAAATGTAGCCACTTATATGTGACAATGTATGGAGCAGTTTACACTCTCCATATATCTGCAGAATGTAATTTTGTATCTTCTGATAATAAGATTACGAATTTTTCCGAGGAAAAAAAAAAACACTCTCAGTCGTTTCTATAAATTTTCATTAATCATGAAGACTTAAACTTCATAAATTTTCTCTTTAAAATAAATTCATTCTTAAAAATGGAAAAACTGTTGAAATACTGAGAGGAGGGTGAATCAATGTTTCTTAATTATTTTCCTTTTATCATGAGTAAGTTTCTAATCACCAATCATAGCATCACATATACATGGAATAACACAAAATGCACAATACACAAGATTTGACGTGGAAACCCAAGCTCTGGGGTGGGAACCACGGAAGCCTTTATAATAATAATTTGTTCCAGCAACAACTAGAAATAAAAAAATATATATACAACTTCTCCAGCTACAACTGGAAAGACGCTGCAACCTCCTAGAATTTTTCAGCTACAATTGACGAGCTGCTGCAACAACTCTACTCACGGTGATTGACTGTGAGCCCTAGCACCACCCTACCACCCAAAATTATGAACTTGTGGACCTATCAAAACATTTCTGAGCATATCACTGTGCAAACTAAGCATACCACTATGTATTGATCATCTCACTGATCATATCATCATATCACCATGTTATTTGAGCATACCACTGTGTACTGAGCATATCCCTGATCATATCATTATATCATTGAGTAATATGAACCTATTGAGCATACTACGCATATCAGTGATCATAGCATTATATCACTGAGTAATCTGAGCATACTAAGCATATCACTGATCATATCATCATATATTACTGAACATCATCACATCACTGAGTAATCACTGAGCATAGGTGTAGATATCATATTATATCATATCACTAGCACATAATATCACTCTCTAATGTCTGAATGTAGGTATCATCATCATTTTTTTCATACTAAGCATAATCATTGTGTATATATCATATCATCATACATATCATCACTGGCATATTGTATGCATCATTTCATCATTATGTACTGTACATATCATCATTGTCTTCTCTGTCATTGTACATATCACTGTGTATGTAGGTATCACAAATATGAATCATAACATGTGCACTATATCACTGTGTAAGCATTTAATTCATCACTTTACTTACATATCATTGTGATACTCTGTGTGTGTGTGTGTGTGTGTATATATATATATATCACTATGTGACAATTTAACATACCTCTTAATCATATGACAAGCATATCACTGTGTTTTGTGTGTATTTTGCATGGACTGTCCTCCCACATTGTGAGAAGATAACTGGAATTTGTTGAAGGATACTACCGAAACCTTGTCCTCAGTCTAGATGAATTTTAGAGTATTGCACCCACCGAAATTCAGAACTTGGACTCTGTAGAAGTCATCATCTTCTAGATTTGTGGACTATGGAGGATTACTTGATAAAACCATGCTTGTCAAATGTTTTTACCAACGAATTTCAGAGTTCTTCCATACTGCGGCCTGCCAAGAAAGAAGGAGAAACACTATCCGCAAGGTAGATAGGATGCCTAGAAATAGTTTGTCCAAATGCCACCAAAAATGCCTCAGTCGAATTTCAGAGCACTTCATTTTACTTCAAAAATGACGAGTTCAACCTCTTATTTATACACATTTTCCACCCTTAAAAAAATGTTGGGCCGACCTAGCAAAAAGGATAAAAAGAATAATTGTAAAAGGACTTAATTTGTAACTTAGGGTGGTGACTTGTTTTAGGGATAATTCATTTAAATTTTAAGTTAATTATTATGTTAATCATTGATGTTATTAAGGTTCGTTTCATTGCAAGAACAATAGAGTCCATCAAATCCATCACGGACATCATCATAATAGGCAAATGCATCCTAAACATCCAATAACAATCATGTTAATGTATGTGTGGGTTCAAGGCCCCACCAAGTCACAAATGACCACATAATGGGTCATTTGGACCACTTATTGCTCCAAAGCACACTCCAACACGCTAAGACATCAAGTAAGGATGATAGGTCAATAGATGAGGGTGGGACCAAGAAATATACTGGGAAAACTTTACGAAGGAAAAGAGTAACCAGGGAGTTTTCCATTGTTCTAAGGCCTCCAAGGGATTCAATCTTGGGATTGGAAAACCACAAAAGGACTCCTATGACTTTGTCAATATAACCAGACACTAGACACTATTGTCATCAATCACAACTTAATCAACAATATCCCCCTTTGTTATTGATGACAACACCAAAAAATCCCCCTTGAGAGCAACTTCTCTCCCCTCTTTGGAATCAATGGAAAAGGGTATTTCTATGTCAACACAACTCCCCCTATCACCAGGAACTATCCACCATAGATTTAATTTAGTTGGGAGATAATATGACTCCCAATTTTTCCCATAGATACTCAAAATTTTCTCTCAGAAGAGGATTAGTGAAGATATCTGCTATATGTTCCTTTGTCCCAATATATTCCAGCTTGATGTGTTTATCTGTAACTTTCTCCCGAAAAAAATGAAACTTGATAGGTATATGCTTTGTCTTGGAGTGCATGACTAGATTTTTGGAGATATTGATGGCACTGGTATTATCACATATGATTGGAGTTGGCTCATCACATGTCACTTGTATGTCTTGCAGATTTTGTTTCATCCAGAGAATCTAAGTACAACAATATGTCGTTTCTATATATTCTGCTTCAGCGGTTGATAAAGACATTGAAGATTGCTTTTTACTAGACCAAGATACTAGACAGTTTCCTAGGAAGAATGTTGCATCGCTGGTGCTCCTTCTGTCATCAACACATCCTGCATAATCTGCATCTGAGTAGGATACGAAAGTTAAGTCATTTCCTTTTGGATACCATAATCCAAAATCCATAGTTCCTTTGAGATATTTGTAGATTCTTTTGACTGTAATGATGGGTTTCCTTGGGAGTAGCTTGAAATCTTGCAACTTGTCCAACAACTTGCATTACATCTAGCCTTGAGGTTGTTACATAGAGTAAACGACTGATCATTGACATGTAAAGCTTTTGATCAACTTCTCTAGATTCATCATCCTTTCTTAGCTTGCAATCGGTGACCATAGGAGTACTCACAGGTTTACAGTCTTCCATTTTGAATCTCTTTAACATTTCCTTGATGTACTTGTTCTGAGAGATAAAAATGCCTTCTTCGCGTTGCAATATCTGAAGTCCCAAGAAGAAGGCCAATTCACCAAGTAATGACATTTCAAATTCATTTTGCATATCTTTGGAAAACTGTTGACAGAGAGCATCACTACCAAAAATAATGTCATCAAAATACACTTCAATAATAAGTATACTGTCATGATTAATCTTGATATACATATTGCTATCTACATTTCCCCTTTTGAAGCCTTGTTTTTGCAAGTAAATGTCCAATCTGGAATACCAAGCTCTAGCTTGCTTTAAACCATATAGAGCTATTTTTAATTTGCACACATAGTCCTTGTTTGTTGGTTGCTGGAACCATTCTGGTTGTTCAATGTAGACTTCCTATTCTAGTTTTCCATTAAAAAAGACAGAATTAACATCCATTTGATACACTTTGATGTCTTTAGCACAAACATAAGCTAAGATCAATCTTATGGCTTCCATTTTGGCTACTGGAGAAAATGTTTCTTCAAAATCTATCCCTTCAATTTGAGCATATTTAAATATTAGCTCCTATTTTAACACACAATTACACTTTAAATCTAGACCTTAAATTTGGTATTGATCCATTGTTTATTTATTTAAATATTAGCTCCTATTTTAACACACAATTACACTTTTACCTATATTAACTTATAAAAAAGGTCTTGCGAGTCTCAATTATCATTTTATTAAATCAATTTAGGAAGTCACAAAGTTTAAAGTTATTATCAAATCATAATAATATAAATGTAGAGCAGTTTTGGATTGACCAGACATTTGACATTTGAATGGTTAAACCGCCTTAAGGGGATGGAATAAATAATTTCCCATTTTATTATATTTTTTGTAACTGTGGAAAGCCACCATACAACTGCTTCACTCAGACCTACTTTATTAACGACTGGAGTGGAAACGAAGTAGGCCCAACCTTTTATATTGGTCTCGGAGTTGGAACGGAATAAATCATTTATTTGGCATGGATATCCATCCCCACAAAATGACCAGAATATTTCGGTCATTGTATAAGCGTTACAGGGAAGGGCGATTTTTCCGTCTAGAACCCTTATGGTTCCGCATCTGCAAAGTTATTGATTGCGTGCAAGACCATATTTATGATTATTGGAGAATTTTTAACAATGAAATTGATAGTTAGTGGAATGACTTTATTGTTGGATGTAAGTCAAGCATAGCGATATTTATTTGATTGATAGTCATTGAAAGCACTTTATTGTTTTTGACGTCAAGGTTTTAAATTTTATTTTTTCCATTATTTCAAACTTAAAGTTTGATGATGATGATGATGATTAATGTCCACTGAGATCTTTTGGTCTATCTAACAATGAAAACACGCTTAAAATTGACAATGAATTCTGATGTAATGGTTTTGCTCATTTTATGTGTGATGTAGCACTTCGAAAATATTCAATATTAGTGGCTATTATCTTCTTCTATGTGGATGGTTTTTGTGTAGCTACATCACCTTGAAGTCATTATTGTGCACAACATCACCTTGAAGCATGGCACATGTATTTGGAATGTAGCATCTCACTTGTGTTGACATACAAATAGCTCATTGTATGTTGCTTGTAAGAGCTAAGGCCCACATTGTATCGTTGACCTCCCTTACCTCTCATAAATATAGAAGAAGGAGAGAGTATTTCTATTCCTCATCTTAGTGATCACTCATCAAACTCTTTTCTTTGTACTTAGCCTCTTGGAGGAAGTCACTAGGGTTTCTCCATGAACCCTAGGTGGAGTTATCACGGAGTTATGAAGTCTAGAGGAGACATCTTCCTATGGAGTTTTCTTCTGTTGAGGAGACATTGGTGACGATATTGGCTTTCTCTCTCTCCGAGGTCTCTCTCTCAGGTCTTCACTTGTACATGTATTCTCTCTATTTATTGAGGTGCTAGGGTTTCTTGCCCTTCTCGAAGTATTGTGGAGCATCTTGGAAATCTAGGGTTAGTGTTCATCCCTTGGAGATTAGAGATTGGGGGTTTGAGAGAAAACCCTAGAGTGGATTTGTGAAGAAGAAGATAAGAAGAGAGCATAATGCCTTGGAGGTAGTGTTGGAGAGATTATTGCACTTGGATCTTCTTGGTTGAGCTAGGGTTTGATGAATTACTCTCGCTAGGTATTTTCAGATAGTTGAGACTTTTGTACTAGCCCTGAGAGAAGGATATGCTATGTATTTGTACTTCATCTTGAGCTAATAAATAAAGTTTTTATCTGACCATGTCTTGTGCAACTTTTTTTAGAAAAAACAACAATAGATTATCTTGTCATTGAGTGCTAGAAATCCCAAGGTAATGTGATGAAGAGATAGAACAATGAAGCAAGCACAAAACCATGAGTAGCGTGAAACCCTTATGGAGATAGACTCAAGAATGCTATTCTTTATTATCTCCAAGTCAATGAATACAACAACAATGAGTCTCTTACATAGATCTCGTATCACCTAAAACCTACCCATAACCTAATCATTCACTAACATTTAATTGACCTAAATCACTTACAAACCATGAATTTATTATATTGAATAATCCTTATACTCTAACAATCCGTCTTAAGGGTTAGAATACAATTAAAAGCAATATAGCTAAAGCATTCTTTCGATTCTTTTGTTTATCAAACAATGCTTAGACCAAATATGGCCCCATCAAGCTAGCATAGTTATTCCAAATGCCAAACAATTTAAATGGGATCATAAATTAATTGATGTTTCCAATAATGAAGGGATTGTTAATAATATGTCAAAAAAACTAGTTATTTATGAAGCAAAAGTTTTTGAATTGATAAATAAAATTTAGATGTTAAGAAAGGAAAAACATTCAAATGAAGAAAAGGTAGCTAATATAAGATGTTTTTGGAAGAAAGATAATTATATATTCAAGATTTCAAAATTTTCAAAAAATTTAAACATTAAAACATGGTCACAAACTCAGTATATTATAAACAAATTGTGAAAAATTATTACAAGATGTTTTAAAAAAAAATAAAAAAAATCTAATTGCTATTAGACATAAAATTTTGAACAAAATAATTCTTCCCATGAATACATTTTTAACAAAATATTCTAAATTGTAAATATTCCATTTATTTAAATCCATCCTTGTAAAAAATGCCAACCTAATGTAAATAAGTTATGCCCTAATGTATTTCAAAAAGTTGATGATGGAAATAAAGTAATTTAGTTTTTAAATATTTTTCCATAAAATTGTTTACCTGTAATGGAATCGAGGACATGACTATCTTTACTTATAATGGAATTGAGGACATAACTAATAAGATTTTGGAAATTAAAAAAAAGTAATTTAATTTTTAAATACTTTTCCTCAAAATTCTTTACCTATAATGGAATCGAGGACATGACTATCTTTACCTATAATGCAATTGAGGACATGACTAATAATATTTTGGAAGTTCAAAAAGTTGATGTGAGTAAAGAGTGAATGCTCACCTATATATGTAAATTGCTACGCAGAGACCAACGGCGACCAGCGTGCTTGGGATTGGCCGCCGCCGCGAGCCATCCCGACTCCCTCTGCTCCGGTTGCTACAACGACCAGGGTTCGGCTGCTCGGCTCCTCTGCATGTTCATGCAATGACGCCCAGCTACGCATATGCAGTCCGCGCCTCCTGTTCGTCTCCAGCCGGGGTTTCGATCTCGGTCTCGATCTCCAATGGGGGAAAGGCAACCTGCGGCCAGCCTCCCTTGTTTGTTCAGGAAATTGCTGCACCATCTATTCCAGTGGTTAAAGAATCTTTGATTGAAGCAAAGAATTTCGCAGAAACAACTTTGGTTTGTCGCTTCAATGGTTTTTGGCCTCGCCTGGTTGCTCTCCATAAGTGGATCTCTGAGGTATGGAAACCCCTTTGTTTCTAAGGAAATTTCTATTTATCCCTTTGCTCGAGGTTTTTTTGTTGTGTATTTTGATTCTCCTGTGGATAAACAGATCATTCTTGACTCTGGACCGTGGTTTTGGGGAAGTTTGGGGCTCTTTATGAAACCCTGGTCTCCTCATTTTGACCCATCTACTGACCAGATCTCATCTGCTCTGGTTTGGGTTCAGCTTCCTAACTTGCCCTTGCATCTCTGGAACTTGGCCTTGCTTAAAGCTATTGGCAATGCGTTGGGTTCCTTCTACGACCGAAGTCCAGAAACAAAGGAATACATCAAAACTACCTATGCTCGCATTTGTGTGGAAATGGACTTTAACACTGGCTTTCCTGCTAAGATCCATTTGACCAGCCCGGATTATGTGTGGGTGCAAAAGCTAGACTATGAAAATGTGATGTTCAGATGCAAATCTTGCTTTGCAACCGGACATCTTGTAAAAGATTGTCCAAAAGCCTCTCAGATCCCCAAATCCAAAAAGCTTCATTGCAAATCCACTTGGTGGGATGGAGCAAACTCTAAGCATTATACAGTAAGCAGAAATGAAGATCTACCAGAAGAGGCTCCATCACAAGTTAAGGAATCTTCTCAGGCTAAAACAGAGGACACTCTAGAAGAACAAAGGATCCCCACCAACAACAAAGATCCACTTGTAGCTCCACGAGATAATGTTATCCACCAGATGGACCCGAAAATTCCAGCCCCATAGGATGCACCTGAAAATGCAGTACCCATTCTCGAAGCATTTGTCGATTCATTAGATGGGATCAAAGTCGGCAAAAAAAAAGAGGAGCTTCACCCTCTTTGAAACCAAAAGAAAGTTTAACTTCTCCAAGAAAAACAAGAAGCCAACAAACTTCATATCGTTAATCTCTGAGTTGTATTGAGATATTTGTAAGAAGTAGGACAACAACATTTTTTGGTCTTGCTAGTAGTAAATGCAGCTATAACGTTCCCTCCTATCATACCAGCATGATAGAGAGGACATGGTGCTAAAACTGGGCATCTAGCCCCATGAACTTTTACATAAGCATTCACATAATATAACAAACATATGGAATGTATAATAATAAGAAAGACACAACGGAAATAATATCAACAACACATCCATTATTCATTCAAGATATTCATCAAATAATAATTGCAAAGTTAACACAAGATAATACTTATCTTAACACAGTAGTCCTAAGCAACCAGCTATGCATCTGCAACGTTCCACCCAACCATAGGCCAGTTGTGCTTATCAACCTCTTGATACAACTGCCACCCCCGAGCTGGGCATGATTTCTACAAGGAACCAGGGAACAACAGACTCACACATAGCCAAGTATACACCAAGATGAGCCAAGCCAATCTACAATTGGGTTTATCAGACTGCTAGGAAATGGAAAGGAAGAGTGGCTAAGCTAGTGAGCTCAAGCATAGAGCCAGGGGTAACCTTACAAGATCTATCTAGCTTGGCACCCACAATACCTACACACCCAGCACAAGGAAGTATTCTTTTCACTGCTGTATAGTCCCTCACGCCATACCTTCCCCATCTAGTGCTCTCAGGGTGTGCATAGAAGAGTAGCCAAATCCCTATTGATCTTCTGAGAGGTTATCTCCCCCACTAGGTTTATCAAGCCCTCTCTGTCTACTACCACTCCAATCTCTTGCTCACAGATTCAAACCAAAACAAGGATGCACATAACAACAGAAATATAAGTGTTGGGCATGAAGAAACGTTTTTACAGTGAGTTTCCCAAGGATGGGGTTTCTACCAGCCCAGAAAAACGTGGGAAGACGCAAAAACGAAATGGCAATTGGGAATTCAACCCTGGAGAGCAAAAATCATT
Organism: Larix kaempferi; assembly: GCA_027924585.1. NCBI lineage: Eukaryota > Viridiplantae > Streptophyta > Pinopsida > Pinales > Pinaceae > Larix > Larix kaempferi. The sequence continues at coordinate 12,412,458 of BSBM01000431.1, read as the reverse complement.
TTCAGAAAAACGTCCATGGGCATTTTGGGGCAAAAATGACCTCCATCACAGTCCCAAATCGTGTCCCTTCTCTCCCAATTTCTATACAATGCAAAAACGAGCTCCCAGTCATGGAAAATGCAAGAAAAATGGTGAAAAACGTGATGAGGAAAGACCCAGTAGTTCAGACTGCGTGAGAGAGGAAATACTATGGGTTCAGAATGGCTTTGGGCACCATTTCGTGGGTGTTTTCTTACCCAAGGAGACAAAATACGATTTCCCAGGTTGATGGCTTGCCCATACACGAAATTGGCTGCCATACCTTTTCATTCCCAAGGCATTAACTGCCTCAACCAATTTCTGGAAGAATTAAATGATTGGGTCCATAACCCAAAATGAGTAGTTGCTGGTTTATGGGTTTTCTCATTGACATATGGATCAACACCATTGGCTCAAGGGTTTGAATAATTTCCCTCCCTATTCCTTGTAGAATCATGCCCCCATCTCTTTGTTGCATTGCATAGCTAGTTGTTGGTATTTCATTAAAATTCGTATTTACATGATGTCTTATTTACATTGTGCCTATCTAGCACAAGAACCACATGCATCTATTTTTAATTGCTGATACATAAAACGCTAAATCAATGGTGGGGCCTTGGCCTTGAGCTCCTCACCATGATTAATTTACAATATTTACATCATTTACGATTTAATGCAATGGGGGTCAAAATGGGGACATTACATTCCCCTCCCCTTACATGAGCACTGTCCTCAGTGCTCATCAAAATTGAACAAAAATGGATATGCCACCCTCATGGCATCCTCTAGCTCCCATGTAGCCTCATCGGGACCGTAGTGCTTCCATTGCACCTTTACCTGTCCGATGGATCGGTTCCGGAGCAATGTTACCTTCTTGTCTAGGATGCACAACGGATCAGTTTGGAATTCTCCCTCGGGTTCCACCTGGATCACATCCCAATTAATCACATGGTTAGGATCATGTACATATTTCTTAAGCAAAGAGACATGAAAAACATTATGAGCTTTAGTGCTAGCAGGCAATGCAAGTCTATATGCAACTGGCCCTATTCTTTCAAGCACTTCAAATGGCCCACAATATCTAGGTGATAGCTTGGCACAACTCCCAAGCTTCAAGGAAATCTTCCTTGATTTCACTCTAAGATACACATGATCCCCAACATTGAATTCCCTATGCACTCTAAGTTTATTTGCATAGCTTTTCTGTCTATCCTGGGCTGTTTTTAAATTCTGTCTGATCTTGGAAACTTCTTGTTCCATTTCCTTAAGCAATTCTGGCCCAAGTACAATTCTGAACACTGGATTGTCCCAAGTCACTGGTGTCCTACACCTTCTGCCGTACAAAGCCTCATAAGGACTCATTCCCAATGATGCTTATTTCCCATTGTTATATGCAAATTCTACCAAGTGTAGATAATCCTCCCACTTGGATGGTTTTTCCATTACATACATGAGGAGCATGTCTTCAAGCACCTGATTTACTCTTTCTGTTTGCCCATCTGTTTGAGGATGGTACGCGGTGCTAAAGCTTAGCTGTGTACCCAAATCTGCAAAGAGACCTTTCCAAAATTTGGAAGTGAACTTGGTATCCCTGTCAGAAATTATTGCCTTAGGCAATCCATGTAATCTGAAAATTTCCTTCATGAAAACATTTGCAATGGCATCGGCTTTATGTGTGGACTTAACCAGTATGAAATGTGCTACCTTTGTTAACTTGTCCACCACAACCATGATGGAATCATGTTGTCTCTTAGTCATTGGCAATCCTGTATTAAAATCCATGGAAATTATTTCCCATTTCCATTCTAGAATTAGCACTGGGTGCAATAAACCTGCGGGGTGTTGGTGTTCAACCTTCACCTGCTGACATTTCATGCACTTAGAAATGTATTAAGCGACATCCTTCTTCATCCCTGGCCAGAAATAATATTTTCTTGCTGTAGAAATTGTTTTCTGATATCCTGGGTGACCAGAGTATGGAGCTTTATGGATTTCATCCATAACAATCCTCCTCAAATCTGCCGCATTTGGAATATAGACTTTATTCTTATAAGTGAGAAGTCCACCTTCTTCCAAATGATAGCCTTCATACTTCTTGCCAAGGTCTTGCTGCTGCAATTTGTCCTTTATCTGCACGTATACTTCATCCTCAACCATATGGTTAACAATCTGCGGCCTCAAATCTGGTTGGCAAGTACTAAGCGCTGCCACATACATTTCATGTACCTTCCTGCTGAGTGCATCGGCCACTTTGTTTTCTTTCCCTTTTATGTGTTTGATTTCAAAATCAAATTCACACAAAAATTCCAACCATCTAGCTTTCCTAGCATTTAAAGTTGGTTGATCAAACAAGTATTTCAGACCACAATGGTCTATCCTTAATTGAAATTTTCTTCCCATTAAGTAATGCCTCCACATCTTTAAAGCATGTACTATGGCTACAAGTTCTATATCATGAGTAGCATAGTTCTTCTCATGCTCCTTCAACTTTCTTGACTCATAGCATATCACGTGGTTGTCTTGCATAAGAACTCCTCCAAGTCCTTGATTGCATGCATCGGTACACACCACAAAGTCTTTTTCTGGGTCTGCAATTTTCAAAATTGGTGCACTTGTAAGAAGATTCTTCAACCGTTGAAAACTTTCCTCACATCTTGGTGACCATTCAAACTTTATCCCCTTCTTTTGCAAAGAAGTGATTGGGTTTGCAACCTTGGAGAATCCTTCGATAAACCTCCTGTAGTAACCAGCAAGGCCCATAAAAGATCTCACATCAGTCACATTCCTTCGAGTTGGCCAATTCATAATGGTTTCAATCTTCTCAGGGTCTACAGATATTCCTTCGTCGGAGATGATGTGACCCAAATAATGAATTCTATCTTTATAAAAGTCACATTTGCTCAACTTTGCATACAGCTTATGCTCCCTTAGTAATTGCATTGTCATTCTCAAATGTTCTTCATGCTCTTCTTCATTCTTAGAATATATGAGAATGTCGTCTAGGAATACAAGAACAAACTTGTCCAAATACTTGCTAAAAACATTATTCACGAGACACATGAATGTAGCTGGTGCATTTGTGAGACCGAATGGTACCACTACAAACTCATAGTGTCCATACCTTGTTTTAAAGGCTGTCTTATGAATATCTTCTTCTTTGATTCTTACCTGATGGTAACCAGACCTCAAGTCAATTTTTTAAATACCTTTGCTCCTCTCATTTGGTCAAAAAGGTCATCAATTCGGGGCAATGGGTATTTGTTCTTCACAGTGACTTTGTTCAACTTCTTGTAGTCAATACATAACCTGAGTGTTCCATATTTCTTTTTCACAAATAGAACAGGTGCTCCCCACGGGGACACACTTGGCCTAATATATTTCTTATCCAGCAACTCTTGTAATTGCATCTTCAATTCTAGCAATTCTGGTGTACTCATCCTGTAGGGTGTCTTAGACACTGGTGCCGCTCCTGGCACAAGCTCAATTGTAAAGTTAATGTCTCTCTTTGGAGGGAGTCCTGGAATCTCACCAGAAAAACATCCCTGAATTCTTGCAATACTTGATAGTCCTCCAATTTAAGAGTTTCACTCTCTGCTGCCTCTAAAATGTGGGCTGCATACAATTGGCATCCCTTCCTATAGAACTTCTTCAGCTGCATGGCTGTAACCTGTCTAACAGAAGTCACCTTTGGAATCCCTTTTACAACCCTCGGGTTTCCTTCTTCGTCCATGCATTCAAATGTCTTATTGTGGCAGTCATGTTTAACCCTGTGTGCTTCTAACCAATCCATTCCAACGAGAATATCATAGGAACCCAATGGTAAAATATTCAGATCTGCATAAGTGAATAGCCCATCCATCTCTAATGGACATTTCTCCACTATTTCACTAACTTTTCTCTTGGTTCCAGTGGCTAGTTGAACTAACCATGATTTATTATGCTTTAATTTCTTGAAAGCACAAACCTCAACAATTCTAGGAGTGACATAACTGTGAGTAGATCTAGGATAAATCAAAATAGAAACAGATTGCTTAGCAATATTACCTTCAACTTCAACCACAATTGACTGATGATCTGCCTGGCGGTTATCTAGTGCTGCATAGATTCTAGGGATTGTCCTCGCCACTTGACCCACAGTTTCAGCTCCCTGGATGTTGTGAACTTGATTTGCATTCCCATTCCGATGTGGACAGTTCCTAAGCATGTGGTCTCCTCCACAACCCCAACATTAAAGTGGTTTTCTTGGTTTGTTTGGATCTCTTGGCTTGTCTCCCATCATCCTAGTTGGCTTAGTCACAACCTGTGATGGCTGCTTTTGCTGATTCCAAAATTGAGGAGGCTTGAACCCCTTCTTCCTTTGATCAAACTTTTCATTTTTCCTATCCTTCCATGCCTTATGGAATTCTGGTTTGCTTCTGTTTTGATCAAAGCAATACTTGGCCTTTCTTATGGCCTCCTCTAGAGTTGGAGGTTCATCGAACTCAATTCTGTCTTTATATGACTGGGGAAGTCCACTTAGGAAACAATGAATTTTCACCTCCTTATCATCTCGAATGTACCTGACATACCTCAGCATCTCCAAGAACTTGTTTGCATATTCTTCCATGGTCAATTGTCCCAATCTCAGCTCATGGAACTCTTTGATCTTATCATCATAGTACCTATCAGAGAGGTACTTCTCCTTGAAGTATTTCTTGAACTGCTTCCACACAATATTCCTTTCGTTGATCTTCTTCACTTTCCTGATGTGTTCCCGCCATATAGATGCTCTTCCATTCAAGTGAAGATGGCTACCCTTGCCTTCATATTCCCAGAGTAGTCTTGGACTTGGAAATATTTTCTCATCCCAAAAAGCCAAGCTGCGGCTTCTTGACCAGACTTTATCTCTCCATCAAATGTAGGAGGTTTCGCCTTCTTAAATTCACCATGTGAGTTGTTATGGTAGTGCTTCTTCCTCTTACTTCCGCGAGATGAAGAGCTTGAACCCTCAATGGATTTTTCAGAGTCAGATGATTCATTAGAAGAGATTTCCGGAGTATATGTTCTGTCTGTAGAAACTCTTCTTGAGCTACTGGCCCTCTTACGGGAATTCCTCCTAGAACTACTCCCACCCCTTTCTGGATTTGATGTCTGATGCCCAGAGTTAATTTGCCTTTGGATGTCTGTTAAACTCTGCAGCATGGCTGCATTCAGCTGATTTTGTTCTTCCTGAGCTTTAATCATCATTTCATTATCTTCTCTGCAACTTTGCAACTCCACCCTTAGGGTTCTCATGGTGGCTGCAATACCTGGAGGAGTCTCTTGATTTATTCTCCCATTAGATTCTTCAACGTGGATCTCCTTCGGCCATATTTCCCACCACTATTAGACACCTCAGAGATAGCAGAGAAGTTGACACCAACAGAGCTCAACCCTGACTGCCTACAACAAGCATCCAGTGATCATATTGCAGACACACAGATCAAGGGCACTTGACATCAAAGGATCCAGCTTTATCGAGTTGTCAAAGCAGGGCAGCTCCTACACCAAGGCAAGTGGCTCACCCGAGGCCAAATTCAGCAGAAATTTCCTCATCTGATGGGGAACTCAACGCAATGGAGACCATTGCTTCCTAAGGAGGGAGGATTGATCCAGGTGGATATTGGTGGCCACCCACCTTTCCAAATGGCTCAAAACAGTTTTATGGCAATTTTGGTATTGTACTATTTTTAGCAGTTTTTCGGGTCCTGAACTTCCGGGGCCGTTTTGAGGCCCTAAACGACCTTTTTTGGCAATTTTTTTGGCAATCTGGGGGGCCCCAATCGAAAGTTGTAAATCTTGGATAGACATTTGGCCCCAGTCAAAAGTTGTAAATCTCGGATAGACCTTTCCAACGAGCTACCGAGCATCCCAAACGGAGATCGTATGCAAACGTTACGACCCCGGGAAGTTGATGTACTAACTTACCCAAACGGGGCCCACATGACTTTTGGCGCTTCATCTCCTAGGGTTAGGTTTTTGGATGTCTAGGGTTTTTGACATTCATGTTTATTGTAAAAGGCCTTGAGAGCCTCATTGTAACCATCTTCTTGAGAAATGAGCGCAGCCGTCACATCTCTTCTTAGAGATAAGCCGCCACCATTCCAACAAGCTTGTTTTCCACTACATTTTACAGTTCTAGCTTATTTCCTTATTGAATAGAAAACCAGTTTTATTGTATCTCTGTTATAAGCAGCATACTGAATGCCACTATCGCCTGGCGTCTTCTACACAAGTCTTCGACGGTGCAAGTCCCATCAAATGAATAAAGGACTTGAGGTCGAACCTGATATGACATCGTCTGATTACCGGTCAATGATGTATACCATTAACGGACGTGAGATAACCCAACAATAATGAAAATGGGCATCAAGGCACAAAGAACAATCATCAAAGTGCGAATAGATGGGTTGAAGTCGAACACTAGGATGAATCCATCGATCAGGGGACATTGATGTATTCCCAAAACTGTCAATGGTGAGAGAACTTGCCACTAATGACTACAAACCTCAAGGTACTCAACCGAAATCTAAGCCTCAAGTCCTGGAATAAATGGATTGAAGTCGACGGAACGAGACTCGCTAGAAGGAGGGCATTAAGGCATCCCACATCAACCAGCACGAGGTACCATCTATGCTGAAAGATTTGGAAGATCTCAGGTGAAACGAACTGACTCAATAAGGATGAATGACATGCAATAGTCAAGAAATTTGAGGAATGACCGACTCTGGTTTCAGGACTTCCTTTGAACAAGAGCATGAGCAGATGGATAGACTCAGGCAACATAGACTCAATATAGACTGTGCGAAGCAGGAGGCATCACAAAGGGATCCATAATGACTGGAAGCTTAACCAATCGGTGGAGTAAACTGAGAAACAAGTACAGCTCATAAGGTACAACTATAGTCCCGACTCATAATATATGGTGTGGAATGAATGCTCTGTTCAAAGGCGACACAACAACTGCCAACTAGAAGCAGTAACCATAATCCCGTTCGGATTTTTGGAATATTTGATTTTTTTGGTCTTTTTCATATTTGGAAAAGCTTGAAAAAGAATAAAATTACTTATAGTACAACAAGTGAGAGAACGAGTGTCAAATAGTGAGCAGACTAGTCCCAAGCAGTGGAACAAACCTATGATCAATGCAAGGAAGCGTATGCTGGATGTGGACACTCAGGGGGGTGTTCCCTCAGGGTCAAAAGGTCATCAAATTGCGAAGGACAAATGGAAGCTCTGTAGGGCTCGACAGGGAAAAGTGCTCAGGCACCAGGCTAACAACTGAGTAAGTGGGAGCCGGCACAAGGCTCAAGCGCTAAGCAGAATGATGCAATGCAATCACAACTTGATATAAATGGGGGAGTCCTTATGGGAGATGGCCAGCATAAGACAAAGTAGAGTATGAATCTTTATCGCAAAATCATGGCGTAACTACAAAGGACTCCCGATCCTAAGGACAAACAACGGCATGGGCACCATAATGCAAATGGGGGTTCTAACTAGGGCACCCATGTTCGGAAAGGCCCTACCGCCACATAACAACACTTCTATAACAGTGTGAAGGTTCCGTGTCGGTTAAGAAGCGGGGTTGCACCTAGGGTTTATGAAAATGGTCAAAAGGTCAAATGCACAATGCATGTGAAAATGAAATCTAACCTATATGCCAGGTGTGAAATATACTTGCCGTCAGCGCGAAATGGTTCAAAATAACTCTTGCCGAAGAAATCTGGTCAAAAAATGCTACTCCAAGAAATTATATTAGTCCAAAACAACTTATAAGGGTGAAAACTATAGACAAGTGGGTTTCAAAAATTATAAATTGTAATAAAAATTTACAATTTACAATTCATTTTAACTATTCACCCATTTCGAGTTTTGTGGTTAGTTTTCACCTTGAAGTTCAACTGCTGATTCTGGGAGCTATGAGCGTTCGATCATCGAACCGTCAGGAGCAGGTTGGTAGTCTCATCCATACCTTTCATTTTAATGTTTTTATTTCAATTTTCATTGGTTGGATTTTTTATGTGGCCAAGCCCTAAATGGTCACGGCGCTACCTGCAGGCTATAAATATACGGGTCACGGGTAGGGCAAGGTACTCGCAGTCAACGCATGCGTTGACCGTGGGTACCCGTGTCTGTGAGCAAAATTGCCAGTGGGTACGGCCGTGAAGTTAGTTTTTTAACTGCAAATGACTAAACTCTTTGCTTTTCTTCCTTCAGGATGGTTCTAGAGTGGAGAGAGAGGGAACATGTCCTTGTGGATGAGGCCGTTCGCAATGATTTTCCTGCACAGCAAGCGTTACAAGCATGTGGGCTATACAAATTTTGGAACATAGGGGGTTTGAGGGCCCAAAACCTATTGCTCCACCATTTGATAGATTACTAGGACATAGATGCACCTAACTTCAAACTAGACGGGAAAATACTCACTTTGGAAGTGGAAGATATCTACTTCATTACTGGTTTGTCCCGTCGAGGTGAAGTGGAAAGCCTTCGATCTCATTCTGTGGGTGGTGGGATCACCATTCCCGACTATATAGAGCGGTATTGTGTTGCAAATAATCGAGCAGTGGGAAGTCAGGTTCCCATCAGAGCCATAGTCAATCTGAGCATGAAGGTTATAGTGGCTACCTTAGTGCGAATTTCTAGTTCAAAAGCTCTTCACTAAGCATCCAGGCCAGTGATGTTCTATGTGTCATAGTGTATGCAGCCCATGATATTTGACTGGTGCACAACACTACTGGGGTCCATGAAGACCCAGTTGATGGAGTGCAAGTAAGGGGAGGCAAAAAAATTTGGATACGGCATTATCTTATGCAGTTTCTTCTTTGAGCGAGTTCTGGGGCTCAGTCCAAGGGTTGAAGTCCCTCCTCATAGTCTCCGCGACCCAGCCTTGACCCGGTAGGCAGAGGTCTTGACGCGACAGGGTGGTGGCCGTCAGGCATCAACATACACAGAGGAGTTCTTTCACTGGTTGAACCAATAGGTCATAGCTATAGATGACTACCCCTATGCAGGGATAGACTTCCGCCAGCATCGTGACATGCCACTTCCACTAGATGCAGCGTTTGGAGACATGGGCGAGTACTCTTTTTATGTTTTTTGGTGTATTAATTTTTTATGAATTTTTTATTATAGATGTGAATGCAAAAAATATTTTTGGGGGTAGTATCACATATTAATGTTTTACTGTTTGCGCATAGACAAGGGTCCAGTAAGACCCTGGGGATTCCTGAGACATCGTCGACGGAGTAGGGGTGATGAGGCAATGGGTGCTGCAGCAGAGCGTACACTACAAAATTTGCGTACCAATCTATCACAGATGGCCAAAAAGGTACTAGGTATAGAGATAGTGCAGCTACCAGAGGATATGCAACGCCATGTGGTGGGGGTACCGGGTAACTGGGTGCAACTACTGCAACGTATAGAAAATGCAGTACAGTATTACTATCAGACACATCCTGCTAGGGCGGAGGCTAGGCCTCCTCGTAGGGATTAGACATCTCAGAGTCCCATTTTTGTATCGATATGTATATTTTTGAGAGCTACGGGCTCCATTTTTGTATTATGATACTACCATTTTGGCCATATTATTTATAAAAACTATGGTTCTCCGGTTCTACTATATGTGTGTATGTACAAATGTATGAATGTATCTTTTATTTGTGTGCTTCATTAAGAATGTGACAAATGCCAATCTAATGCATAGTTAGCGTATGCATCAGATATATGATTAAAACTTCTCGGAACATGAAAGTATGCAATAGAAACAAAATGTCGTTCCAAGAGTCTCACCCTCAAGAATTTCTGTAGTAACATAGGATCCCTCACACGGTACTAACCATTCAACTGAGACACAACTAGTTGTGAATCCAGGAGGACTTCTAAATATTGGATACCATGTGAAATAACATCCCGAAGTAGTTCAATCACGACACTATACTCAGCCACATTGTTAGATGTAGGACCGAGACAAGCACCTTCTGAAGACACAACTAGATGGTCAGGTGAATAAATAGTGCAGGCAACAGAAGCAAGCTGCTGCGTATGATGGCTAGCACCATCCGTGAACCCTAAGAACATAGGAGATTCCGCTGACATCTGTCAATCAAATGGAAGCGAATCAGCAGACCCGAAAACCAAAAGAAATTTAAACTATGTATGGAAGCAACTATACAATAGTATACAAAAGTACTAGCTCGAACTAGAAGTTCAAGCGTAATACCGCTTGAGGTAGAGCCCATTCCTAGGATCCTTCAAGATGTTCCCCTCATAATCCTCTAATTCATAGGCTCCTTTTTCTAGGACACGCCTCACAATGTAAGGACCATGTCACATGGGGTTAAACTTGCCTACCCCTAGGGGTTCTTTAGCTTGTTCATATAAGAGGACCAAGTCACCATCATCATATTGCCAGGGACGGACAGACCTATCGTACTGAACCTTGACACAACGTTTATTGGCATCTATAGCCACTGTGGCATCTTGACGCTGCTTGTCAAGTTTCTCAAGGTGTATTAAACATTGCTCAATACCTGTCGTATTAGGGAGGAGCTCTACAACCAGTTTAAGAGAAGGGATTTCGCATTCAATCTGTAAAATCGACTCCACACCATGTACCAGCTGAAACGGTGAGAACCCGGTGGCAGTCTTGATTGCAGTTCGATACGCCCACAAAGCAAGATATAACATAATATGCCAGTTGTTCTTGCTTTGTTGGATGGTACGTTGGAGAATGGTCTTTAAAGACTGATTGACTTCTTCAATTTGACAATTTGCTTGGGGATAGTAAGAAGATGAGTGTTCTTGATGAAACCCAAGCTTGAGTGACAAATCCTCCATCATTTTTCTCTGAAAGTGACTGCCATGGTCAGTGACAATCTCTTTCGGAATACCGAACCAAGTAATGATCTGATTGAACACGAAATGGGTTGTTGTAGCACCATCGGCTTTTACGGTAGGCATGGCCTCAGCCCATTTGGAAAAGTAGTCCACGACCACTATGATATGGTGATTCCCTCCAGTCGAAGCTGGTTTGCAATCCATGAAATCCACCCCCCATTTGGTGAAGGGACTGACAGTGACGACCGAATGAAGGGGTGCTGGATGCAAGTGTATATTCCGAGAAAACACCTTGCAAGGGTGACATCTCTTCACAGCGTTTATACAATATTTAAAGATTGAAGCTCAAAAGTAACCAGCTCGCATAATACGTTGGGCTGTAGCAAGACCAGATAAGTGACCGTCACATGCCCTAGCATGGCAATCATTAAGCACACGCTCCACTTCTTCATGGGTCAAGCAACGACAGAGAATAGAATCCTTTCCTCGGCAATACAAAGTGTCACCGATGATAGTATAATCTTTAACGTGATGTTTCACACGTCGTTGCTCGTCCCGTGAATAATGCGAAGGAAACTTCAAAGTTTGGAGATATACAATTACATCCCCATACCAAGGGTCCTCTGACGAGATAAGAAACAAGTGTTCAGCCACAAAGGAATCTTCATGAATGACATCCTCATCAAGTCTTAGAAGGTCCAACATAATCTCAGCAAACACGAACGATTTCACCGACTTCGTCAAAGCAAAATCGAGATCGAACTCCTGAAGGATCACAATCCATTTATTATACTTCCCCCCTATGAGACATTGTGATAGCACGAACTGAAACAGATTGATATGCGCTACAACTGTGGTTGTTCTAAGCAAAATATAGTGTCATAACCATTGGACTGCATGGACAGTCACAAGTGCCAACTTTTCCACTTGAGTATATCTCAGTTCAGTGTCTACTAAATTTCGACTAAGGTAATAGATGACATGCTCGACAAGGGCATCATCAACCTGAACTAAGACCATGCTAATCGTCTCTTGAGACACAGCCACATAAAGTATAAAATCTCATGCGAAGTCGGGTGGACTAAGCACAGAGGCCGATACCAAATCTTTCTTAAGGGCATCGAAAGACTACTGGGCTCGCTCATCCCAGATAAACGGTGTGTCTTTCTTCAACAAGCGTGCAAAACCTTTGGTAAGATTATCATAATTGACTACAAAGCGACGTAGAAAAGTAGCTCTTCCTTGGAGGATTTGAAGTTGAAACAAGTTGCGCGGAGGAGGCAACCGAAGTATTGCCTCAACTTTCAGAGGATCGACTCTAATACCCTCTTTCGAAACTATGAATCCTAGAAGGTGACTTGACCTCACTGCAAAGATGCATTTATTGGGATTCAATCGGATCTTGTAGCATATACATCATTCTAGAATCCAACGGAGGTGCTTGGGGTGGTCCACTCTCTTGCGAGAATGGCCGGCAAGATCATCCAAGAAAACCTCCATTATACTTTTAAGGTTGTGAAAGGCATAGGTCATGGCACGTTGAAATGTAGCTATGACGTTTTTAAGGCCGAAGGGCGTTTTCTGGTATGTAAATGTACCCCAAGGACAAATGAAAGTAGTCTTATGTTGGTCCTTGGGTTTGATTTGAATCTGGTTATACCCTGAAATGCCGTCCATGAACAAAAAAATCTCACTTCCCGCATAAGCATCCAAGATCTGATCAATGAATGGGGTGGAGAAATTGTCTTTCGGACACGCACAGTTCAGGTCTCTAAAATCAGTGCATACACGGATCGTTCCCTTCTTCTTATCCACATGAACCGACTTTGACACCCATTCGGTAAGGGGAACGGGGTAGATAAAACCAGCTTTGAATAGTTTCTCCACCTCTACCTTAATAGCAGCTTCCTTCCTAGGGTTAACAACACGAAGATGTTGCCGAACCGGTTTAGCATTAGGATACGTTCTAATCTCATGTTCGACAATACTGGGGTCTATTCCTGGCATCTCCTCGTATGACCAGGCGAAAGCTTCCCGAAGTTCAGTAAACAATTCGGTTTAAATGGCAACTTCCTCCGAAGAGCAATCAGCACCGATGTAAGCATTCTCAATATCTCTGGGAGTGCGAGATATGTTGATTGGTATAGTCGGGGAAATATTAGAAATGTTCCCCTCCGCGAAAATCTCATGTGAGCCCAAAAGAGCCATAGGGTTACCAACCATCTCGGCAAGAATCGTCCTAAAATCTTCTTGCTCGGCGGGATCGAGGTTGGCAAGTAAATAAGAGCGATGATGCATATCCTCCCAAGGTATCTCACTACCACACATGGCCTTGATAATAGCTTCATCCGAAGGTAAAGTAACATCAAGGAAATCATGCGAACAAGATGAGTCGGCTGCCCAAACTGGAAGTGTAATAGGATCTTCCTCATCTGTCCGAGAAGAAGAGAGATCCGGCTCTGCAGTGGCTTGTTGAATATCCTAGTAAGCAAGCTCAGCAACAGACAATGGCATAAACATCTCGACATGCGCAATGTCTCCGGACGTGGAACTCATGGACAATAAAGTCCATGGATCATCAAAATATGAAGTCTGGAACGGTACATTATGCAAAGGAGGAGACGCATTGTCGGAAATGGTTCCAATAAAATTAACGAGTGCAGGGAAATCATAAGATCCCATCAATGAAGGGTACATACCAACACCCATGTTCCCAGTTGCCGGCTGAGAATCTGTAACCTGCGGGACTACTGATCCCGTGGATGCTGTGGGAGAAGGATTAACGAAATCCAACTGATCGATTGTCACGATCTTGCCTTCGTGTGGAAAGCAAATAATTTTGAATACAGTAGACGCGATGGCTTTCATAGCGTACATCCAATTCCGACCCAGTAAAAGGTTGTAGTCGATGGGCGCATCAACCACTTCGACTTCAATAGGCACAAGTTTACCTCCCAAGCGGACAACAAGGGAAGGGATAATCCCATGCGGCTTAAATGATCGACCATCAAATGCAGTGAGAATGGTCCTAGACGTGAGTAGGGGAGGACAACCAAGAGCTTTCCAACAATCTAAAGACATCACTGACGCGGAAGCACCTTCGTCAATCACCGTTATTTTGACAAAATTTTGAAGGCACTCCACATGGATTTGAAAAGCCACGTGGTAAGGTAAGCGAGGTTGAACATCAGTAGTGTTGAACTTGATAATGTTGGGACTCCCCCCCATCCTTAACTCCTAACGCACTCAAAAGGGCATTCCTTTGAGAAGGACACGCCTGTAAAACTTCAAGAGCTGACATGGAACACGAAGTTTGGCCAAAATCTTCTACAATGGAGTAGTTTTGGGCAGCTCAAGCATTGGGATTATGCGTAGAGCGCTTGAGAACACCTTTCGGTATCCGTGGCATAATAGAGGGATTATCGATATGCAAGGAATTATCAAGAGGAGGGGGAGGCTCACTCCCCATATTAGGTTGTGTTGCACCATAATCGCGTTGACGAGCAGCAACACTAACCTCTTATTGAACCATATTCATGCATCCATAACCACTAGTATCGGAAGAAGACGTTGTAGTCTCATTATGTCCATAAACAGTGGTGGGAGCATGCGAAGCCATGTTTTGATGATGAGGAAGGGGATCCTTTAACACAGCTGGGCTTTGTGCAAGATGCTTCGATGCTTCTTCGTTTCGAGGACACAAGTGAGTAAGATGATCTTTCCCACAAAGCTTACAAGGAAATTTCACCTTACACCTAGGTTTACGGTCCTGACCAGTATTTCCACCTTCCTAAGGAGGGTTGGCATTCTCCTTACGAGGGGTATTGCGATTACTATTATTGTTCCCATTGTTTCAGCCTTATAGTTATTTCTCCCCTTCTTCTTACCACCAGGTTGTTGGTTACCCGATGGGTTCGTCTATTGCACACTGTGTACATCGGACAATGGGGTGGAATTGGACAAGGTGTGAACCTATCCGGGAGTAGACTAGTTAAGCAACAAATTTTGCATTTGATTAGCCACGAAATCTACAGGGCCAGTACTTGCGGATACCACAATGCCATCGGCATGTGGTCCAGGAACTGTCTTGGGCTCATGTCGTGTTTGCGGTGCATTAGGAATAATGTCATACAAAATGGTAGATTGAGAGTATAATAAATCTAACTGCTGGACTTTTAAGATCGCTTGTTCCTCAGTCACAATGTCGGACATCGAAACATCCTTAGCAATATATGGAAGTAAATACTTGAGGAATCATTCCAACAGAAACTCTAGAGGAATGTTGGCTTTCACTAATCTTTTCCGTCGATGCCACTCTTGAACGTGGTTAGAAATATGTGTGGCCTTATTCTGACGGAAGGTAGACAAAATTTCAGTACCAGTATCGTAATGAACCGACAACTGGAAATGGTCCAAGAAAACCAAAGCAATCTCATTGAAACCCCTATAATTACCCCTAGGAAACTCAACATACTTCTTCGCGGTTGCCCCCGTGAGGGTGCGTTGAAATAGTCGCAATCAAATGGATTCGTGATTCAAGGAGTTGGACAAGCACCAAAGGTGAAAGGTAGTGACATGGTCACTCAGATCCTCACCACTCTTCCCCTCAAACTTAGGAATGTCCGAAGGGAGCTTGGTAGGGGCTGGAGTCCAATTAGGATCGTGACACACCGGATCATTCGTGAACTTCGAAAGATCTGAAAGATTCAAACGTGCAACGAATGGGAGTTGCGGTTGGAAAGCTTGATTATAAGCCCCCATAAAAGGTTGGTTGTAAGGAACCGAATTATAAGATGGACCATAAGCTTGATCGTGACCATGAAAATGCTGATTATACGGGCTTGACTGACCATAAGGTTGATAACCTCCTCCGACCTAACCTATGTGGGAGTAAGCAGGTATGTATGTATTTTGAGTACCGTATTAAGGTGGGTTGTACTGGTGGCCAGCATCGACTGTGTTGTAGTAAAGGTTGCCACCATAATTATGGGGCATATACGTACTATTCGTAGCGGGAACCGTGTTGTAATGACCATGATGGTAAGGTATGTTCCCACCACAGATAATGAAGAATATAACCAACCTCGATCCAAACGTTTGATGTAGATCCTCGTTGGAGTTTTCAACTCGTGCACTTGAACCTGCAAATTAGTCTTGACAGCCAATATACAACAAGCGCATATAATATATAAACGACATTAACATCATCAATAGTAATGATCCATGATATTATAAGTAAATGCAACCCAATGTAATATAACAACATTCACAACATTGATGGACGAGAATATGAGTATTTCTATTAATAAATAACAAGAAGTACAATGTGATACGACCTCTTGCCGGCAACCAATCTGAACCAAGATCTGGGTCTCTCCACTTGTGCCTCCACCACTTCAATCCTACATGGAATGAAAAACTCAAACTATGATAGGAGTTTGGAAGGTGAACATAAAGGGTTCACAACTACAAGGATCAATGAGTGTAGACTCAAGATAGGGAAAAAATCCACTAGAGTTCTCTTGCTCTCTCTTTCTCCTCCCTTCCATACGCCATATGTGCTCAATATATAGTCCTCCCAAAGGTAAGTGAAAGGACACATCAAGGCGTTTCAGGGAAAATTGAGGGAAAAAGGTCACCCTATGACCGCTTTTTGGGAGTAAAAAGTAATTAACTAGTGATTTTTACCATTTTAAATGCTACCCCGCGGGCTATAGTGATGCAACTCGCGGGTATGCCCACTGAAGTGATACAACTAGCGTACAAGGGAAAAAATAGGGAAATAGTGTGTCTGAAGGATATAAAGTGAATCTGAGTCAGTAAAGTGGATCCTGTAGGCCAAAGAGTGCTGATGCTCATAAGGTGGAAAATTATATTGTAATAAGAGATATTCTGAGCCCATGCGCTGTACCAGCTGTGTTAACGCCAAAGAAGGGTGGAGAATGGAGAATGTGTATAGGTTCCAGAGCCATCAATAGGATCATGATTAAGTATCAGTTTCCATTGCCGAGAATGGACGACTTGATGGATTTCCTGAGTGGAGCGGCATAGTTCACAAAGATAGACCTGAAAAGCGGTTATCACTAGATTCGGGTTAGAGAAGGAGATGCATGGAAGACAACATTCAAGACGAAAGAAGGGTTGTATGAGTGGTTAGTTATGCCATTTGGATTGACTAATGCACCCAGCACATTCATGAGATTGATGAATGAGGTACTGAAACCATTCTTGGGAAATATTTTCGTAGTTTATTTAGACGACATTCTGATTTTCAGTCGAACCAAGATAGAACACTTGGAGCACATTCGGCAGGTATTACAGAGATTGCAGGAGGAAAATATGATGGTGAACCTACAAAAGTGTTTCTTCATGAAGAAGGTATTGGTGTACTTGGGATTTGTAATCTCCAGTAAGGGGCTAGTGATGGACCCGGAAAAGGTGAAGGAAATAGTAGATTGGCCGGAACCGACGAATGCAACAGGAGTAAGGAGTTTCTATGGACTTTCCAGTTTCTACAGGAAGTTCATTCAGGGATTCATTCAGATTTGTGCACCATTGACCGAATGGATGAGAAGGGGCGAGTTCAAGTTGACGGACGCTACCCAGAAGGATTTTGACATGTTGAAGGAAAAGGTCACTGAGAGCCTGGTGTTGGAGCTCCTAGACTTTGAAATTTTTTTCCAAGTCGACTGTGATGCGAGTGGAACGACAATTGGAGCAGTGTTGAGCCAGGAAGGCCGACCAATTGCATTCTTTAGTGAAAAGTTGGATGGAGCGAAGTGGAAGTATTTGGTCTATGACCAAGAATTTTATGCTATCGTCCAAGCATTGAAGAAGTGGAGGCATTATCTGTTGCCCAAAGAATTTGTGTTATACACAGATCACCAGGCACTAAGGTATCTGAATACTCAGTCGAAGTTAAATCAGCGACACATGAAATGAGTGGAATTCCTACAGGGATATACTTTCATGTTGCGACATAGGTCAGGAAACTCGAACAAGGTTGTCGACGCACTGAGTAGGAGAGTTGCACTATTGAACACGACGACAGTTCAGGCAATAGGGATAGGGTCGGTGAAGACAGAGTATGAGACCGACAATGATTTTGTGAAAGCATGGAAGGCTTGTCGTGAACCTTGGAGTGCCGACAAGACTCCATACTTGGGATTTTTTATCCAAGAAGACTATATGCTTAGGGCAAGTTAGTTGTGTATTCCCAGAGGATCGATCAGGGAAAACCTAACCCAAGAATTGCATAGCGGCGGATTAGCAGGTCATTTTGGCATCGACAAGACTAAAGCATTGGTCGAGGAAAAGTATTATTGGCCAGGAATGACGATAGATGTCGGAAAGTGGGTTCGACAATGTCAAGTTTGCTAGTTGGACAAGGGGCGAAGTTAGAACATGGGGTTATATACACCATTGGTGGTACCGAATACCCATTGAGAGCATCTCAGCATGGATTTTGTGTCAGGATTACCGAAGACGCAACAGGGAAATGACTCAATTTTTGTTGTAGTTGATAGATTTTCGAAAATGGCACACTTTATTCCGTGTAAAAAGAGAAGTGATGCCACAAGGATTGTTGTTGTATTCTTCAAGGAAATAGTTAGATTGCATGGGTTTCCAAAGAGTATCACGTCAGATCGGGGTACCAAGTTTATGGGGCATTTCTGGAGAACCCTATGGAATAAATTGAGCACGAAGTTGCAGTTTAGATCAACATACCATCCGCAGACAAACAGGCATATCGAAGTAGTAAACAATATTTTGGGAAACCTTCTGATATGTTTGTCAACCGACAGACCAAAGCAGTGGGAGATTGTGTTGGCACAGGCAGAATTTGCATATAACAATTCTGTGAATCGGTTGACAGGTTGGAGCCCATTCCAGATTGTTCAGGGGATAATCCCACACGGAGTGGTGGATTTGGTCGAGTTACCAACATAAATCAGGAAAAGTGCAGACGTAGAATCATTTGTTGAACATATGTGTGAAGTGCACGAAAATGTGCGAAGGAGCATAGAAAAGAGTAACGCGGCATATAAGTTGAGGGATGACAGGAAAAAGAGGCTATAGTCGTTCAGTGAGAGAGACTTAGTCTATGCATATTTGCAGAAAGAGAGATTTCCGACAGGTACATACAACAAGATGAAGCTGAAGAAGATTGGAACATGTAAGATTCTGATAAGATTTTGGAAAATGCTTACATGTTAAAGTTGCTGGATGACTTGAACATTTCAGCAACGTTCAATGTCTCATATCTATACAAATTTGAAGAAGGGTCAAGCAGTGGAAGCGAAGAAGTGTCGAACATCGACTGGACAGTCCAGATTCCAGGTCGACACAAGGAAAAGATTGCAGAAGTGATAGAAGAACGTGAAGTCGGGTGTACGTGCAGGTTGCGAAGGAAGGAATATTTAGCGCGATGGAAAGATGATGAGTTGCAGGAGGCGACATGGATTTCCAAAGAAGTGTTCAGAAGAATGACGGAGTAGTCGAGTTCTTTTTCACCTGGGGAGTCTGATGTAGGAGCATTGGAGCCTAGGTAGATCAGTCAAAGTTGATCGACATAAGGGCGCCGACCAGAGGGGGTGCCAACGATTGCTCGTACGTGGAGCAGATTGACTTGTTGAAGTCAATAAGTCAAGCAGGAGCAGTCGATATGCAACTGATTGAGGCAGCAAACGAAGGGTGTTGCGTTAAGGCGAGAGTTGACAGATTATGGTCGACAGACAATAAGGGAAGGTAAGGCGTCGAGTGGTCGAACCACGACACTGACAAGTTTGGCAGAGCCAAGCGTGGAGGAAGGGGAGGAATGGTAAACCATAGGAGATAGGGATGAACCGTCAGGAAGGTCGAGATGTGGTCAACTAATGTAGCAGGGTCGGGAGAGCAGAAAGTCAAGAAGACTGTACCTGGTATCCTTTTGGGGTTGTTGAGGAAGTTAATACAGTTATTGCAGGTAGGTGAAGGACATGACAAGTGTTGTCATAGGCAGAGGCTGTGCAAAACGATAGGGGCACTAACAGTTGCAGGTCTGCACGATTTGGAAGAATCGACAGACATAAGGATGCATGTCTCGGGGATCGCAGTGATCTCAGGAACAACAACAAAAGGGTAGAAGGCCTGAGGGAGAGGATCATTTGAGAGTCAACAGCAGATGGAGCCGAGTCTTATATTGTGAGAGAGAAGAGTCACACATGCTGATAACAGAGTTGAGATCAAGCCATAGCGCAGAGTTCCGCAATGAACCAGTAGAGGGTGAGGTCGACACATAGCGAGAACACACCACAATTACTTCTATATTGTAACGGTTGAGGCCAACCATAGTTAGTTATTTTCATTTTAGTTATTCCGCATTGTAACCAATTTCTGAGAAGTAATATAAGCCACTTCTGGCATCATGTTTTACACCAAGTTCGTGTAAGCATTGTGGTAGTGTCGTGTGGATTGTTAAGAAAGAACCTTATTGTCTAAGGCACCTTGCGTCATGGAACTTGTAGCCACAAGGGCTAACTCAACTGGTTTAAGTACCATGTTGTTCACCGTTGAATCGGGTTTGATTCCTCTAGTAAGGTTTGATCCCCTACTCCTCTCTTTGTTTCCCCCTTTCCTTAACTAATGCTCCTCTCTCTCTCTCTAATCCCCCTCTCCTTTTCCCTTTCTCTCTCCCTCCCCCCCTCTCCCTCTTCCCCCTTTAACTAAATACCCCCCTCTCCCTCCCTCCCTTCCCCCCACTCTCTCTGTCCCATCCTCTTTCTAACTAACCTCTCTCTCTCTCTCATATGTTTTCCCCTTATATCCCTCTCTGTCTCTTTCTATAACCCCGCATCTCTCTCCCCCTTTCTATCTATTTTTTCCTCTCCCCATTCCTCTTTCTATCTCTCTCTTTCAATCCCTATCCCCCCATATATCTCTCTCTCTACCCCTCCTCTCCCCATCTCTCTCTCAATAACCATCCCTCTCCCCCCGTAACCCTCCCTCCTCTCTCGCTCCCCTATGTCTCCCTCCTATATCCCTCTCTCTCTCATTTGGTAAGCCCCATATCTATCTCTCTCTACCCTTCTTCCCATAACACCCCCTCTCTGTCCCATTTCCCTCCCACCCCCTCTCTCTCTAACCCCCCTATGTTTCTCCCTTTCTCTTCCCCTCCCTCTGTCCTCTCTCTAATCCCCCCTCTCTTTCTATCCGTCTCTCCCTTTCCTAGTCCCCCACTCTCTCATTATTTCCCCCTCTCCCTATCTCTCCCCCCTCTCTCCCTCCCCCCATGTCGTCCCCTCTCTCTCTTTCTATTTCTTTATGTCCCCATCTCTCTCTCTCTCTTCCAATTTCCCTAACCACTACCCTCTCCCTCCCTTTCCCCTATCTTTATCCATCTCCCTTCATCCCTCCCCCCTCTCTCTCGCTTCCCCTATGTCTCCCCCCATATTTCCCTCTCTCTCTCTCTCTTTCTATAACCCCCTCTCTCCCCACCTTTATATCTCTCTCTTCCTCTCCCAATCCCTCTTTCTATCTCTCTCCCCCTTTCCCTACCCCCTCCTCTCTCTCCCTTTATATCCCCCTATCTATCCCTCTCTCCCTCCCCCTGATCCCCTCGCTCCCTATCCCCCCACCCCCTCTCACCCTCCCCCCCGCTCCCCCTCTAACCCCCCCTCTCCCCCTCTAACCCCCCCTCTCTAATATCCTTTCTATATCTCTCCCTATCCCTCTTTCTAACTCTTTATCCCTTTCCCTATTCCCCCCCTTCTCTCTCTCTCTCAATAAACCCCCTTCTCTCTGCCCCCTCCCCTATTTATTTCTATCTATCTCTCCTTATCCCTATCCCTCTTTATATCTTTCTCTCCCTTTCCTACCTCCCCTTATTTCTCTGTAATCCCCCTTTTCCTATCTATTTCTATCTCCCCCTATGTGTCCCTCCTATATCCCCCATCCTCCCTTCTCATAAGCACCCTCTTTCTCTCCTTATCCATTTCCATTTCTCAATTTTTTTAAAACAACTATAAAAGTACTTTTTTCTACATTATAATATACACACCTAAACAATATATATAATAATTAAATAATTAAACTATACTAAAAAAAAATTGTATATATATATAACAAGATAATAATCAATAATTTAATATAATAAATAATATTAATTAATATTAACAAAATAAAACTAAAAAATACATATAGCTTATCAATTTGATTATATTAAAAATCACAATAACTAAAACCATATATATATATATAATAAATAATATTAATTAATATTAACATAATAAAAATATAAATTAAAAAATACATATAACTTATCAATTCGATTAATATTAAAAAGCACAATAACTAAAACCATATATAAAAATTGTATAAAAACCTCATATGGCTTTATTATACCACTAAATCGTTATTATGAGCATTTGGTCTTGGTGCATTAATTTTTGAAGGGATGATTTAATGGCAGTAGGTTGGACTTCAATCCACATTGTTCACTCTGTCACATGGCAATAGATCCATTCCCCAACCATGAGGCCTTGACACTTTCCTCAAGAAGAACTTTCCCAGGAGGACTACGGATTTTGGTTTCCCAGAAGTTTTTGAGTTTTTGTCCGAACACCGTTATTTCCATTCGACTCTAGCTTGGAGCCTAGTTACTGGTAATAGTTTTTGCCGATTTTTAGCATGCTAATCGCTTGGAGTATTTCCCCCCACTCCTGGAAGCTTCTTGGAGTATTTTTCCTAGCTCCCAAAAGCCACGAACGGACTCGGGGTTTTTACTTCTATTCTCCCAGAAGTCGCGAACGGACTCAGGGTTTTTACTTCTATTATCCCAGAAGCCGCAAACGGGGTTTTTACTTCTATTCTCAAAGGTAATAAATCAAGTAATAAAGAGAAAACCCTTATTGATTTTCCTTCTTTCATTTTTGATGGTCTTATGGAATGATAACTATATTTTTTGTATGATAGATATTACAGGGACAGAGCAACATTTTTCCTCTTGGGGTTTAAACCCTATAGTTATTTTGAACGGATTCCTTCTATACTTCTCGATAAGAAATGATTTCCCTTATACCTAAATCTTATCTTTAATTTATTTTTCCATCATAGTTATGATAATTTGTTAATAAAATTGCTTATTAATTATGGCAGGTAACCCTCTACATAAGTTGCTTTCCGATGGAAATTGAGGGTTTTACCCTGGTGTAGCCTTTGTCATCGGTAATGAATCCTTTATCCTTTTACTTGAAGCACATATTATGGTGTTTAACCCTGGTTTTATTTCCATTACTGACCCAAAACTTATATTGCATGGCTGGTGCAACCCTTGCTTGCACGAAAATGGATAACTAAACAAAAATATATGGCTATGGCACGTCAGGTATGATTCCTCTACAATGTATTGAGTTAAGGTTCTACAGGAGGTCATCCTCCCTGCTCTTGCTCTGTGCTTCCATTTAATATCAAATTGATGCAAATCCAAAAATAATGTGTCAAAAATTATGACTAACAACAATTAGAAAATTGTTCAGATGCATTACAATATAAAGAGACCTTAAAATAAGTTCTCCATATGGTATAAGGATCCTAGTAAAATTTGACTCAACAAAGGCCTACACATTATCCATCTATTGGAAAACGTGCTAAAATTGGTTGAGCCAAAACCCTCGCTGTCCCTGTTCTACACCTTCAATAAACTAAAGTGAATGAAGTTGAAAAATCTAGACATGCAACCATACCATTTCCTTCCCTCTTCCATGCTTGAAAATCCCATGCTCGAGAGTGCAGAGATATCAGTACATTGTAACAATGTCTAACATGCAACATCAACATTTCCTGCTCTCTCACATGCTTGACAGTCCCATGTTCTGGAGTGTGGAGATTTCAATGTAGTGTAATGAGAAACACACACGAACAATATAAATTTGGACTTGTGGAATCTATCCAGAAAATATGTTCTCAACGCCATTTCGATTTCATGTCTCCTATGTAAACCCAAAAATAGGACAAAAAGGAACCCAAAAACAAGGACAGAAAGGATTTACAATTAGTCCTCCTACTCCAATATGAAAATCACCCAAATTTGGAGTTAAAAATATTGTGAAAAACAGCGAATTGCTAAGCAATCTACCCACCCATGACGACCTGGTGTAATTTGTTTAAAAACATTCCTTGTCCAGTCAATACTAAGCTTTATAAAAAAATATCTTTGCATGGAAAATATGTCATATCATCCAAGAAAAAATAACTTATTTTTCTATAGTTTTATAAAAATAAGCTAACAAAAAATTAATCTAATTATGAGATATTTGTATTTATAGGGGAATTGAGAGAAAAAAAACAACAGTCACACAGAGCTTAACCTAAATGAAAAAATGAAAATTTGTTTTTAAATTTTTTTATGCTTCTGTTTTGATATTTTAACTTTTTTTTTCTCTCCCAATGTTAACATGAATCTATACTAATATAGCTTGCTTAGATAAGTCTCAACATGGAGTTTAGATAGAAGATAAAATTAATCCATTTTTGCATAGCAACTCCTTTCTCTAGGTCAGCAGTGAACTACAATGTTGGGTGCAAGACAGTTGTATCTAATTTAGTGATGGCTACTTCACTGATGATAACTCTTCTTTTCTTGACTCCAAAATATAGTTTATTGTCTTCATGGCAGCCTTTTCTTGGAATAGTGTTTGGCGACTTCCGACTAAGCCTCTTGATTGCAGTATGTATATATATACTTAGTTGATTAAGATTTTTTCATTCAATTCATTTCAATGAGGTATAATTCGAATGGATGTTGCAGGTATCTATCTCTGTAGCAAGAGTAATTAATTTGCAATGCCTGCAATCCCAGGAAGCAACATTACAAGGTGACAATTGATTCATTAGAGGCCCACCGCAAGCGAGAGGAAAATATGGTGCAGATTCGAAAGTGTAGACAGGAGGAAACTCTGGTGAAAAAACTTAGAGAAAGTGTTATGTCATCCCAGTATTTGTATCCCTCCTGTGGCTCTGATCAAACGATTTATCCAGACAAAAATGTAAATTCTCTTATAGTAACTTGGTAGATTGTAGATCCTCTTACAATCTATTGTGTGTTGTAGATTTGATAGATAGTGCTTGTCATAATCGTAAATTTAAAGGTTTTTATATCCTCTGTGAAACAATAGTCCTCTAAGGTTCTATTGTTGGTTTTAAATTTTCTATAATACTGATGGGAGATTGAATATATATAGCAATATAAAAAATATGCACTTTAATATTTTGAATGTTGAACCATTGCCATAAAATCAATCTGGATAGTACACTTTTCTAATCCTCATTCATTCTGGTGCATAGATGCTATAATGATGCACATCATAAGGCCATGCATAGCAGTTGTTGAAAAAATTGGTGGCACTTCAATATACCAAAAATTCATCATGGGAATAACTAGTAAATTGCTTACTATATATAGTGTACTCAAATTGATAGAAGAGGAAGAAGAACATTGCCTAGCCAGCTTCAGTAAAGAGGTTTTACAATATATTGTCCTCGACATGATTGGTAATTAGCTCGTTTTACTACTTTGTTCTCCGGTAGTGCAACTATAGCTTCATTTGTATGTGGTAACAAATCATAATAAGTATTTATTTGCTTATAGATTTTAGTAAGACACGAGTGGAATAAGCATGCTCCAAGAGTTGGAAAAAACAGTACATAACCAAGAACATGAGGTACAAACGTTTCAAGGTAATTCAATTCAGTTTTTAAACATCTTACCATTATTTATTAATAGGAGTAATAAATTGTATTTATTTTTTCGCATAGGTTGCATTGGCCAATCGAGGACTCACATCGAGGTTATGTATAATTATTTGAAGACTGTATTCCACAACCAAGAACTTGAGGTACAAACATTTCATGGTAATTCATTTCAGTTTATAAACATCCTACCATTATTTATTAATAGGAGTAATTAATTGTTTTCACGTAGGTTGCATTTTCCAACCAATCCGGGACTCATATCAAGGTTATGTAGAATTATTTGAAGACTCTATTCTATAGAAAGGTGCCATTATCACTGCAATTTGACCACTCATGCATCTAATTATGAGATGAAATAACTATCTCAGATGACGATAAAGTCTCAAAAAATTTATATACAGTACTGCAGAAAGGATAAAACACATATTAAGCATGCTGGGTCATTTCAATAGTTCCATCAATTACAGGTACAAATGGATGTTCCGCACTAGTTTACCATCAAACCCAAACACCCTAGAGAAACAAACCACTCCAAAAGTCCTTTATTCGGGTTGTTTAGAACCTTTCCTTCAATGTGAGAGTTGCTTACCAGAGCATAGCATAAGGGATCTCCTCAAGCCCAGAATCAATTAAATGGTATATAGCATAAAGACAAACACAACTCCATAAGTAAAATACCCTCCGTGAAGTGCCTCGAAGGAGTCCGCTCATATACTCCTTTAATAAATAAGTGAAGATGGAAGGGTGTTTCATTTACTTTCAAGCATGTACAATCTATCTAACCTAATACTCTATATGAAGATAAAATTGCATCATGGAAATCTCCAGGAGCGAATGAGGAAACGTTGGATGGCATTGCGAGGCCGATGTTTAATACTAAATAAACTATAAATTTTTTTTAATAAAAAAACAATAAGAAAATGTTTTAATACTAAAAGTTAATAATTGTATATATATATACATCTATTTTGAAAAAAAAATATAAATATATAATAACGTAAGATTAAAAAAAATATAAATTATATATAAAATAATATGTGATTTATAAAAAAAATTATCATTTATTATTTTATGGTGCTTTGCACCACATACAAATTTGTGTATATTAGATAATAATAATAATTTTGGATGTTTTGCACCAGAAACTCTCAATTTATGTTGGATGGGTTTTGGTGTATTGCACCACAAAATCTCAATTCACCTAGGATTCATTTTGGTGGTTTGCACCATACACCATGGAATGCCACATATTCATTTAACACCAAAATCAACTTTTTTACAAACACCACTTTTGCACCATAAATCTTAGCACTACTTATGTATCCCCACATTATCACCACGTTTGCACCACTATTTGAAAATTGAGGATTTCCCAATACAATCTCTTCTATTCAACATATAACATGTGTATATATATTTTTATAAGTAATAAAAGAAAATAACTAAATATTTAATACCCAATTACAATAACTTGTTATTCAACACATAACATGTCTCTTTTATAATTCAATATCTTAATTCCTTCTTATCCACATATAACACTAGAAAGGATTTACAACTAAGAGATAAATCTTTTAGAATATAATTCACCTTTTCATCATGCATTCGTATAATCCTCATATCGTCATTGTCATATTTAAACTAAGATTGGCATATTTAAACTAAGAGATAAATATTTTAGAATATAATTCACCTTTTCATCATGCATCCATATAATCCTCATATCCTCATTGTCATATTTAAAAACAATTTAAGCATGAATTAAACTTCACAAATAGTAATGCTAATGTGAGGCTAAAATACCCGTTTTCTTGTAGTGCTTTGAACATGTAGAGGGCATCCGTCCATTTCTGCCACATGGACTCCAATCCCTGACTACAGTGGCTCTTTCGATCTAGCAGCTCGATTCATTGCCACCTTACTCATCTATACCGCTACTTCACCTTCAAAACCTTACGGCATCCTTCATGTAGCGGCTACATAAAGTATGCAACAACGATCAACACAGCACTGGTAACAACACTTGCAATCTTCTTTTTCTGACCGATTCCCTGATCTACAGCCTCCTAGATCGGCTCCAACAATCTTGACTTCCGTGGCCTCACACACTGGCAAAGAAATCCTCACACTATGGCAGCCTTTATCTCACCCCAAAGCTCTGATATCCATCCTTCAACAAGTCTGCACCACACATGATACACTTTACTATAGCTGATTCTCCTTCCAAGCAACGACGACCTCCCTCTCAGTCCTCCCTCACACAGCCACTCTACCCTGCTATAGCAGCGACGCCATTTTCACGCTCCTTAATTCTTTGGAAGCTACTCATGGAACCACTTCAGCATACGACATGCTTCCTTTAACACATCGGAAACTACTTTGGTTGCAGTCCTCACCACTGTGTGGAAATTACTTCAACACAGGAACCAGCTACTTTGCTTGCAGTCCTCACCACTATGTGGATCTCCCGCTCAATCTCCCATGCACATACCATGGCTTTTCTGTCCATTGTTTCTCTGTCCACATGCCCATATTTTTTGTTGCGATCTCTCCTTCAATAACACTTGTAATTGGGTCCTCGCATCCACAAATAAATAGATTTTCATGCAGCAGAGAACCAAAGAAACATGCACAGAACAAAAATCACACAAGACACAAGTGTTTACGTGGTAAAATCTAGATTACGCTTCTATATTGGTCAAAGAAATTTTATTACCCCGAAGGCGTATATTAAGGGTCCGACTCCCCTCGGGATTTCGTCATCTATCGACGGCCTATGGGGAGCCACCCCTTGTCTCTGAACACTTCCATTAATGTTGTACGAGTTCAATCATGAATATTAAACAGACCTACGACGAGCTACCCCTCCTCCCAACCACTTGTAAAATTTATTTGTTGCATTTTGCAACTCTCTGTAAGTGAATACAGATAGCGTTCTAGTGCGTTATCTGTTATAGACCGTCACGAGCGCCTACAACACCAGAAAAACAAAAAAATAAAGGCTAGAAGAGAAATAAGCACACCGCCCACGACGCCACCTACTAATCCTGCAAGAGTTGCCTTCTGGTTGGAATAAAAGGAATCAGGCACATCAGAGGCATCTAATAGTAGAAACACAAAAATTTCGTCGGGGGATTCGTAGAGATTTAGCAATTCGCAAAACCACATTACACACGTCTGTGAAGAGCTGACATGAGCATATGCAGTGCATGAATAGTTGGCCAGACAGGCCTCCTGACACTGCCCTTGCCCTTTCCATTTCCCTTTATATGGAACACCTTCTGCGGGCATATATTTGTAGCAGTGAACCACTCCGAGAAAGACTGGTACCTTAGATATCTTGTCGATGTCTTAACCTGGTCTGCGAATTGAATAGAGGGAATTCGGGGATGCACGAGGTATCGTAGCATGGCCTCCTTCGTGTACTATAGAGATAGGAACAACAGTTCCTTCCCCACGACACCGACATTCAGGAAACGGATCAAATCTTTTGGAGTTTTGGTGCCTTGTCGGTCCTACGATGCGACGTGGCTCTGAAGCCAGTTGTAACACCATAGGTATCCATTCCCCTGGCGATGTTGTTGGACACCCACTCATAGCTCTGTTTCACTCTCTCCTTAGTACTTTCCTCATCTAACTCCACCTTCACCATTGCCCTGTGAGTCACGGCAGTCACTTCCGCAACGGTGAGAGTGGTCCCTCGTAGCACCACTTTGTGAGTTGTGTTGAATTGCGCAATCATCTTCCTCACTTCCTCGTAATGGCTGCATTGCAGGGCCTCCGCAACCTTCTTCCAGTGTGTAGGAATGATGACATGGTCAGGGGTCTTATTTCCCTGCAAGATCCTGGGAAGAGGCAACGTTGACGGTCAGCACAAATCCATTGGCCTCTTGAAACTGTTGACACTACTCTCTTTTCCAATAGACGGCAACATGATCTCTTCTATTGATGAATTGATGAAGCCGAGGGAGTGCAATGCAATAAATCAAGACTCAGAAAGGTGAGAGGAAGGAGGATGCAGCGAGAGATTGAAGAGAGAGCATGAATGCAGGCTACTTATACATGCGGGGAGGCTGATGATGGCACTGGGAAGGCACATGAATGGAGGAAGGAGCGAGCTGAGCAAGCGGTCAAAGGTGATTGCATGTAGTAGTGGGTAGAATCCGGTAGGACCTCCCCATCGTCGACCCGACTGAGTCAAATGGAGTGTACTACTACTGTGAGTGGAGGGAGGATCCAATCAACCCAACAAAGTAAATATGGAGTATCTCGGAACTTCGGGAGCATGTCCCATCCAATTTTATTATAAATTTCAATGGACAAAACATGATATAAATAAATTATTAAAGGCAATACTTATCAATAAAAATTTCATACAAAATGTAATGTGTGCCTCTAGTAATTTCCTAGACTAATAATGTCTTTGACCAAGAACTCTCTTAAATCCAATGCTTTAGATACTTTTTAATACGAAGAGTGTAAATGTCACAATCTCTTCTAAAATATGATGAAAACTTCACACATACATTGATGTGATTTGAACTTTATGACTTTTCCTTTATGATATACATAGACAACTTTTTTAAGTTGGGCATGACTCCTTTAAAATGTGATATTAGTGACAATAGCTTATCCAAGACTTTCATTGTACTCTCTTCCCCATTTTGCATGTCATATCCAAAACATATAGCTGATTGTGGGTTATGTCCGTATTTGTTTTGTTTCTCATTTTTTAGACGAAGAATATCCCAACCAAAGAGATGATGGAAAGAGTGTGGAGAAAGCGTTGGCTATGGAAGAGATTTGTCACCGATGTTGACCTCATTGATGATGATGAAGATGATTATTCCAAACTCAGGTGCACAAGATTGTGAATAGTAGTTTCATTCTCATGGATTCTAATCATTTTGTTGTTGGGAAGAGGGTGGAAGTTTCCAAGTCATGCCTCTTTAAAATGTTGAGCGAAGCGAGGCACCGGTTTCCTTATCCATTTTTGTCTAATTTTCAGCACTACATTGCTTCCCATTGGAATGGCATTTCACAAGTCCCAACTTCCACCTCATTGTCCTTGTTAATATTGTGTTATCCTTCTTCGATCGAACTACTCTTCTTTTGGTAATTTTTGAAGTGAATGTGGGAGTATTTGCAAAGGGGAGCACCCTCTAAACTAAATCCTTTGGATGCTTGTGAAGATTCCATCAGTAGAGCACTTGCTCAAATGAATACTTTGGAGGTTCATGAGGTTCGCAATAGAATCTAGGGGCATCTATAAAGTTGAGCACCAACTCATGTGAAGACTTTGGAGCATCTATGATAACAGAGAAGAGACAAGAAAAAACTCTCTACATTGGGGTCGATTGTTGCACTCAATGGTTTACAATTTATGTAGATGAAAAAAACTTGTTTCCTGGGATCGGAGATCCTTAACAATTATAATTGCTCCCATGCCAATTGTATTCCATGTTATTCCCATGCAGAAACATATAGGACGGGTGGATCCTTGCATGTAATTCCCATGCATAAACAATATATATCATGGGCGGAGCCTCGCTGCATGCATAAAGGCATTATGACAATAAGCTATTTTTTTAATGAGAAAGCTTTAGCAATTTTCTGGCCATTTAGTCTAGGGCGACCGACATGAAAGAGCAAAAAACTAAGTGTATTTCTATCAATTAATATAAGTGCTTAAAGAAATTAATGCGTTGCACAAACTTTATATTTACATTAAGGTTATGGGAGGCAGGTTCTTCATAATTCTAAAAAAAACAACTTAAAATTCACTATCATATACATTCATCATCACGTTTAAACAATTCTAAATATTTTTTTTATTTTTATCAAGCTAAATATATTTATTCTTGAATGTTCATATTAAAGTTGCGGAGTTTAATAATTCACAAAAAACTAGACAAAATTCATTATCAAATAGATTCATAATTATCATTTTTTCAAAAGTTTAATTAACTAAAAATATTAAACTATTTATATTAATACAAATTTATCTAAATTTCTAATTATGTATTAAGGTTGCGGGTGTTTTATTCATAATTATCATTTTTTTCAAAATTTTAATTAATTAAAACAATTAGATTATTTATATTAATACAAATTTATCTTAAATTTGAGTTATTTATGAAAGGAGCAAGTGTTTTATTGAAAAGGTTAAAGCAAAAATTCATTACCATATTAATTCATAGTCATCACTATTTCATAAATTAATACTATAAATATTATTTATTTATATTAATATTAATTTATTTATTTTAATTTGTTAATCATTTTAATGTAAAATCACAAATTTTAACATGAAAGCGGACTGGCTTTCATCATCAATCCCACATTGCAAGCTGCACTCCACATTCCATTTGATAATTGTGATGTTCAAAACTTGTGATATGTTTTTCTAAATTTGGAACATTTATGAACAGGTGTGACCCGGGCTATTTGATTCTACTATATGTAAACTAACACCGCTTCGTTGACATAACCATGTTCCTAATTTGACCAATGAACAACAAACTGGCCACATTTGGGGAAGTGAATTTTAGTTTAGGAATATCGTAACATTTTACTTAAGTTTGTTTTAAAAATAAAAAAAATTAAATTAAATTTTTTAAGAAAATATTAAAGTAAAGTTAACTTTAAAAATAAATCATTAAATTTAAAATTAAAATTGTATAAAAAATTATATTGTTTTTCAACATACTTTTCATGTTGCCTTTTCTTAGAAGATGTGCTTTGCATAGGGAAAATGAAAATCTATTCTACATTTTATTTACAAGTAGAATGAAAAAATGGTTTGTTTAAGTGTTTTTGAGCACTTATACAAACAAGAAAAAAACTTTCTAGCCCTTGGTATTCAATATCATATTTGAAGCTATAAAACTATTTTACTACTTATATATCACAAAGTAGAAACTGTAGCATGTTCTTAATTGCAAAACTCGATCTAGCGTTTGCAATCCTTTCTCATAAATGCTGAGATGTAATAACCTAAGATTTAAATTCAAACCATCCTTAGATAATGCATCAATTGTATTATTTTTCTCTCTATACACGTGAGCATTAGAGATATACACATAAGCATAACAGATTTGACTGAGGTGTTGTGATATTGTCTTTAGTTCCAATGCTAAGTCTTGGAGCGTAAAATCGTAAATGATTGTCTAACTAACTACCATCATTGAATCTCCATAGAATTCCAAATGGGTAAGGTTCAAGTACATGCCTATTTTTAATAGAGTTCTAAGAGGTAGAAGTTATGCTCCAACAAAATGAACAATGCAAGAGACAAAATGTTGAAAATAAAGCTAAATTAAAGAGACTTCGAGAGACTACAATGCATACTAGCTCAACAACCTTTTTTGCATTTTCCAACAGGTACTCTTCAACATCATGGCCATCCACATGCTACCTAATCTTTCTGCAAATGGATTGATGCCTTGTCTATCATGCATATATGTACTACTTGTATGGAATCATATCCTAGCATTCTTACTCATCCATCTTTCAATAGACACATTTGTAATCGATGCAAAAATGATGCAATAGATAAATCGATGGTCATTGATTATGAATGATATGGACCTCGATGACCAACCCATTGTACTATCCATACTTACTCAAATTGAAGAATTTATCATTGCTCGTGTTAGCCCAATTTTACAAGTCAACCATGCTCGTGGTGGACAATACAAGTGTAGTGGTCACACTATTAGTTTCCCCCAACAAATTTTTCAAATTGCAAATTGCCTTCCACACCACCTTTTAGCTATTGATATCTTAGTAGTGACGAGGCATGGAACGGAAGGTAAATTCTATGACTGTTATGTGACTAAATCACATGTCGTCATTGCATTTCTCTATAAGGTACAAAATGACAAATACTATAGTGATGTCCAACTTGACCACAATACAATTTCATCACTTCCATAATCATGCAATGATGTCTTCTCTCAGCTCCATTCTATTTCTATAGACATTGGCATGCCCTCCTGTACAGATTTAAATATCCCAATCTATATAACCACAATGTTACCCAACCAACATAAGCAATCTATCTTCTTTTTCCTTCAAATTGCCTAAAGTAGAAATAGAAATGGAAAAGGTCGAAGAATTTGTTCAGGTTGCATCCAATGCTCCACCTACTATACTTGATTGGCCATATATTTTCTCATCTCCAGTCAATGAGTACAACACAGAGGTTCTATTCGACATGGCATTCCCAACTCTTTTCTCAAATGGGGATGCACTACCTCTCCAACCATGTATCAAGAACATTCCACTTAATAGCTATGCAATACGCTTAATGAGATACCATGACAATAGATTTGGTAGTCATACCCACTTCATATAATGCTTGTACAATTCGATTATGCGCCACGGGGGTCAAGCAACAACTAATTTATTTGTGATGTAGAATCACAGTTACATCATGTCCACATGGCTCAACCTTATATGCCTATCATCGTTCGAACTTATAAGCAATTGTTGACCGAGACATTAGTGCTCAAGAAACTTGTCATATGTTACAAAATTTACCCCTTGTCTATGTACACACAACTTTCTCTCATTTTACAACATAGCGGGGAAATGAAACGCCAAAAAGAACTTTAGTATGTCTAAAATGAGAGAAAGTTGTGTGTATGTAGATAATGCAAGTTTATGTGTTGAAAGCAAGTATAGTGAATCTATGGAAATTATAGTGAGAATGATAGATTGCATGTGACAAGGGGTAATTTTTGCAATATATCCAACAAGTTTCTTGAGTAAGGATGTCTCGATAAACAATTGCTTCTGAGTGCAAACAACGATAGGGATATGAGGCCGAGTCCCATGGACATGAGTTCGAGTAAAGGTTTTGTAGAGACATGTGCATGTAGTATATAATGTGTACTTTTACCACTAATCTATTGTGTGCATGTTTTTTTAAGCATCTCCTAATGGAAGAATGAAAGTATTTTATGCATGTATGCAACTACAATGTTGGGCCTATGAATGATGTTACGATTATGCCATTGTTGATGGGTTGTTGGGTCAGAAGGGATATCCCATTTTGTGTTTGTTGCATTGAGAGTGAAGAACAATGTAGGGCATTGCAACTATGTGATCATATTTGCTAGTTGACTCCTACATAGTGTTTAGAATGAACTGGTCCCACATAGGTGCACTCCGAAGCGCATGACATGTTCCGAGAGGTTGTATGTAGGAATTTCTTGTAGATGTGTGTGCAAATCCTCAATTGTGGTTGGTATGTTATGCTCTTTGCTATGCTTCACAAAGAAATTAGTTGTTGCTTGACTCTTGTAACACATAATCAAATTGTACAAGTAGTATTTGAAGTGGGGATGACTATCAAATATGTTTTCATGGTATCTTATTAAGTGTATCGCATAGCTATCAAGTGGAATGTTCTTGATACGTGGTTGGTGAGGTAGTGCATCCCCATTTGGGAAAAGAGTTGGGAATGGCATGTCGAATAGACCCTCTGTGTTGTACTCATTGACTGGTGATGAGCTAATATCTAGTTAGTCAATTGTAGTAGGTGGAGCATTGGATGTAGTTTGAACAAATTCTTTGATATTTTCCATTTCTCATTTTGCATTAGGAAATCTGAAGGAGAAAGCAGATACTGCTTACGCTAGCTAGGTAAGATTATGGTTGTCATTTTGTATCTTATGGAGAAATGCATTGATGACATGTGATTTAGTTACATAACCTGAATAAAATTTACCTTTCACTACATGCCTCCTCACAACCAAGATATCAATATCTGAAAGGTGGTGTGGAAAGCAATTTACAATTTGAACAATTTGTTGGGGGGACTAATAGTGTGACCAATGTACTTGTATTGTCCACCACAAGCATTCCTGACCTACAAAATTGGGCTAGCACAAGCAAATGAGCATTTGTTCAATTTGACTAAGTATGGATAATATAGTGGGTTGGTCACCGAGGTCCATATTATTCCATTTGGAGAGTTGATGACCATTAGTTTCTCTGTGACATCGATTGCAAATGTGTACATTGAGAGATGGATGAGTAAGAATGCCAGGATTTGATTCCATATGTAAGTAGTACATGTATGCATGATAGACAAGGAATCAATCCATTTGCAGAAAGAATGGCTAGCATGTGGATCGACATGATGTTGAAAAATGTATAAGTGGTTATTGTTTATTATGCATTGTAGCCTGTTAAAGTATCTTTAGTCCATCTTTCTTTTTAGCCATTGCTCATTTTGTTGAACCCTAGATGTAGATGATATTGTAGCAATTGGGTAACATATTTGTTTGTGACAATTTCTTTGTTCCATTTATCTCTTCCTCTCTTATTTATTTCTTCATAGAGGACATCATAATTTATTTGTTCCATTTATCTGTTCCTATAGTTAACTCTTCAATTAAACATCACATATCTTGTTACACATGATAGGAAATTTTATTTCACAAAACTCTGCAAACCAAGATTACAATAAAGCCCCCAAAAATAGAAAGATGTTGAGACTCTGATTTTAATCTTTGTACGATAGTAGCAACATTATGTGACCAAGGCATAAATTTTCTCTAATATGCAATTGATCGTTTTCTTAAATCAATTGATATAAATTCATCAAAAAGTTAAATATGAATATAAATAATATATGAAGTTAAATAATAAGACCTGCCATAATATGAATATATTTTTATCAAATTAAAAGAAATTAAACAATTGATTTAACTATAGGAAGAGATAAGAGAGGCAAAGATAAATAAGAAGAGATAAGAAAGGAAGAGATAAATAAGAGATGAAGAGATAAATGGAATAAGCAAGTTATCTATTCCATTAGCTTCTTCTCTACGAGTGAGATTGTCATGAGTCCAACCCAGCAGTCAGCCCTTTTAGCATGTAATATTTTGGCATAAGATGACTAAAATAACCCATATTTATTTTCTAATCGAAGTTTTAAGAATGTGTGATTATAAATTTAAAAAGTATGTAAGATTCTTGCAGAGTAATCGAAGTTTTAAGAATGTGTGATTATAAATTTAAAGACCATGTAAGATTCTTGCAAAGTAATCAAAGTTTTAAGAATGTGTGATTATAAATTTAAAAAGTATGTAAGATTCTTCCAGAGTAATCGAAGTTTTAAGAATGTGTGATTATAAATTTAAAGAGTATATAAAATTCTTGCAGAGTGGTTGATATACATGATGCAAGTCGTTGATAACTATTTAACGATTGAATGGAATATATTATTTATTTATAAAAATTCGTGATTATTCAAGTTTGAAGGATTTTGAATTTATATGCAACGTTGATGATTTTTCTTAATGGGACGATCCCTATAGAGCCTTCGTCGTCTGTCAAGATCCTATCAGGAGCACCCACCTGTCCACTCCTTAAAATATGAAGAGAAATGTGGCTCCAGTCCACTTCGTAATAAATGAAAACAAAATTATTACTGTAGACTATTACTCATCAATGAAAATTTTGCTCAGCGATCGCTTTCAGACTTCCTCCAAGGAAAAAAGGCTCCAAGTTCTAACACTGCCAGATTTAAAACAACATCCGTGAGCGAATCGCTAGATCACTAAGGATTCCAACCTTATCCATTCTAACCGCCTCAATTAAACTACGATTCCTTATGTAGTTAATAAAATTGTCAGCAGTGTCAGGCAAATAGTTGACTCCCCGATCTCAATAGATAGCGATGGCCCGCTAAAAGAAGGGTGCAGCCATTTATTATTTACTCAAGTGAAACATTTTCTTGCATAAAATTTTGAAAACCAAAGTTTGAAAATTTTGACTCTTTAAAATACAATAGCTACATTGAATACTAAATACAAACCCACTAGACCAAAAAAAATCATTAGAAGAAATTTCAATTTAAAATGGGCCTTCCAAAAATAATACAAATTCCATGTCATCATATATTAGCCAATCAAAATGCTTTAAAATTAAAAAAGGGAGCACCTAAAAAAATTGGAGAGAAAAAATAAAAACTATTTTTTTGGATCGTATTTTCAACTTATCTTGTTGTAGGTTTACTCAAATTTCAAGCAGGATGACTCGTTGGATGCATAATTAAATTATGCAGAGATTGAAGGATTCTATGTACACCTGCAATTTAGTGCATGGTATAAATCGAACATAAATTAACAAAGCCCTACCATGATTGGACTCGAGTTATACCTCCATGTGCTATTTGCGACCTTACTAACCATGCCACCAACAATTGTCCTAAGCTCCCAGAGTTTCCTGAGAATAAGTAAATCCATTGCAGGATCCACGGTCGATTCCCATATCCATCACGACCATGGACATGAAAATCATTACAATACATCACATAAACCGGGCACTCTACATTCAAGCCGGAAAAACTTTAATCTCCATTTTCAAAAAACGCAGAGCTGACAGAATCCCGACAGAATTCTTATGGAAGAAATTATAATCGATGCCCTCTTTCCATACGGCTTATCCAAAAACAAAATGAAATAATCATTGTTTTGAGAATATACGGTCGATTTACTTCACAAAATTCATAATGAAAGAAATTTTCAGCGTTTAGAACAGAGGTAGATTAGTTTCTGTGTGGCAAGTTTAACATAGCAAGGTACGTGGGCATTAACAACTCAACTCCAGAACTTAGCTAAGTTGATACATGGAGCAAAGGTTCTATCAGAATTTACACGTAGTTTCATATAAATAACATTTGGACAATATTTAACATGCAAATAGCATAGGACAATGCAGGTGGCATTCCCTCCGTAAAATATAATGCTAATAAAGAGATTATCCAGTTGCACTTACAGTTGTCAATTGTGTGCGGAAATCCCCAAAACTAAAGAATTAAGTGCATTGGGATAGGCATTGCATAAAGATGCGTTAGATTGTGAAAAACGCCCAAGCAGTTAGAGCTGTGTGAGGGAGCAAGGCAATGGTGAAATAATGGCTTAGAGAGCAATTTCGTGGCTCTTTTCTTGCCCAAGGAGACAAAAAACAATTTTTCCATGAGGGTGGCTTGCCCATACCCGAATTTGGACAGCCATACCTCCCATTCCCCAAGGCATTAACTACCTCAACCAACTCTTGGGAGAAATCAATGATTGGGTACAAAAGTCAACATAGGTAGTTGAAGGTTTGATGGGTTCTCTCATTGACACTTGGCTTGACTTGAGTGGTTCAAGAGTTTGAATGTTTTCCCTCCCCATTCCTTGAAAAATCATGCCCCTATCTCTTGTTGCATTGCATAGCTAGTTGTGGGTATTTTTTATTAGAATGCATATTACATGATGTTGAAATTCCAACGTGCTTGGCTATCATGCAAACCGTATGCATCAATAGATCGATGGCGGGGCCTTAGCCTTGAGCTCCTCACCACGATTTATAACAATATTACATCATTTACAATTTAATGCCATGGGGTCAAACTGAGGACATTACAACGAGCCCTATAGTTTAGTTCCCGTGGGGAGATATGAAATTCAATTCTACTATGAAACTTGTGAATGAAGCAAGTGAAATAAACTTATTTTTAGTATTTTTTAAAATTAACTCCATATTAAAATATGTATATGGTTTTGGACATAGGTATTGATATTGGTGGGAATTATTTTATTTTAATGTTTGTGAAAATTGTGTGGTTAAGAGTTTTAGTATTATTATAATTTATTGCTAATTTTGAAAAATAATAATTTATATTCTCCTTATTTTTAATGAAAATATAGATATTTTTAAAATCATTTCAACAAAATATGAACAAATTATAATTTAGCTAACTTTGTTTTTAAACACATAAAATTATATTGTGTGCATACACACAACTTTCTCTAATTTTATATATTGAAATTCTTTTCGACATTTCATTTCCCTCACTTTGAGAATATGCTGGTTTTAATAATGCTCCTAAGAAGATTTAATGTGCTCAAACAAATTTTAAATTTGACAGAACTTAATTTATTTTATTATTATATAAATATATTTTTAAATTAAAATAATGATATTTTCCTTTACGTTTTGAAAAATAAAGTGAACTTTACAAATCAATAAAGCTAGTAACCGTTAATAAAGTGAATTTTACAATTCAATGTTTTTCTTTTTAAATTTTTTTAATTATTTCTTCTCAAGCTATTAATTACATTAACTTTTGCCATTAACATATTAATAAATTTTAAATCTATTTTATTATAATTATTTTAAGTATAGTTAATTAATTTTTAAATATTAATTTATAATACAAAATTATATTAAAAAAATAAATTATTTAGACAATAACATGTGGCTAAGTATAAATAATTGGTTTTTTTTATCTATAAATATTTATTAACAACAAATTAAATGATTATACTAATATTATTTATTAAAATATGGTAAATAAATTTTTAGTTTCACACATATCGTAATATAACTAGAAAAAATAGACTTCCCCAAGCGGCTTGGTATACATTTTGGTCTTCTTGTTTTTTGGTATTGATCGATTGTTTATTTATTTAAATATTAGCTCATATTTGAACACACAATTACACTTTTACCTATATTAAATTATGAAATCACAAAGTTTAAAGTTATTAAATCAAATATTATACATGTAGAGGAGTTTTGGATTGACCAGACATTTGAATTGTTAAACCGCCTTTGACATTTGAATTATTAAACATAAATCATTTCTCTTTTTATTTTTATTTTCTAATTGTGGAAAGCTACATACAATAGATTCAGTCAGACGGCTACTTTATTGACGACTGGAGTGAAAACGAAGTAGGCCCAACCTTAGCATTGGTCTCGGAGTTGGAACGGAATAAATCATTTATTTGGCATGGATAGCCGCAAGACGTCAACCTCCATCCCCACAAAATGACCAGAATATTTCGGCCTTCTAGAAGCGTTACAGCGAAGGGCGATTTTTCCATCTTGAACCCTTAGCAAAGTTATTGAGGAGATTGCGTGCAAGACTAATAAGATTTTAAATACTTTTTCTCAAAATTCTCTACCTATATTGGAATCGGGAACATGACTATCTTTACCTATAATGGAATTGAGGACATGACTAATAAGATTTTGGAAGTGCAAAAAGTTCATGTGAGTAAAGAGTGAATGTTTACTAGTCATTTATCAGTCCCTGCTCTCCGTTGGTTGGTTGCCGAATCTTTTTGACCAACATTTGTTGCAAATATTTTTATCTAATGTTTATTAAAGTTTTTCAAATTTTTATTATTAAAATAAATTACT
Source organism: Larix kaempferi (assembly GCA_027924585.1). NCBI lineage: Eukaryota > Viridiplantae > Streptophyta > Pinopsida > Pinales > Pinaceae > Larix > Larix kaempferi. The sequence continues at coordinate 12,371,637 of BSBM01000431.1, read as the reverse complement.
AAAAATTAAAAATATTTTTAAAAGTTTTCATAATTAGATTAATTATTTTTGTGATTGATGTCGTACAAAAATTTGACAATTTTTCCCTGGTGTGCAAAATAATTATTGAATTAAAAAAATAATAAAAAATTAAAACAAAAAACAAAAAGTATAAACTTACCAAGTGTTGCCAAGTATTTAATGCAATACTTGGCAACCATCATTCATTCATTTAATATGATATATCGAATATTTGACAAATGTTTATGACATACAACACCTGGCAAGCATCATTCATTCATTTAATATGATATATCGAATATTTGACAAATGTTTATAAAACAAACCACTCAGGTCTTGTCCATCCACTCAAGTCATAAATATGGTGCAACCCTTCATCTAATTGCAATAAAAAATTAGTTTAAACTGGCATAGTAGGTCTACCAGGGCTATTTGCATCAAACTACGATATCATTTCATATCAAACTAAGATATCTGTGCAATGTCTACCTTTGTAATTATTGACACTCACTGCCTCAATTACTAAATAATCACTAAATAGTGAAGACTGAATGTGAAGTTCTTAGTTACAAAGTATATATATTCCTAAACATTACTACCCTCGACTTTCAAGATTTAATGTCTTATCCAGACCTGGTAGCATGCCCAACATTCCCCTTGACTTCATGGGGCTAGTGAGACTCGATCTCAGGTCGAGGCTCTTCCTGAGCAGGTGCCTCATGGCACTAACAAGATGCTTAGTGAGATGCACAACGAGGTTAGCCCTAAACTGCATGGCCAAAATTTAAGCAACACTAATCCTAACCCTCCAAAGTATGCTTCTTACCAGGTCACTGAGAATCTTCCTGAAGTTGACTGCTCCCCAATGCCAGCTTTCCAGATTGATAACCCACTTATTTAAGAGATAACATCTTCTTCCTTTGCAGGCGATCCACCAGAGTTTTCGGAAGGACAAAGCTCAAGCTCTTCTTCTAGTGCTATTTCTAACTATTAGAGAAGCTTCTTACTTACAGATCAATCAAAAGCATACTTATAGATCGATCAAAAGAATACTGGTCAAATAGGGAAAAGGTAGTGTACCCTAGTGCTAAAAGCAAATATATTTATGTTTCTATTTCCTATATCCAATGCTACATAGAAAATTATAGTATATGTTTCTATTTCTTATATCCAATGCTACATAGAAAATTACAGTCTTGCATCTTCATGCATGCACACAATAAAACCCCTACATGGTAACATTACTCTTCTCTAAAAAAACTAGAGATGAGATCAAAATAACATATTGTTATCACTAAAGTTGAACCTAGACTACCGGGGTTCAAACTTAGGGAAATCTTAGTAGTAAAAAAAGGTTAATTGGAAAATGACTCTATGGAATCTACTTGGTAGTATGTGGATATATAACAGAAGTCAAGCATACTCAAATATTTAAATAACAGGGAGTATATTAGTGTTTTACTATCAGGGATATTGACAATACATAGCTATGAAGCATGACTTTGTGAATATAATGATCCAAGTTCTGTTTTCAAAACATTAAAACAAAATAGTTGCATATTGATCAAAAGAATCATGGTATGGAATATTAAAACCATACATAGACAAAATGATGATAACATGTACTTTATATATTGATAGTTTTAAACCTTAACAATGCAGTAAAAACTCATACAGATTCTTAACCATTAACATAAAATACACAATGGCACACGCATAACACAGAGATTTTCACCTGGAAACCCTTAACCGGGAAAAAACCAGCAAAACTCAGAGCCGCACAACTCTTTTCATTATATGTTTTCTCAACCATTTAAAATACAATATATGGTATTCGCAACATCTAAAACCCTAATTCGTTTACCCGAATTTAGGTTACAACCCTAATCCCTTTACCGGGATTAGATAAAATACAATGGACCGAAATTGCAAAAAAAAAAAAAACAACCCAGAAATTTTTTGCGCTCTGCGCGGACTCTGGGGGCCTAATGGCCCCCTCCGTGTGTAGGGGATCGTGGTGTACACGCACCCACCATTTGAAGAGATATAACACACCCAACATATATTAAAACAGAAAGGCTCACAGATCACAATCATTTAAAAAAACAACTATTTCTTATCAATATGAAATAAAACCATATACATGCCTGCCAATCCAGTTCAAAGTCTAACCTCCATCATAGATTCCAACCTCTACTACTTCATCGCTGTATCACCAACTGAAAACACCTATGTTTTGATCTTCTTATCAAAGCTCTCTTTCACCTTTTTTCTGTGCACTTCAGCTTTCTCCATAAAAACCTCTCTTTCTTGTTGCAACTGAATGATTTGAAACACTCTTCTTCTTTTTTCTTCAGGCTCTTCCTCAATTTCCTGCACAAATTTAATTACTGGAAAAACTAATTGAACAGGAAACAATGCATCCATTTTATATGCCAACTGAAAAGGGGAAGTTCCAATTGATTTTTTAATAGTGGCCCTATCTGCCCATAGAGCAAATCTCAATTTAGTGTCCCAATTCCTTTTGTTTTCCAATAACATTTTCTTGATACTAGTCACAATGCTTTTATTACTGGATTCTGCTAATCCATTACCTTGGGGGTAATAAGGTGTGGACTATCTCAAGATAATATTACTTTCTTCAAAAAAATTTACCATTTTTCTGGACTTGAATGCAGGAGCATTATCAGTAATCAACTTTCTAGGACATCCAAATCGACTAAGAATATTGTCTTGAAGAAAATTAATGATAACTTGGTCTGTTGCATTTCTTGTTGGGATTGCCTCTATCCATTTAGTGAAAAAGTATGTTGCAGTTAAAATCCATTTGTGTTGGCCACTAGACGCAGGATGGATCTCACCTATAAAGTATAAACCCCACTGTTGAAATGGAGCATTTACTGCTATAGGTTTTAATGGTAAAGACTGTAATTTATGCTTACCTGCAAACTTCTGACATTCCATATAGGCTCTGACCTAATGATACACATCTGTTAAAAGGGAAGGCCAATAGTAACCTGCTCTTAAGATTTTGAATGCAGTAGCTTTCCAGTATTTGTGTCCTCCACAGACACCAACATGCAAGTCTTCAGTGATAGCATTGGCTTCTGATCCATCCAAACATTTCAACAATATGCCTCCAAGATCTTTCCAGTCTAAGATTTGATCAACTAAAACATATTTGAGAGATTTTAACTTTAATGATCTACACTCACTTTTACTCAAACCTGAAGCACATTGTAAATGCAGCAAAAAATATACAATTTTCCCATACCACAAAGAATCATGATATTTACCATAAATATGATCTTTATCCTGCTCTGTCAACCAACCTTGTTCTGAATTTTCAGCCATTATGTGAAGATCTAATACCCGACAATTTGATTCTGCTAGAAGCTTGGTTAAACCCTGCCCTTTCACCAGTTTTGTAGGCTTAATCTCAATGTCACACTCCATTACTTTTGCAATCCACCTGCCTCTTTTACCGTCACTGTCAGGCTGCACCAAAATTTCTTTAACAGCTGAATTAGGAACATAAGCCAAAATTTTAGAATGGAGAACATATATTCTGAAAAATTTAAGTGCTTTTACCAAGGCATATGCCTGTTTCTCCATACTAATTTATTTCAGCTCTGAGTCTCTCAATGTTTTACTAAAGAAAGATATTGGTTGTTCTAAGCCATCTAAGTTTTTCTGTAATAGCACAACAATTATTGTATCTTCTGATTCAAATGAAAAAATTGCAAAATCTTTCATATAGTCAGGGGCTATCAATACAGGTTCTTCTATGAGTGCTTGCTTAATCTTTTCAAATGACTGTCTAGCTTGATTTGACTATTTTACCTCCCTGTTCTTTTTGAGCATGTCAGTGATATACTTTATGATTTCTTCAAAGTTGGGGATAAACCATCTTAAAAAATTGATCTTCCTTATGAAAGATTGAATTTCCTTTTTATTTCTAGGGATAGCAATCTTTAAAATAGCTTTTACTCTTTCCGGATCTATTTTAATCCCTTCTGCAGAAACTATGTGACCTAAGAGATTCCCTTCTGTCATGGCGAAGTGACATTTTTTTGGATTAAGTGACAAACCAAATTTTATGCATTTCAGGAAGGTTTGCTTTAGATGCTTCAAATGTTCTTCATCATATTTGGAAAAGACTGTGATATCATCTTGATAAATGACAACAAATTTCTCATTTTCACCCACAAAGGCTATATCCATTGCCCTCTGAAATGTGGCACTTGCATTCATAAGCCCAAAATGAATTTTTTCATACATGAATGTACCCCAAGGGGTTGTAAAACTTGTCTTTTCTCTGTCTTCTGGCTGAACTGCAATCTGGTTATAACCAGAAAAACCATCAATCATTGAAATTATTTATGCACCTACCACTCTTTGCAGGATTTGATCTATTTTAGGTAGTGGATAATTGTCTTTGAGGCAGCACCTGTTTAGGTTACGGAAATCCACACAGACCCTTATCTCTCCATTTTTCTTGCGTACTGGCACAAGATTTGCTACCCAAGATGAATACCTGAGAGGTACAATAATCTTTGTGTCCAATAATTTTTTCACCTTTTTTTCAATAACTGGAAATAGTGTTGGATTAAGCCTCCTAAGTTTCTGTTTAAAAGGCTTAGTATCTGGTTTCAATGGGACTTTATGTTCAATAATACTAGTATCATAAGTTCTTAAGTCCTCATATGACCAAGCAAATATGTCTATAAATTCCTTCAGCAAACTGATGTATCTTTTCCTTTCCCTCTCTGAAAGTTTCTTAGATATTCTAATCATTCTGGGTTCAGCTTCAGAACCAATATTACAACTTAAAACATTTTCCTCAGTGGTCTGCAAGTTGGTTTTCAACACTATGTCATTCTTTGAGAACAACCTTTCCAGTGGGACAAGTCCCTTAGGAATGAAGTTACTTTTTAAATAAACAATTTTCTGATCAGCAATTGAATTTTTTGTATAATCAGTAAATTCATCCATATCAACATCCTCATCTTGATCAACCCTATCCTCAACAAATTATTCTGTCAACTCTAAGAATTCTTTTATCTCCTGATCATCCTGGAAGACTCTCCAATGTTTGATGTTATCTGGAACAACTGGCCTATATCTCACATCAATTGGATTATTTCAAGTGTGTCAATTTTGGAATTTTGAAGTGGGCTACTGCTGCTGCTAATGAATCTGTTGTCTGATTACAATCTCTTGGAACATATGTTATGTTGAAAGCAAGGAAAAAATTATCTATCAAATCCCATACTTCATTTCTGTAAACTTTCAACAATGACCGCTTTACCTGATAAACATTCTTAACTTGTTGAATTACCAATTCAAAGTCGCCAAATACCACAAGACTTTGAATTTTCATATTTTTTGCAACTCTCAATCCAAGGATTAGTGCTTCATACTCAGCAGTATTACTAGTGGTTTGAAATTCCAATTTATACATTAATGAAATCATCTCACCTCCAGGAGAAATCAACAAAACCCCTGCCCCTGCTCCTTCTTTACTTGATGATCCATCAAGATACATCTTCCAAATGCCTTCCTGTTCTTCTGTGTTGTGCTGAACTGGACTGTCCTTCTGTACTTGCAAAACCGCCGCAGAATCATCATTTAACTGTAACATACAAGAGCCCATATCTTCTTGTATTGAATAAATGGGATGATTCGTAGGGTTTTTATCATCACTTACCAAGAATTCCAATTGCACTTCTCTGTAAAGCCTTCTATATTCACCTCCAAATATAGGAATTGAAGCATATGATAAATCCATCTGAAGGGTGTCACCTATCTTTTTATCCCATGACCTTGACAGCAGCATGCCAAACTTAGGAGACACATTAGCTACTACCACATCCATAAGAACACTTTTCATGGGTAGCTGGGCAAGGTTGACAACAAGATCTTTTATGACTCCTAAACATTTTACAACTCTAGAATCAAAAGCATATAAATCATGATAAGGCTTGGTAATAGATAATCCTAGAGCTTCCATAACTTCATTTGGCATAAGATTAGGTGAAGCACCTGAGTCCAAGAGGCAATTATGTAACATCTGGTCATGTATTGTAAGTGTGATATAGAATGGAGGGGGATAATAACAAGCTTTCATATCCGACTGAGTAGATGTTTTGAAACCAGTGATACTAGCTGGGTTTTTATCTTGCAAATTTATCACATTTGATGAAGTATGAGCAGGTGATGAATTTAGAATTTTAAGAGCAGGTTCTCTATAGGAATTGCTCCTAACCAATTCAGTCAGTGGAATGGGAACCTTGATTGTATTTATTTCATGCTCCAGATAAAAACCAAACACTTTTCCTACCTCTTCTGATTCAATAATCTTCTTTTTATCCTTTTGTGATTCTTGTTTTTCTCTAGAAGATAATACTTCCTTGGCAGGCACAAACTTAACCTTCTTTTTAAATGGTGCGGCTTGTTTTACACCTGATCTCAAACCATATGATTTTTGCTGATCTTGTTGAAATATTTCACATTGCTTCTCAAGGAGATCTGTTTCATCATAATTAAATTATGTTGCACCATAATAATCATCCCTAGTCACAAAATTAGAAGAAGAAAAATCATCCAATTGATTAATATCAAGCTCTAAATCCTCAACTTTTTCTACTGGTGTTTCATAAGCATCATCATCCCTTATTAAATTATTCTGAAAAGGTGGTTGTATCCTCTGATCTTCATTTTCTCTCCTCTCCCTCTGAATATCATTATTTCATCTTTCTCTAGGGATGAATCTAAGGGGAAAAGGGCACCTGAACTGATTTTGGTTTCTATTGTCATTATCTTGGACAGGCCTGTTCTGACCCCTATTTTCTGTTTCCAGCCTATTCATTTTTCTAGATTAATTTTTGATGACTTTATTCATTTCATCATATTTACTGTCTGAGGCCTTTGTAGAAGAAGTAAGTGGAATCATTTCCTTTCTACCCTTTCTATCCAACATTTGACATTCTGCTTCTTCTTTAATTTTATTTGAGGCCAAGATATTAGATTCAACTTCTAAGGCTACATCTTGCATGTTCATCAAGGATAATGATTTTCTTTCTCTTAGTAACAATGAAAATGCATGATCGAAAGAATTTGCATATGTTAACTTTGTTGCAGGTTCAATAGGTTTAATCTCAAGAGGAATCTTATTATACATTTTGTTAAACCTCTTAGAAAAATCTGCAACTACTTCATCTGGTTTTCTTTTTAAAGCAGTGAACTCTGTATAATAGGAGAGATAATCTTTCGTATCTCCCCATTGTCTCATGAAAACCTATTGTAACTCCTCTATACCATTAATAGAATTTTATGGTAATTCCCTGAACCATTTCCTAACTTCCCCATCTAGACTTTGTACGAACATCCGCATCCAAACATCCCTATTCTCAATATTATAGTTATCAGCATAAATACAAAACTTATCCCAATGTTCTTCTGCAGTTTTTCCACTTTGGCCATCAAACCTAGGTAAGTATTTATGGTAATCACCACCAGGCAAAGGATTTAAAGGTCGAGACATAACCAAGGGAGCATATCTAGCTTCTACCATACGGTCCATCATATCTGGAGGTTGACCAGCCATATTTGGTGGATTAGATATCTGTGAAGGAGATGGTTGATTTTGTGGAGATGGTGGTTTAGTATGTGGAGGAGATGGCACTTCAATTTTCAATTGGCCAATGAGAATTATGCTTGTAAGAGGTATATAATGTGTAGTCAGAAACATTAAAGTGAAAGTTTCCTCTGGTATATGCTTATGTTTCGAAGTCAGAGGATTTGAAAAGACCTCAAAATCATCAATCTGAGTAGATTTAAAGTCTTCAATCTCAGGAATGCACACAGATAAACCTAATTTTATTTCTTCTTGATTATCCAACAATTCAGAAGGTACAGCTGTAGCTAAAGAATACTGAGGGTTACTGGATGATGATGGGAAATCAACTTTCTTTTTCCTAGCTTCTCTTAAAATCCTTTCTAGATCAAAAACCCCTGAATGTAGAGGAGATGAAGGATTTCCTCGAGTCCCTATCTGTCTTGAAGCCACTATAACTTTCTGAAATACAAGGTGAATGTGTAGTCTACAGATGAATTATACTAATCTTGTCACCCTTCAAAATCAGCTGTAAAATACCTAGGGAAGATGTACTTTCGTTTCTCTGTCCCCGGCAAAGGCACCAAAAGATGATTTCCCTAAGCTTGAACCCCAGTAGTCTAGGTTCAACTTTAGTGATAACACATACTGTGTAGAGTTGTCAAAGCCAAGAAACAATGCATCCTCTGGAAGAGAATATCGTCGATCGGCAGCGGCCATGACTTTGGGATTTTTGCCCAGTTGTGCCCTCAAATGCAAACCGATACAGTGCCCAAATTCTGCCTTGATGTATTTGTGTATCCCTTCCACAGTGACAATCTCTTACATACCTTGACAAAGATTACCGCTTGTGTATATATAGAATTAAAATTAGAAATTCGATTAGGCTCGCTTCTGGATGGAATCCAATTAGATTGCACTAGCATCGAGGAGATTTATCCAGATGGATTGCTTTCAGTTCTTTTATAAAAATTCATGGGGCAATGTAAAAGCATACTTACCTAGATAACCCACTTATTTAAGAGGTAACAACTTCTTCCTTTGTAGGAGATCCACCAGAGTTTTCATAAGGACAAAGCTCAAGCTCTTCTTCTAGTGCTATTTTTAGCTATCAGAGAAGCTTCTTTGCCGACAAAGCTCAAGCTCTTCTTCTGGTGCTTTTTCTGGCTATTAGAGAAGCTTCTTTACCCTTTTGGTAGTAGGGTGGCATAATTTATTCAGTCGAGCCATTAAGTCTTGTTAAGTTGTGGGCATACCTGCAGTTATCACTGTGCTTTCAATCCTGTGATCGACGTCTAAAGTATGAGCATAGCACCCATTCCAATAGCTTAATACATAGTTTCTGGTTCCACACCTTAGGTCAATTTTTTCTAGAATCATTATGTCCTCACCCTCTCCTAGATACAAAGTGCCATCAATGAAAGCACCGAATTGCCTCCGTACCAATAGCGCTCTAGTCAATAGAGGCCATGGTAGAGTCTTCTACCTTCTCAACTACTTCTGCGGGTGCTATACTTGCTCTAGCCTTCATATCCTTTGCAGGTCGCACATATAGAAAAGCTAGAACCCACTGAAAAAAGATTTGCATAAAAGAAGGAAAAAGGAGAACCAAGTGATTTACGGTTTCACCATTGGATAAGATATCCATAGATCTCCACTGCACTGATAGCATAATTCCTCCTCCACTCCTCAAGCAAGTAATCCCCTGCATCTCTAGCTATGGGCGAAATCATTTGGTGAAGAAGCAAAGATGGTATATGTGCATTGGTAGATCTCTTTGTGTGCAAATGTAATAAATACAGACCTTGCATAATCCATTACCTGAAGTATTTTTAGCAATTATTTTAAAAGGATTAGCCTCATATTGAATTGTTTCTCTCTTTACAACTTGCTGCATGAGTTGTGTTCCTCTTTGTGAGCCACGCATGTCCATTAGATTAGCTGAAGTATTTTTTGCAATTATTTTAAAAGGATTTCCGCTGCATGAGCTACGTTCCTCTCTGTGAGCCACGCATGTCCATGCAATGGGGTGTGTGGAGACTATCCATAAAAATAAGATATTAAAAATCAATTACGATTGTTATTTGTTTAAGTGGGATCAGGTTTTGGAATTGAAGATTCATTTTTTTTTCCTTTGTTTTTTATATTTGGACTTATACGATTTATATTAAAAGTATATAATGATATAATGGGATGCATAGTGTATCAACGTGTTGTAAGCCCAAGATGGCTCGGTTTCTTCAACGAAAGGAAAATATTTGATTGTGCAGGTAGAAAATAATGTGGTAGATAGGAAATTCATTCAATCAGGAAATTTTTCCTTTTTTGCTGGTAATTATCAATATCCAAAGCAATTGATTCTTGATTTATTAATGTAGAAGGAACCATCATTACAATTTCACAGTGTTAGAGGTATAGTTTTGGCATCAAAAGATGGTTGAATTGTTTGTGAGAACACACTTGTTTCCATATTGGATGATATTCACACACAACTTCTGTAGGTATATGATCTGAAACTTAATCTTTATACCACATATTTAATAGCATTCACATTATTATTTTGTTCATAGAGTGAGTGAACAAATGCATGGAATTATAAAAAATTGTATTTCCTATTTTTATTTCAAAGCTTATTGAAAATACTAATACCTTAAGATTTAATTTCCACGTTTTCCGTAATTTCACCTTTCAAGTTTAATTTGACGCAAAACTTTTCATACTTTCAACAGATTAATTCAATTTTTGGCTCTCTTCTTCGGAGATTCACAAACTTATGTTGAGAAAGGGGTCTTTAATCATCTTGAGTAATAATATTAAAATTTTTATTTTATTTTTAAAAACTATTTTGATTTTAAAAATAGCTTAATTAATCTTAAAATTCTCTGAATTTTGAAATATTGGTTTTAAAACAAACATAATCCATTTTAACTATGGGATTTTCTTAAAACCATTTTTAATAACAACTTTGTTTTTAAAATTAATTTAATTAATCTTAATCCTCTTTTCTGAAATATTGATTTTAAAAAATACATAATACATTTTAACTCTGCAATTTTTTAACAATTTACCCTACAGTGTTGTGTAGGTTTCATACTTTTACATAGTACACTTTGAAATGTGTGTTTAGATGATACATATAGACACAATTTTCATGAAATGTATCTCCAGACATAGTACATATTAATATAATTTGGAAATTTTAACGATAAATACAATTTGTAGTCAAACCTTCCCAAGTTTGAATTTAGTGTGCATAATTGTAATGACACATAAAGTTTGTCCAACACTTACATGTCTGTTTCATTACAGTGATGATTATGTAGTGGCCACTAGCAAGTGGTATGAATGTCACTATCATGCACTCGCAAATTAAAAAGATGCCAGGTCATCATTTATTTCTCAAAATATGTTAAAATATGTTGGAGCGTTCATTGCATAGGTTCATATGAATCTTTTATAATCAACATTGAGAGATCACTTCTTACTACTAGAACATTAGAGACTGCTGATACATCTTGATGTAGGTTAGAGATTCCAACACTCATTAATAGTTTCTAAAATAAAATAGCTACCCACAAACCATTATTTTTATTATGAATCTAAATAATTGCAAAATGACCATACAATTGTTTATAAACATTAAGAATTTATACAATGTTCACATACGCATATAGTAGTAACATTAATGTATGTCAATGAGATTCATCACTAACAAAAATTAAATATCAACAAACCATATGACATAATGCCTCATACAAATTATATGAAATTACTCCTTGACTAGATACTTTATAGTTAATTTACATGCACTAACACTCACTTTGACTTGCATAAGTATTTGCTTTATTAAGTATGATTGTGCACTATGGAAGCACAAAACATGTAAAGGCATAATAGAAGCAAAATGCACGAAAATTTGCACTAGATACTTTATAGCTAATTTACATGCACTAACACTCACTTTGACTTGCATAATTATTTGCTTTATTAAGTATGATTGTGCACTATGGAAGCACAAAACATGTAAAGGCATAATAGAAGTAAAATGCACAAAAAATTGCATACAATATAAGGTAAGCATATCTTGTAGCTTTATATATATATTTCACACAATAATTTTTGTTTTTATACATAATTTTTTTTGTAATTTTATATATATATAAATATTTGAATTTTGAATTGATACATATTTTTTAATTTACATATAAATGAAGAAGAAAGTGATAATACTTGAAGTATTAAAAATGTTTAATATTATAAAGTTATAATTTACCAGTATAAATATTAATAATTTGAGAATGTAATATTGAAAATTTGACATTGATAAAATAGCTATCACAAATTCATCTATATAATAAAGTTTTATTTATTTATTTTAAATTTCAATGTATCTAATCTTTGTTTAATAATTTTTTTTTATTAATTAGACAAAGTATTTACATAATTTTAAAGCAGTGACTAGCTGCTTTGCAGCTATTTCTCTTGTTTTACTTGTAAAATCAATTTACCATCTCATAGATTAAAGAAGTAAGATTATTGATACTGATATTCAAATGCTTTGAAGAAAATATAAAATCATGTTATAATAATATTGAAAAAATAGAAGAGAATTAAAAACCAATTTCAAGGAAGAAAATTGTTAAAACATTGTTCGAAGGTTTAAATATTTTTATTTTGTTAAAAATTTGTAAAAGTCTTAATGACTTACAATAAGGGAAAACTTAAAGGTTTGAATCGAGTGGATTGGAGTGCCTCATATTCATGAGTTCAAAGGAAATTGAATAATTACCAAAATTAAAAGGTAATTATCCTTTAGATTGCATATTTTTAAAACAAATAAGTTATACTTAACAAAAAAATACTTAGAACAAAGAGATATATAGCTTAAAATAAATGACTCACATTCTCACTCCAAGGAACTAAAATAAATATTATTTCTATGTTTTAATATGATTTTTGAGATGGGGTTTTTTTATTAAGTGTATGCTATAAGACTTTGTCACAATCTTTATGGTTTATAAGACTTTGTCACAGTTTTGATGGTTTTAAATTATTCATCTTTATGTCCGGTTAGTATGAACATTTCGTATGTTTGACAAAAAGCTATCTTGTTGGCATTTTGTAGTTGTGTTTTAAACTTTTTTATTAATGAAATATCAAAGTTGATCAATTTTTTGTTATGCGAAAAGAGTTATGTGCCATATGCTTAAATAGTGATCAAGATATTTACTATCATGTTGTTCTTTATTTCATATAGACTATTGAAGTTATGAAAGTTTTGAAAGATGTGTGTGCTAGTAACATTTTGATATAGTTCCCTGAATATTTATTATTTCATTGTTTATGAGCTATTTAATTTTATTTATACTTACTTTCTTATAATCCTTAACTAAAAATATAAACTTTAATATCTTTTACGATCTTATCTATAATACTTCAAATATTACTTGCCAAAAACATCTTAGAATAATAGGTGATAATGAAAGATGATGGAGATGGAATTTTTTTTTACTAATAATGACCAATACACACAGTGGGTTTTCAATATGCCATCATATGATAGTTTTTAATATGCAAAATATGGATGACACAAATTTAAAAAATAAAAAAACCCGATAAATAAACAACTTTAAGATATAAATACTATGCCAAAACATGTTATGCATTACATGAACAACCCACTATGCCAAAAACATGCTATGCATTACATGAACAAGCCTCTATGAAAAGATAATAACATGTATCATTGGAAAAAGGTTTAAAGTGTATTATGTTTTTGTTTAGAATGAGTTTAGTGGCAGCCTTAGGGGATCCTTTGGGATTGGTTAGTGATAGCATAATTAACCAGAGACATGCGGTATGCCAAATATACTTTCTTCTTTGTAAATGCTTCTCATCAACCTTAAACATTTGTCTGATGCATTAAAATTTAAACATGAGTGTTATCTTTCAATCTATTATCAATTATTCTTTTTTGGTCAACTACACAATAAAATTACAACATTGAAAATTGTGAACTATTGGTCTTGATTACAATAACAAAGTCTCTCCACTCCTTACAGTACCAGACTTCCTTTCATTTCTTTAGTATGATCTTTTTATTAAATCAAAATGTTAAAATATAAAATTATTGAATTGAATTGGTTAAACTTGTAACAATTTTCTTTTTTAGGATAAAAATAGAATTAAGTTTTTTCAAAGTTTAAAAAATAGCTTAATGTTTTTCTTTACATAATCCAAGTTTTATATATAATGGATTGTGTTTAAAAGGTTTTATTTTATTTTGAAGTAGTCTATTTATTTTATTTTTTGGATTTTAAGGTGGGTTTTGGTCAAAATTTGTTTTTTATAAAATCCAAATTTGGAAGTATTTAAATTGTGTTTTTGAATCCATAAATAAATTCAACATCCTTGAAGATCCATAACCCCAAATTATGCATTGTGAAATTGTATGAATTTTTGTGGGAATGTATGGTAGATTTGATCTTAGGGATCTAGGGTTTACGACGATCTCTGAAGGCGGAAGGACTAGCGATGACCATGGCTGCAAACCTGGGGGGGGTTCTTAAGCCCCCACTGCAAATTCTCATGAGGAAATTCGAATCGGGGTGATCCCTATCTCGATGGATGGAATGGGTGGAAAGGGCATGAGATCCCATGATTCTTCTTCCTCGGACTCCTCTTCAGGGAGAAAGTCGGGACAATGCATCCCCAAGTTGATCTCAATTCCTTCTATGCAGATAAGATCTAGCAAGTTAAAGGAAAATATACAATACATGCAGGATCATGCGCTCATCGTAACATTTGTGGGTGTGCTCCCTTCGGAGAAAGCCCTAGTCTGGTGGATAAATTCGACTTAGAATCCAAGAGGACATTACGATCTCCAACTAGGTTGAAAGGGTTTTTTCACCATTTCCTTCATAAGTCTGGAAGACCGAAATAGGGTTCTTGATGGGGGCCCTTATTTCTTCCACTTCGTGGATCTCTTTCTTAGGCCTTTGAAGGAGAAGTTTCCCTGGTATGGATCAGACTTTACTCCCTCCCGGACGAATACTGGGACTCTGAAATTATGGAGGATATTGGGAACAACCTAGGATCCTTTATCAAGATATCAAAGCAAACCAAGACTCAAAGGTACACTGCCTATGCCAGGATCTGTGTTTATATGGACATATATAAATATTTACTAGAAGCCATCAAGATGACATGGGAGGATGAAGACTGGGTTCAACCTCTAGATTATGAACAAATGTCGTTCAGTTGTCGTAGATGCCACATCCATGGACATATTTTTAGAGATTTCCCTATGAATAACCCAAAACCCCCTCCTAAGAAGGAAGAGGAAAGTAAGGATATAGGGTTCACTGAGTTTACCAACCGAAAAAGAGGGGGCACGAAACATGACAATATGGAAAACTCCAAAAAACAATTAACTTCTAATCAATTCGATTCCCTAAGAGAACAATCGGAGGAGAATGTTTCATTACCACCCAAGGACCAACCAGATCTGAGCAACCAGAAGAGGGGATGGAAGACTCCAAGGCAACCACATCTGCTATAGAGAAAAACCCTAGTGACGAAACAAGACGGAAAATTGGAGAAGACACTGAAGATATGGACATTGGAGATCTAGATCTTAATGGAATAGAACAAGCCTATGAAGATGCCGAAAAAGGGTAAGTCCCCTAGGAGAAATTTTCCCTTCTTAAAGAGACCATTATCATAGAAAGAGAGTCCAATCGTCTCTGCATTCACCCTAGATCCCATAGAGACTACAAGAAGAAACATGAAGAAAGAACCAGGAAATCGGGAAGGAAATCTAGCCGGCAACTCATTGCTGTAGCAGGTTTAAAGTTGGTTGAATCAGGTCAATGCCCTACCATAAGGGATTCTCTAGGGTTATAAATTTATTATTTTTTTTAATGAAGATCGTATCCTGGAATATAAGAGGTCTTAACAACCCTCAGAAAGCAAATATCCTTCGGAAAAAGATTAGATTGACAAATCTGGCCATTGCGTTTCTTCAAGAAACAAAATGCTCGGAAGGTCAGCTTCAAGAAATTGGTAAAAAGAACTGGAAAGGTAGTGAAGGGATGGGAATTGATTCCAGGAGATTGACGGGATGTTTGGGCATCATATGGGACCCACCAGAGTGCACCTGTCATGTTTTCATGGGAATCATTGTTTCCTCTCAACCGACTTTGTGGTCATCGGGTTCCCATTTTTAGGCCTATTAACCAATGTCTATGGCCCCCATACTCCGCATGAGAAAATTTCCTTCATTGATTCCTTAAGGATATTGGGGGATGGAGCTGGCGATCAACAATGGATCTTGGGTGGTGACTTTAACCTCATCACATCCTTAGAGGAAAAATTGGGCAGAAGAAGAAGACTGGAAGAAGGGTTTAGTCGCTTCAGGGATACTATTGGAGATCTCAAACTAGTGGATGTTATCCCTGGGGAAGGTAGATTCACATAGAATAATAAATGCAAAGGGGATTTCCACATTGCCTCACGGCTAGATCGATTTCTTATTTATGAGTCAGTAATGGAATCTGGAAGTGAAATTTATACCTCTATTATCCCCGCGATCGGTTTAGACCACTGCCCTGTGGAATTCTGGTGGAGTGGATTAGGCTCTCAATTAAAAAAACTCTTCTGATTCAAACAGTTTTGGTTAGGACATCTAGATTTTAAGGAGAAAGTAACGCAATGGTGGTCTGACCTAAGCACAAGCGAGGGCCACAACATGTACAAGTTCCAACAGAAATTAAAGAGCCTCAAGGAAAAAATAAAGAAATGGAACAAATAGGAGTTTTGGAATATAATTAACGACAAAAAAACCCTTGAAACCAGACTGGATGAAATTCAGAAGATTGGCATAAACACAGGGTACACCACTGAACTTCTGAATGAGGAAGCCAATGTTTATAGCAAGCTGCAAGAAAGGGAGCGTCATGAGGAAATTTTCTGGTGTCAAAAATCTAAAGTTAACTGGCTTCAAGATGGGGAAAGGAACACAAAATTATTTTACAGGTCGGTCATTCAAAACAAAATGAAAAACAGGATCCTCAGGATAAAAAAATTGGAGGGTGAAAGACTGGAAATAGGAGAGGAGATTACATGCGAACTTAACAACTTTTTTCAAGATATCATGATTGAAACGAATCTCGACAGGAGTAGGGATATTGAACTAATAACTCAACATATCCTTGCTCTGGTCTCTTAGGATCAAAATGATCTTCCGCTGAATCCAATAACAATGACAAAAGTTGAAGAAGCGGTACATCAGATGGCGAATGGGAAAGCCCCTGGACTGGATGGGTTCACTACCAATTTCTTTCACTACTTTTGGGACCTCATTAAGCTAGAAGTGTGGAAAATTTTGGAATCTTCCAGAATGACCAAGAAAATCCTTCCTGCTTTTAATGCCACGTTCCTTGCTCTTATCCCTAAGATTGAGGTAGCTGGTGCCCATGGAAAATTCCGGCCCATAGCCCTCTGTAATGTTATCTATAATATTGTCACCAAGGTTATGTCCAATATCCTCAAACCAGTTCTTCTTGTGCTCATATCGCCGGAGCAATATGGGTTTGTGGAAGGGAGGAAAATCATGGATGGCATTTTCCTAGTCCATGAAGTTTTACACTCCCTCAAAAGAGAGAAGATCCCGGGAATGATGCTAAAACTCGACATAGCTAAAGCTTACGACAAACTAAACTAGAAATTCATGAAGGTCATGCTTCGTGCCTTTGGTTTTTCGGAGGATTGGATTTGTTGGATAATGAATCTAATCTCCTCTACCTTCTTCTCCATTCTACTCGATGGTGTTCCGAAAGGATTACTTAAACCCTCAATGGGTATTCATCAAGGAGACCCACTATCCCCCTTTCTATTCATCATTATGGCTGAGGATTTAGGAATAACTATCAAGGCGATGCAAGGAAACCATGATATGCAAGGACTTCTCATACACCCAAGAGCGGAACATCAAACCCACCGACAGTTTGTATATGATACTATGCTGATGGGGAACCCTTCAGTCCAGGAAGCTAGGAAGATTCGCCTCTGCTTAACAACCTTCAGCAATGCCTCTGGATTGGAAGTGAATGAACAAAAGTCCCATGTGTTCTTCTTCAACACCCCCAAGATCACAGGACGAAACATTTGTCGCATCCTAGGCTTCCAAGAGAGCTCCCTTCCATCCAAATACTTCAGTGACCCCTTGGTAGATTCCATGGCCCGTTATGGGTCTTGGAGCAAAATCTTAGATAAAATGAGGAAACAATTGTCGAATTGGACTTTAAGGCCTCTCAATTTTGCTAGCCGGTTGGTTTTGGTTAAATTAGTGCTGCAAGCTATGCCTATCTACATGTTCTTGGCCATGGTAGCCCCTAAATAAGTTCTAAAGGATATACGAAACATACAATGCAACTTCCTCTAGAATGGACCCAGGGAACACAGGAAATGGGACTTGGTAAAATGGGAAACTATCTGCTCTCCAAAGAAACATGGAGGTATCAACCTCCGTGACCTTGAAAAAGTAAATCATGTTACCGGGGCTAAGATATGGTGGCACTAGGTCACTCATAGTCAGGAGCCCTGGGAAAAACTATGGCACATTAAATATGTTGAGGGTTGGGAGAAAGGAAACCTCATTCGCTTTTCGGAGAATGTTCTGGGATCCCATATATGGAAAACCGTTGCCTAGGGTCGAAGTCTTGTGTAGGAAAACAGTTTCTAGGAGATTAGAAATGGACAGAGAGCAAAATAATGGGCAGACTCTTGGCAATAGTTACCTCCCTTGGTTGGAGACATTAAAGCGCCCCAAATCATTCGGGAATGTTTTAACCACAATAAAATCTTTCCAAGTTAAAGATCTTTGGAAAAAAACCAACATAGAACAAGAGTATAGGGTCTGGGCTTCGCATGACTAGTGGGAACAATTCGGCCCTGAAGAGGAAATAACTAGAATTGAAGAAATGCTAAGCAATCGAAGAATCAGGGTTCACCTGGGAGAGGGAAAACTCCGATGGGGATTCGAACCTAAAGGCACTTTCTCAATCAAAGAAGACTATAACCTCTAGACTGGCTACAATAACCAGGACCCGGACATGAAATGGGGAAAATTATGGGATGCAAAATTATGGCCTAAAATATTAACTTTCATTTGGCTTTTAATTAAACGCAGAATCCTTACGAGAGACAATCTTCAGAAGAGGGGTTTGCATAGACCTTACCAGTGCTACATGTGCGGTATGGAGGAAGAAACCTTGGACCACCTCCTCGACTCATGCCCTTTTGCTGCTAATCTGTGGCACCGTGGCACAATTTCCTTTAGAAGAACTGACCGATACCGTAGCAATCCGGTCCATGTTGAAATATTGTAACTTCTAAGAATATTATATTTGTAATTTATTATTCCAGAGATGTTTCATTCCTCCGTGGAGACCCTATTGTATATCCGAAGATGTTTATTCCTCCGAGAGAATGTGGTAACTACGGTTATTAGATCTCCCATGTGGGGTCGGCCCTAAGTTAGCAGTTTAGGGGTTATTAGACTCTCTTAGGAGAGGTCGGCCTAGTTAGGGTGAAAAGTCAGTTAGAAGATGAGTATAAGTAGAGTAGGTGTGTTCCTCACTTATCACTCATTCACTCACTTGTGTATTGTTCATAGGATAGAGAGAGATCTGCATAGGAGGAGAAGGAGCTCTTGTTTGGGGATTACATCTTTGTATTGGTTGATTATCTATATTGAGGAAATCTTTGTTGGGTTTTCTACCCCACGAGGGTTTCCCAGGGTAAATCTTTGTCTATCTTGTGATTGTGTTTCTTTCAGTGATCTTACTTGTGAATTTAGGCCAAACTTAACATGGTGTCAGAGCTAGCCTGAATAGGAAATATTTAACAAGGTGAAAATACCTCTCTGTCCCCCTCCGGTGAAAATTAGGGTTTCAGCAAAAGTTGGAATTTTTGGATTCTAAGAGCATGGTTGGATGCTCCTCCTAAAAATCAAAATTTTGAGCCCTAGATCGAACTTTTTGAGTGGGTAGAACCCTGGGCTTTGTCAAACTAGAAAACCAGAAAAATTGCGCACCTGTGCACCAGTAAACCAGAAATTATGTTGCAGATCCGAAAGTTGCTGATCAGATTTGAATGGTGAAAAGTTGAAGTTTCCAGAAGCAGAGTTCACCAATCATCTCAATTCATTCAAGCACATGTCCTGGTAATTTCCATTCTATCTTTTGAGAAACTTCAATTTATGTGACCTCCTGGATAAGATGGCTCCAAGCACTAAGCTTGAAGACAAGCTAGAGGGTATAGAGAATTTACGGGCATGGAAATATAGGATTGGTATCATTCTTGAAGAGAATGATCTTGCCCAATATATCAAAGATGAGGTTGCAGAACCTGTGGAAGATGAATCCAAATAAAAGCATAAGAAGGACTTGATTAGGGAAAAGAGAATCATTGCTGATTCTATCAAGGACCACTTGATTCCCCAAGTGGCATCCAAGAAGACCCCAAAGGAGATGTATGATGCCCTATCCAGAATGTATGAAGGGAGGAACATAAATAGGAAGATGAACCTAAGAACTTAGTTGAAGAGCACTAAGATGAATCAAGGAGAATCTATTTAAGATTACTTCACAAGGGTATCCCAGTTCAAAGAACAACTAGAAGCCATTGGAGACCACCTTGATGAAGATGAACTAGTCATGACTGCTCTTAATGGTCTCACTAGAACTTGGGAATCATTTATCCAAACCATGTGTGCCAGAAAAGAAAGCATGAAGTTTGATGTGGTATGGGAGGATTGCATTCAAGAAGAATCTAGAGTAGCCAATAGAGAATCCTTGCTCAAAGAAGATGATCAAACATTGGCCACTCATACCAAGAGAAGAAGGAGTCAATCCAACTTCAAGAAGGATAGTCACAAGGAGTCTCAACCTCCACAAAGATTTCAAAAGAGAAGAGGATCTAATCAAAGAATAGATTACTCCTCATTTCAATGTTTCACTTGTCACGAATTAGGACACCTTGCTAGAGATTGTCCTTCAAAGAAGAAGAAGAATTTACACCACAGAAAACATCAAGCACATCTAGTATAAGATGATAGTGAAAAAGAAGAGGAGGAAATGCCTCAAAATAAGAAAGCTAAAGTAGTAGAAGAAGAAGATGCATAAGAGTATGTTCTATTCTCTGCACTCTCTGGGTTAGTAACACCTGGAGAAAATACATGGCTTATTGATAGTGGTGCTTCAAAGCACATGACATGACAAAAGAAGACTCTTTCAAAACTTGAAGAGAAGTCCTCTCGTCAGAAGGTATCTTTAGAAGATGACTATCAATATCCCATCAAGGGAATTGGTGAAGCAAGCTACAAGCTTGATTATGGAACTCCATTGAAGATGAAGGAGATATTATATGTACCAGGGTTGAAGAAGAACTTACTTTCTATCTTAGCATTAGATAAGAAAGGTTATAGGGTTGCATTCATAGATGGACAAGTACTCATGTGGCCCAAAGGGAAATCAATTGAGGATGTAATTTTTATTGGTGAAGAGGAAGGTGGTCTATACAAACTCAAGGGTCATCCAGAAGCTGCCCTTGTTCATGAAACCATTATTCCAAGTGAGCTATTGCATAGGAGGCTCGATCACATTAACTACAAAGCACTACCTCATGTGAGCAAGGTAGTTATAGGACTAGCAGATTTGAAGATTGATCACAAAGGCACATGCAAAGGATGTGCAAAAGGGAAGAATATCAAGAACCCATATTCAAAGAGTGAAACAAAGAGTAAAAGGACTTTGGAATTGATCCATTCAGATGTATGTGGTCCCATGCCCTCCACATCCTTGAGTGGATATGAATACTACCTTACATTCATCGATGACTATTCAAGAAAGACTTGGATATACTTTCTGAAAGGAAAAAATGAAGTCTTTGGAAAGTTCAAGGAATTCAAAGCCTTGATAGAAAACCATTCAGAAAAGAAGATCAAGACACTCGAGACAGATAATGGTGGAGAATATACTTCAAAAGATTTTGAATTCTTTTGTAAAGAGGATGGAATCAGAAGGGAACTAACCACTCCCTACAATCCTCAACAAAATGGTGTTGCGGAGAGAAAGAATAGAACCATTATGGAAGCAGTGAAGACAATGATACATGATCAAGATCTACCTATGCATCTATGGGATGAAGCAGCTAGGACATCAGTCTATGTGTAGAATAGACTATCTCATAGTGCCCTTGAATTCGAGATTCCAGAAGAAGTGTTCACAGGGAAGAAGCCTGAAGTGAGACACCTCAAGATATTTGGGTGCCCGGTATATATTCACATACCCAAATAAAAGAGAACCAAGTTGGACCCTTCTGGAAAGAAGGGAATATTTGTTGGATATTGTGAAACATCCTGTGTGACAACCAAAGTTGTATCAAGATGACATTGAATCCAGTTTTCCATGATAAGTCAAAGCACATAGAGACCCAATATTTTTATATACAGGATATGGTGTAGAAAGGAGCTATAAAGCTCTATTATGTGAGCACTGACATACAAGTTGCTGATATATTGACTAAACCTCTGTCTCGAGTAAAGTTTGGGTATTTCCGAGAAAATCTTGGTGTAGTTCAGAAGGACCCTCCTCGAAAGGGGGAGTGATATGGTCAATGATGATATGTGGATACTGGTATCGATTTGGATACTTGTATCGATGATGAGTTTGCCTACATCAACAGTAAGGTCGATGATGTGGATACTTGTATTGATGATTTGGATACCTATATCGATGATGTGGATACATGTATTGATGATGAGGGTACTTGTGTCGATGATGAGGTTACTTGTTCCGACGATGAGGTCGATGATGATGTTACCAGTTACGACGATGAGGTCGATGCATGGTCCTTAGACTTTGTCTAAGTGGACGAGGAGGGATTGTATCATCCCTGGACTTCGGTACCAGAATAGATCCGTAGAAAGATGCCTTTGAGAAGTGGTCCTGTTGATGCCTCGGTTGTGCAGGTTACTTCAAGGTGCGGGAAAGGGTTCCAAGGCACACAACAAGGGATGAAAACCCATCCAAAGGATTCGAAAAGACCCAAGGGCAATTCTATCCTCGAGCTATTTGGTGTGGTAATCACCCACAGATATTCGGCCTCCACTGGCACTCTAAGAGTAAGTGGTTTGATCTATCAAATCAGTTTCCCAACTAAGGAAAACGAAGATAAGGAAAAACAATAAACAATTATAACTTAATCTATTTAGAAATAAAGAGTTGTTCTTAAGTCAGTCCTATCCTAAGGTGAAAAGTTTGTAGTTTGTGCAGGTTACCCCTGAGGTATAAGGAACAAATAGTTCTCCACCCTTAATAGAAATGCCTTCAGATGAGATATCTGTCAACTTAAATTATGATTACTTAATGAAAATCAAACAACGATAATTCAAGCTTGAGGACCTTCAAGATATAACCTGTTATCTCTTTGTTGATTGAAAAATCAACAATGATTAAATATATATGAGATCAATTGCAAAAATCGATAAAGAAAGTATTTAATTAAAGAAATTCAATCAAATATTTTCTTACATACATCAGTTATACAAAAAAATCAATACAATAGATTTATGCATTCGTTAGATATCTAACAAAGAACATATATAAAGCGGATGACAATCTGGAATATGAAGTCAAAATTCTCAAAGAAATTTGAGTAACAATCAGAAGATGGATCCAAAGATAACATTACTGTATTAAGATGTCTTGTACCAAAATTACAATGACTCTGGCCACAGAGTATCCTCAGTCTTATCTTCTGCTGAATTCTAATTCCAAAAATTCCCACCCCTTCTCAAAATAAGTATCTTTCTTTAAATAAAAATATTACAATAGAGTATAATAGGAGAATGCTAGAAAATAGAAACTACAGATCTGGATTCAACTATTGACCCAAGAAATCTTGCCATTTCTCAAACTACATGATTTCTTTCACCTTTTTAGAGGGATTGTTAAAGATATATTCTCTAATTGGAAAGAGATATTCTCTAATTGGAAAGATCCTCGGATCACAACAAGAATTCCGCTCCAACCTGCTCATTATCAGCAACAGATGATTCGGCTTGTAGAGAATTTACCGCAGGAACTTCTAGACAAGAGAGAAAGTTTTCAAAAACAGAGAAATCCGTTAGAGGGTCCACCTCAAAAGGAGTTGGAGGAATATCAAGTTCTTCATTGATTATATAATCTCGTATAATATCGTCACAAGGTCAGCCAATTCCTTCAAAAGTTTCTTATCTTTCTTGCCGAGAATTTGCACGCAAATAGATGGGGCATCAGAATCTTCTTCATCACTATCGCTGCTTAAATCAGGAACACCTGCATCAAAAGGTGGTGACATAGGTTCTTGATAAAGTAAGGGATAGAGTTCTTCATCTTTGAAGTGGACATTGGAAGATTCATGACCTATTTGCATGCTACCTTTATTAAACACATTCAGAAGGAAGCTCACAAGATTATCATATAGAAATTTTCCCCTTAAAGGATACAAAGCACGCACTGAAGGCTTCGTGTTTGTTTCCAATATGAAGCGAACAAATAGGATGGGAATGATTGAATAGAGCCAGTGGTAATGGTTAAATTATTATGACTAGTACACTACAATCATCCAAACTGCAATGAATCAAGCCAAAGCATGCGTTAACCGGATCTGGATTTATGTGAAAGTACAAATCTAATCGAGACTTGCATGACTTGAAAAGCATATGAAAACTGATATTACAAATCCGTTCACATGAACAATCATGACCTCGAATTTGAAATAAAAGTGAAAGTTACGATGAAAAGAGACGTCTGTGAAATGGATAAGACAAGAATTTCAATACACGAACTGGCGGCCTAATTTCACCCGTGAAACTAGATCCAGATCGTTAATCTAACAGGGAGACCAGAGCTAGACTGCAGAAACCAAAAAAAAATATAATCTACAAAGCCTTGAAGAATCGAATGAAACGAGAAAAAGGCCATTGCCGAATCCCAAAATAACCAAATTACTGAACACAGAACGCAGCAATGGAAACAACTCAACCTAAAATAACAGAAAAACCAACAAAAACGACCCTTAGCAACCAAATTCACAGTGGAATCAGCATAGCAGGGTCATTTTCGGCGAATAAAAATGATAACGAAAAGTAAACAAAAACCTATATTTATCAATTTACCCAAGTTAAATCATGACCGTAGGATCGAGAACAACGAACGGATGAGATCCACTGATGTGAAATGCAGGATCGGGTTCAGAAACACAAAATAAAAGGTTTTATTTACCATTCTCAAAAGCCGAAAATCGACACTGGCGGGTTTCCGGTTTCATAATATAACCAAATCAAAACCAAGTTCCCGAAAGCCGCAACCCGACAGTCGTGGGTTGCGGGTTTCGGGACGCAATCAACGCAAAGTAAAAGGTAATTTACGAATCCCGAAACGCGACTTTGTCGGGTTTCGAGTTTATTAAAACTTACAAACAAAAACCTGGATTCCCGCAACGCGACACTGTCAGGTTTCGGGTTTACATAAAACAAACTTCAAAAAAATGAAATCCCGCACCCGCAACTTTTGGGTTGCGGGTTTTAGGATGACAAAAATCCAAAAATGAGAACACCAATTTTTCGCACCTGAAACTTTCGAGTTTCGGGTTGTCCAAGTGTCGGGTTTCGAGTTGGTAGAGAAAAAGGTTAAAACACTCAAAATTTAAAGATTTCTGCAAACCAAACACTTAGAGATAAACCAGATCAGGCAGAAAAATGGAGGAAGAAGGTATGGGCATTAGACTTAAAGAGATCTAAACTAAAAACTCATATTCAGAAAGGGAAACTTACCCATATACCTTCAAATTTATTAAAAATGGGGCCCCTGTGCTTTAGCTAAGTATGGGATTTGTTGTGGCCACAACAAATGGCGACTGGCTGGGAAGAACTAGTTATCTCTGTAATCAAATTTGACTAAAGACAACATGTTAATCAACCAATTTATTGAAACTCAATTCGAAGAAAATACTCAAAAGATAACAGCCAACAAACAGTAAATATGAAAATGGATAAATCTCAAGAAGTGACCATTTTAAAGATAACACTCATCTGATAAGGAGATTTAAAGAACAATACCCAATCTTTTACCATGATGTAATCATTGAAAACTAGCTTGTGTTGAACCTAGGAACAGTCTTAGAAATGCTCATGGATATCCTAATTACAGATCACCTTGGTTTATTAGTTGCATGTATATTCAGTGATCCTCTTTGGGTTATATACACTTCTTTATATTTTCTTTTCCTCCTTTTTTTTTCCTTTTTTTTTTAGATTTAAAAGATGGATTATACATAAAACTTTGTTGATACAAGACCACTGTACTGACTTGGTGATCAGATTAAACAATGCCATTCACAAGCCTGATCTGGAAACTGGTCAAGCTAGCTCGATGTCGAGACTCCTTGTCTTTTGGCTGTAAGACCAAAATAAATTATCATGGCTTGGTGACCATATTATCATAACTCCAGTCCAAGGTCAAACCATGATCATAGAAGGGATGGCTTGTGATAAGACCCCCTTGTTCTTGCATACAACAAAATCCTATAAATAAAAGACAAAAACAATTTATTTTGGCATAAGCTACAAGGCATTACCATGGCTTGGTGACCATATCGTGGTAATGTTACTCACCAGTTCTTTGTAGATCATGAATGGACCGACCTTTAATAGGATCTCCCACCTTCCAGCAGAACTGAAAGTCATCTTCCAAGTGTGGTAGCTTGATGTGAAGATGTCATTCCACTAAAACACCTATAAACCTAATAGGCTGGCTTGATAGCAAGACCACCCATCTTGTAACTTATAATTTTAAAACAAAATTTATAATCAAAGTGATTGTAAAAGGATCCATGAGCAATCGGAGCTGGTCAGGTTATTGTGATATGCTGTTCTACCATGAAACACCAGATAAAGAAATGATGACCATCCTCCATACCTGAATTACACAAATAAAGTATTGTGAAGGATAATGATCAAAGTGAAAGGTATCCAAAAGTACTGCACTTATTGATTGTTTATTCTTCAGAGCAAATTCTAATCATAAGCCAGAAACTAAGATTGATAGCAATGCTGAGACTTCAGAAACAATTGTTGCTAAGAAAAGTGATCATAAGCCATTGCCAAATGTGTGAAGCCTTATTAATGAAAAACTAAACAAAACGAAAAGACAAATCAAAAGTCAACACAAGGAAATCAAATAAGAGAAAAACAAACCACACCTATATAAAATGGGCTAGATTGTTCAAACAAAATACTTTTTGAGAAGAGACACATTTACTGGGTAAGTGTCGACAACTCCCTCCAGTGTCTGTAATCGAACAGTGTTGGGACCAATCTTTTCTATAATAATGAAAGGCCAGAGCCAAAGGCGCCGAAACTTGGTATACTGGTTCTTATCTTTGTGTTCCTTGTCCCACCTCAGAACCAGGTCACCGGATACTACAATGCCATCGACATGTGGTTCAGGAACTGTCTTGGGCTCATGTCGTGTTTGCGGTGCATCAGGAATAATGTCATACAAAATGCTAGATTGAGAGTATAATAAATCTAATTGATGGACTTTTAAGATGGCTTGTTCCTCAGTCACAATGTCGGAAATCGAAACATCCTTAGCAATATATGGTAGTAAAGACTTGAGGAATCATTCCAACAGAAACTCTGGAGGAATGTTGGTCTTCAATAATCTCTTCCGTCGATGCCACTCTTGAATGTGGTCAAAAATATGTGTTGCCTTATTCTGACGAAAGGTAGACAAAAGTTCAGTACCAGTATCGTAACGAATCGGAAACTGGAAATGGTCCAAGAAAACCAAATCAATCTCATTGAAACCCCTATAATTACCCCTAGGAAACTCAACATACCACTTCGTGGTTGCCCCGTGAGGGTGCGTTGAAATAGTCGCAATCAAACGGATTCGCGATTCAACGAGTTGGACGAGCACCAAAGGTGAAAGGTAGTGACATGGTCACCCGGATCCTCACCACTCTTCCCCTCAAACTTAGGAATATCCGAAGGGAGATAGGTAGGGACTGGAGGCCAATTAGGATTGTGACACACTGGATCATTCGTGAACTTCGAAAGATCTTGAAGATTCAAATGTGCAATGAATGGGAGCTGCGGTTGGAAAGCTTGATTATAAGCCCCCATAAAAGGTTGGTTGTACGGAACCGAATTATAAGATGGACCATAAGCTTGATCGTGACCAGGAAAATGCTTATTATACAGGCCTGACTGACCATAAGGTTGATAACCTCGTCCGACCTTACCTGTGTGGAAGTAAGCAGGTCTGTATGTATTTTGAGTACCGTATTGAGGTGGGTTGTACTGGTGGCCAACACCGACTGTGTTGTAGTAAGGGTTGCCACCATAATTATGGGGCATATACGTACTATTCGTAGCGAGAACCGTGTTGTAATGACCATGATGGTAAGGTATGTTCCCACCTCAGATAATGAAGAATATAACCAACCTCGATCCAAACGTTTGATGTAAATCCCCGTTGGAGTTTTCAAATCGTGCACTTGAACCTGCAAATTAGTCTTGACAGCCAATATACAACAAGCGCATATAATATATAAACGACATTAACATCATCAATAGTAATGATCCATGATATTATAAGTAAATGCAACCCAATGTAATATAACAACATTCACAACATTGATGGAAGAGAATATGAGTATTTCTATTAATAAATAACAAGAAGTACAATGTGATACGACCTCTTGCCGGCAACCAATCTGAACCAAGATCTGGGTCTCTCCACTTGTGCCTCCACCACTTCAATCCTCCATGGAATGGAAAACTCAAACTATGATAGGAGTTTGGAAGGTGAACATAAAGGGTTCACAATTACAAGGATCAATGAGTGTAGACTCAAGATAGGGAAAAAATCCACTAGAGTTCTCTTGCTCTCTCTTTCTCCTCCCTTCCATATGCCATATGTGCTCAATATATAGTCCTCCCAAAGGTAAGTGAAAGGACACATCGAGGCGTTTCGAGGAAAATGGAGGGACAAAGGTCACCCTATGACCGCTTTTTGGGAGTAAAAAGTAATTAACTAGTGATTTTTACCATTTTAAATGCTACCCGCGAGCTATAGTGATGCAACTCGTGGGTATGCCCACTAAAGTGATACAGCTAGCATACAAGGAAAAAAAAAGGGAAATAGTGTGTCTGAAGGATATAAAGTGAATCTGAGTCAGTAAAGTGGATCCTGTAGGCCAAAGAGTGCTGATGCTCACAAGGTGGAAATTACGTTGTAACAGGAGATATTCTGAACCCATGCGCTGTACCAGCTATGTTAACGCCGAAGAAGGGTGGATAATGGAGAATGTGTATAGGCTCCAGAGCCATCAATAGGATCATGATTAAGTATCGGTTTCCATTGCCGAGAATGGACGCCTTGGTGGATTTCCTGAGTGGAGAAGCATACTTCAAAAAGATAGACCTGAAAAGCGGTTATCACTAGATTCAGGTTAGAGAAGGAGATGAATGGAAGACAACATTCAAGATGAAAGAAGGGTTGTACGAGTGGTTAGTAATGCCATTTGGATTAACTAATGCACCCAGCACATTCATGAGATTGATGAATGAGGTACTGACACCATTCTTGGGAAATATTTTCGTAGTCTATTTAGACGACATTCCGATTTTCAGTCGAACCAAGATAGAACACTTGGAGCACATTCGACGGGTATTACAGAGATTGCAGGAGGAAAAGATGATGGTGAACCTGCAAAAGTGTTTCTTCATAAAGAAGCAATTGGTGTACTTGGGATTTGTAATCTCCAGTAAGGGGCTAGTGATGGACCCGGAAAAGGTGAAGGAAATAGTAGATTGGTCGGAACCGATGAATGCAACAAGAGTAAGGAGTTTCTATGGACTTGCCAGTTTCTACAGGAAGTTCATTCGGGGATTCATTCAGATTTGTGCACCATTGACCAAATGGATGAGAAGGGGCGAGTTCAAGTTGATGGATGCTACCCAAAAAGATTTCGACAAGTTGAAGGAAAAGGTCACTGAGAGCCTGGTGTTGGAGCTCCTAGACTTTGAAAACGTTTTCCAGGTCGAATGTGATGCGAGTGGAACGACAATTGGAGCAGTGTTGAGCCAGGAAGGCCGACCAATTGCATTTTTTAGTGAAAAGTTGAATGGAGCGAAGTGGAAGTATTTGGTCTATGACCAGGAATTTTATGCTATCGTCCAAGCATTGAAGAAGTGGAGGCATTATCTATTTCCCAAAGAATTTGTGTTATACACAAATCACCAGGCACTAAGGTATCTGAATACTCAGTCGAAGTTAAATCAGCGACACATGAAATGGGTGGAATTACTACAGGGATATACTTTCATGTTGTGACATAGTTCAGGCAACTCAAACAAGGTTGTCGATGCACTGAGTAGGAGAGTTGCACTACTGAACACAACGACAGTTCAGGAAATAGGGATAGAGTCGGTGAAGATAGAGTATGAGACCGACAATGATTTTGCGAAAGCATGGAAGGCTTGTCGTGAACCTTGGAGTGTCGACAGGACTCCATACTTGGTATTTTTTATCCAAGAAGACTATATGTTCAGGGGAAGTTAGTTGTGTATTCCCAGAGGATCGATCAGGGAAAACCTAACCTGAGAATTGCATAGCGGTGGATTAGCAGGTCATTTTGGCATCGACAAGACTAAAGCATTGGTCGAGGAAAAGTATTATTGGCCAGGAATGATGATAGATGTCGGAAAGTGGGTTCGACAATGTCGAGTTTGCTAGTTGGACAAGGGGCGAAGTTAGAACATGGGGTTCTATACACCATTACTGGTACCGAATACCCCTTGAGAGCATCTCAGCATGGATTTTGTGTTAGGATTGTCGAAGACACAGCAGGGAAATGACTCAATTTTTATTGTAGTCGATAGATTTTCGAAAATGGCACACTTTATTTCGTGTAAGAAGACAAGTGATGCCACAGGGATTGTTGTTGTATTCTTCAAGGAGATAGTCAGATTGCATGGGTTTCCAAAGAGTATCACGTCAGATCGGGGGTACCAAGTTTATGGGGCATTTCTGGAGAACCCTATGGAATAAATTGAGCACGAACATGCAGTTTAGATTGACATACCATCTGCAGACAGACCGAAGTAGTAAACAATATTTTGGGAAACCTTCTGAGATGTCTGTCAGCTGATAGACCAAAGCAGTGGGAGATTGTGTTGGCACAGGAAGAATTCGCATATAACAATTCTGTGAATCGGTTGACAGGTTGGATCCCATTGCAGATTGTTCAGGGGGTAATCCCACACGGAGTGGTGGATTTAGTTGAGTTACCAACAGAAATCAGGAAAAGTGCAGATGCAGAATCATTTGTTGAACATATGCGTGAAGTGCACGAAAATGTGCGAAGGAGCATAGAAAAGAGTAACACGACATATAATTTGAGGGACGACAGGAAAAAGAGGCTATAGTCATTCAGTGAGAGAGACTTAGTCTATGCATATTTGCGGAAAGAGAGATTTCCGACAGGTACATACAACAAGATGAAGCTGAAGAAGATTGGACCATGTAAGATTCTCAGAAGATTTTGGAAAACGCTTACATGTTAGAGTTGCTGGATCACTTGAACATTTCAGCAACGTTCAATGTCTCATATCTATACAAATTTGAAAAAGGAGCAAGTAGTGGAAGCGAAGAAGTGTCAAACATCGACTGGACAGTCTAGATTCTAGGTCGACACAAGGAAGAGATCGTAGAAGTGATAGAAGAATGTGAAGTTGGGTGTACATGCAGGTTGCGAAGGAAGGAATATTTAGCGCGATGGAAAGATGATGAGTCACAGGAGGCGACATGGATTTCCGAAGAAGAGTTCAGAAGAATGATGGAGCAGTCGAGTTCTTTTTCACCTGGGGAGTCTGATGTAGGAGCATCGGAGCCTAGGCAGATCAGTCGAAGTTGATCGACATAAGGGCGCCGACCAGAGGGGGTGCCAACGACTGCTGGTTCGAGGAACAGATTGACTTGTTGAAGTCAATAAGTCGAGCAGGAGCAGTCGATATGCAACCGACTGAGGTAGCAAACAATGGGTGTTGCGTTAAGGCGAGAGTTGACAGATTATGGTCGATAGACAATAAGGTAAGGTAAGGCGTCGAGTGGTCGAACCACGACACCGACAAGTTTGGCAGAGCCAAGCGTGGAGGAAGGGGAGGGCTGGTAAACCGTATGAGATAAGGATGAACCGACAGGAAGGTCAAGATGTGATCAACTACTGTAGCAGGGTCGGGAGAGCAGAAAGTCAAGAAGACTGTACCTGGTAGCCGTTCGGGGTTGCTGAGGAAGTTAATACAGTTATTGCAGGTAGGTGAAGGACATGACACATGTTGTCACAGGTAGAGGCTGTGCAAAACGATAGGGGCGCTGACAGTTGCAGGTCTGCAATATTTGGAAGAATCGACATACATGAGGATGCATGTCTCGGGGATCGTAGTGATCTCGGTAACAACAGAAAAAGGGTAGAAGGCCTGAGGGAGAGGATCATTTGAGATTCAGCAGCAGATGGAGCCGAGTCTTAGATTGTGAGAGAGAAGAGTCACACATGCTGATAACAGAGTTGAGATCGAGCCATAGCGTAGAGTTCCGCACCGAACCAGTAGAGGGTGAGGTCGACACATAGTGAGAACACACCACAATTACTTCTATATTGTAATGGTTGAGGCCAACCATAGTTAGTTATTTTCATTTTAGTTACTCCGCATTGTAACCAATTTCTGAGAAGTAATATAAGCCACTTCTGGCATCATGTTTTACACCAAGTTCGTGTAAGCATTGTGGTAGTGTCGTTTGGATTGTTAAGAAAGAACCTTATTGTCCAAGGCACCTTGCGTCATGGAACTTGTAGCCACAAGGGATAACTCAACTGGTTTAAGTACCACGTTGTTCACTGCTGAATCGGGTTTGATTCCTCTAGTAAGGTTTGATCCCCTACTCCTCTCTCTATTTCCCCCTTTCCTTAACTAACTCTCCTCTCTCTCTCTCTAATCCCCCTCTCTTTTTCCCTTTCTCTCTCCCTCCTCCCCTCTCCCTCTTCCCCCTTTAACTAAATACCCCCCTCTCCCTCCCTCCCTTCCCCCCACTCTCTCTCTCCCATCCTCTTTCTAACTAACCTCTCTCTCTATCTCATATGTTTTCCCCTTATATCCCTCTCTGTCTCTTTCTATAACCCTGCATCTCTCTCCCCCTTTCTATCTGTTTTTTCCTCTCCCCATTCCTCTTTCTATCTCTCTCTTTCAATCCCTATCCCCCCATATATATCTCTCTCTACCCCTCCTCTCCCCATATCTCTCTCAATAACCATCCCTCTCCCCCCGTAACCCTCCCTCCTCTCTCGCCCCCCTATGTCTCCCTCCTATATCCCTCTCTCTCTCATTTGCTAAGCCCCAGGTCTATCTCTCTCTACCCTTTTCCCATAACACCCCCTCTCTGTCCCCATTTCCCTCCCACCCCCTCTCTCTCTAACCCCCCTATGTTTCTCCCTTTCTCTTCCCCTCCCTTTGTCCTCTCTCTAATCCCCCCTCTCTTTCTATCCGTCTCTCCCTTTCCTAGTCCCCCACTCTCTCATTCTTTCCCCCTCTCCCTATCTCTCCCCCCTCTCTCCCTCCCCCCATGTCGTCCCCTCTCTCTCTTTCTCTTTCTTTATGTCCCCATCTCTCTCTCTCTCTCTCTCTCTCTCTATCTCTCTCTCTCTTCCAATTTCCCTAACCACTACCCTCTCCCTCCCTTTACCCTATCTTTATCCATCTCCCTTCATCCCTCCCCCCTCTCTCTCGCTTCCCCTATGTCTCCCCCCATATTCCCCTCTCTCTCTCTCTTTCTATAACCCCCTCTCTCCCCACCTTTATGTCTCTCTCTTCCTCTCCCAATCCCTCTTTCTATCTCTCTCCCCCCTTTCCCTACCCCCCCTCTCTCTCCCTTTCTATCCCCCTCTCTCTCCCTCTCTCCCTCCCCCTGATCCCCTATCTCCCTGTCCCCCCACCCCCTCTCACCCTCCCGCCCTCTCCTCCTCTAACCCACCCTCTCTAATATCCTTTCTATATCTCTCCCTATCCCTCTTTCTAACTTTTTCTCCCTTTCCCTATTCCCCCCCTTCTCTCTCTCTCTCTCAATAAACCCCCGTCTCTCTACCCCCTCCCCTATTTATTTCTATATATCGCTCCTTATCCCTATCCCTCTTTCTATCTTTCTCTCCCTTTCCTACCTCCCCTTATTTCTCTGTAATCCCCCTTTTCCTATCTATTTCTATCTCCCCCTATTTTTCCCTCCTATATCCCCCATCCTCCCTTCTCATAAGCCCCCTCTTTCTCTCCTTATCCATTTCCATCTCTCAATTTTTTTAAAACAACTATAAAAGTACTTTTTTCTACATTATAATATACACACCTAAACAATATATATAATAATTAAATAATTAACCTATACTAAAAAAAAAATTGTATATATATATAACAAGATAATAATCAATAATTTAATATAATAAATAATATTAATTAATATTAACAAAATAAAACTATAAATTAAAAATACATATAACTTATCAATTTGATTATATTAAAAATCACAATAACTAAAACCATATATATATATAATAAATAATATTAATTAATATTAACATAATAAAAATATAAATTAAAAAATACATATAACTTATCAATTCGATTAATATTAAAAATCACAATAACTAAAACCACATATAAAAATTGTATAATAACCTCATATGGCTTTATTATACCACTAAATCGTTATTATAAGCATTTGGTCTTGGTGCATTAATTTTCGAAGGGATGATTTAATGGCAGTAGGTTGGGCTTCAATCCACATTGTTCACTCTCTCACATGGCAATAGATCCATTGACACTTTCCTCAAGAAGAACTTTCCCAGGAGGACTACGGATTTTGCTTTCCCGTAAGTTTTTGAGTTTTGGTCCGAACACTGTTATTTCCATTCGACTCTAGCTTGGAGCCTAGGTACTGGTAATAGTTTTTGCCGATTTTTAGCATGCTAATCGCTTGGAGTATTTCCCCTCACTCCTGGAAGCTTCTTGGAGTATTTTTCCTAGCTCCCAGAAGCAGCGAACGGACTCGGGGTTTTTACGTCTATTCTCCTTGAAGCTGCGAACGGACTCAGGGTTTTTACTTCTATTCTCAAAGGTAATAAATCAAGTAATAAAAAGAAAACCCTTATTGATTTTCCTTCTTTCATTTTTGATCGTCTTATGGAATGATTATGGAATGATAACTGTATTTTTTGTATGATAGATATTACAGGGACAGAGCAACATTTTTCCTCTTGGGGTTTAAACCCTATAGTTATTTTGAACGGCTTCCTTCTATACTTCTCTATAAGAAATGCTTTCCCTTATACCGAACTCTTATCTTTAATTTATTTTTCCATCATAGTTATGATAATTTGTTAATAAAATTGCTTATTAATTATGGCAGGTAACCCTCTACATAAGTTGCTTCCAATGGGAATTGAGGGTTTTACCCTGGCGTAGCCTTTGTCATGGGTAATGAATCCTTTATCCTTTTACTTGAAGCACATATTATGGTGTTTTACCCTGGTTTTATTTCCATTACTGACCCAAAACTTATATTGCATGGCCAGTGCAACCCTTGCTTGCACGAAAATGGATAACTAAACAAAAATATATGGCTATGGCACGTCAGGTATGATTCCTCTACAATGTATTGAGTTAGGGTTCTAGAGGAGGTCATCCTCCCTGCTCTTGCTCTATGCTTCCATTTAATATCAATTTGATGCAAATCCAAAAATTATGTGTCAAAAATTATGACTAACAACAATTAGAAAATTGTTCAGATGCATTATAGTATAAAGAGACCTTAAAATAAGTTCTCCATATGGTATAAGGATCCTAGTAAAATTTGACTCAACAAAGGCCTACGCATTATCCATCTATTGGAAAACGTGTTAAAATTGGTTGAGCCAAAACCCTCGCTTTCCCTGTTCTTCACATTCAATAAACTAAAGTGAATGAAGTTGAAAAATCCAGGCATGCAACCTTACCATTTCCTTCCCTCTTCCATGCTTGACAATCCCATGCTCAGGAGTGCAGAGATATCATTACATTGTAACAATGTCT
Organism: Larix kaempferi; assembly: GCA_027924585.1. Lineage (NCBI taxonomy): Eukaryota > Viridiplantae > Streptophyta > Pinopsida > Pinales > Pinaceae > Larix > Larix kaempferi. The sequence goes on along the minus strand of BSBM01000431.1, from coordinate 12,335,788 downwards.
AACATGCAGCATCAACATTTCCTGCTCTCTTGCATGCTTGATAGTCCCATGTTCTGGAGTGTGGAGATTTAAATGTAGTGTAATGAGAAACACACACGAACAATATAAATTTGGACTTGTGGAATCTATCCAGAAAATATGTTCTCAACGCCATTTCGATTTCATGTCTCCTCTGTAAACTAAAAAATAGGACAGAAAGGAAACCCAAAAACAGGGACCGAAAGGATTTACAATTAGTCCTCCTACTCCAATCTGAAAATCACCCAAATTTGGAGTTAAAAATATTGTCAAAAACAGCGAATTGCTAAGCAATCTGCCCACCCATGATGACCTGGTGTAATTTGTTTAAAAACATTCCTTGTCCAGTGAATGCTAATCTTTATAAAAAAAATATCTTTGCATGGAAAATATGTCATATCATCCAAGAAAAAATAGCTTATTTTTCTATAGTTTTATAAAAATAAGCTAACAAAAAACTTAATCTAATTATGAGATATTTGTATTTATAGGGGAATTGAGAGAAAAAAAACAACAGTCACACGGAGCTTAACCTAAATGAAAAAATGAAAATTTGTTTTTAAATTGTTTTATGCTTCTGTTTTGATATTTTAACTTTTTTTTTCTCTCCCAATGTTAACATGAATCTATACTAATATAGCTTGCTTAGATAAGTCTCAACATGGAGTTTAGATAGAAGATAAAATTAATCCATTTTTGCATAGCAGCTCCTTTCTCTAGGTCAGCAATGAACTACAATGTTGGGTGCAAGACAATTGTATCTAATTTAGTGATGGCTACTTCACTGATGATAACTCTTCTTTTCTTGACTCCAAAATATAGTTTATTGTCTTCATGGCAGCCTTTTCTTGGCATAGTATTTGGCGACTTCCGACTAAGCCTCTTGATTGCAGTATGTACATATATACTTAGTTGATTAAGATTTTTTCATTCAATTCATTTCAATGAGGTATAATTCGAATGGATGTTGCAGGTATCTATCTCTGTAGCAAGAGTAATTAATTTTTAATGCCTGCAATCCCAGGAAGCAACATTACAAGGTGACAGTTGATTCATTAGAGGCCTGCCGCAAGCGAGAGGAAAATATGGTGCAGATTCGAAAGTGTAGACAGGAGGAAACTTTGGTGAAAAAAATCAGAGAAAGTGTTATGTCATCCCGGTATTTGCATCCCTCCTGTGGCTCTGATCAAACGATTTATCCAGACAAAAATGTAAATTCTCTTATAGTAACTTGGTAGATTGTAGATCCTCTTACAATCTATTTTGTGTTGTAGATTTGATAGATAGTGCCTGTCATAATCGTAAATTTAAAGGTTTTTATATCCTCTGTGAAACAACAGTCCTCTAAGGTTCTATGGTTGGTTTTAAATTTTCTATAATAGTGATGGGAGATTGAATATATATAGCAATATAAAAAATATGCATTTTAATATTTTGAATGTTGAACCATTGCCATAAAATCAATCTGGATAGTACACTTTTCTAATCCTCATTCATTCTGGTGCATAGATGCTATAATGATGCACATCATAAGGCCACGCATCGCAGTTGTTGAAAAAATTGGTGGCACTTCAATATACCAAAAATTCATCATGGGAATAACTGGTAAATTGCTTCCTATATATAGTGTACTCAAATTGATAGAAGAGGAAGAAGAACATTGCCTAGCCAGCTTCAGTAAAGAGGTTTAACAATATCTTGTCCTCGACATGATTGGTAATTAGCTCGTTTTACTGCGTTGTTCTCCGGTAGTGCAACTACAGCTTCATTTGTATGTGGTAACAAATCATAATAAGTATTTATTTGCTTATAGGTTTTAGTAAGACACGAGTGGAATTAGCATGCTCCAAGAGCTGGAAAAAAAAAGTACATAACAAAGAACATCAGGTACAAGCGTTTCAAGGTAATTCAATTCAGTTTTTAAACATCTTACCATTATTTATTAATAGGAGTAATAAATTGTATTTATTTTTTTGCGTAGGTTGCATTTGCCAATTGAGGACTCACATCGAGGTTATGTAGAATTATTTGAAGACTGTGTTCCAAAACCAAGATCTTTAGGTACAAACGTTTCATGGTAATTCATTTCAGTTTATAAACATCCTACAATTATTTATTAATAGGAGTAATTAATTGTTTTCACATAGGTTGCATTTGCCAACCAATCCGGGACTCATATCAAGGTTATGTAGAATTATTTGAAGACTCTATTCTATAGAAAGGTGCCATTATCACTGCAATTTGACCACTCATGCATCTAATTATATATATATATGCATATATTTTGAAAAAAAAATATAAATATATAATAACATAAGATTAAAAAAAATATAAATTATATATAAAATAATATGTGATTTATAAAAAAAATTATCATTTATTATTTTATGGTGCTTTGCACCACATACAAATTTGTGTATATTAAGATAATAATAATAATTTTGATGTTTTGCACCAGAAACTCTCAATTTATGTTGGATGGGTTTTGGTGTATTGCACCACAAAATCTCAATCCACCTAAGATTCATTTTGGTGGTTTGAACCATACACCATGGAATGCCACATATTCATTTAACACCAAAATCAACTTTTTTACAAACACCACTTTTGCATCATAAATCTTAGCACCACTTATGTATCCCCACATTATCACCACGTTTGCACCACTATTTGAAAATTGAGGATTTCCCAATACAATCTCTTCTATTCAACATATAACATGTATATATATATTTTTATAAGTAATAAAAGAAAAGAACTAAATATTTAATACCCAATTACAATAACTTGTTATTCAACACATAACATGTCTCTTTTATAATTCAATATCTTAATTCCTTCTTATCCACATATAACACTAGAAAGGATTTACAACTAAGAGATAAATCTTTTAGAATATAATTCACCTTTTCATCATGCATTCGTATAATCCTCATATCCTCATTGTCATATTTAAACTAAGATTGTCATATTTAAACTAAGAGATAAATATTTTAGAATATAATTCACCTTTTCATCATGCATCCGTATAATCATCATATCCTCATTGTCATATTTAAAAACGATTTAAGCATGAATTAAACTTCACAAATAGTAATGCTAATGTAAGGCTAAAATACCTGTTTTCTTGTAGTGCTTTGAACATGTAGAGGGCATCCGTCCATTTCTGCCACATGGACTCCAATCCCTGACTATAGTGGCTCTTTCGATATAGCGGCTCGATTCATTGCCACCTTACTCATCTACACCACTACTTCACCTTCAAAACCTTACGGCATCCTTCATGTAGCGGCTACATAAAGTATGCAACAACGATCAACACAACACTAGTAACAACACTTGCAATCGTCTTTTTCTGACCGATGCCCTGATCTACAGCCTCCCAGATCAGCTCCAACGATCTTGACTTCCGTGGCCTCACATAGCGGCAAAGAAATCCTCACACTATGGCAGCCTTTCTCTCACCCCAAAGATATAATATCCGTCCTTCAACAATTCTGAACCACACATGCTACACTTTACTGTAGCCGATTCTCCTTCCAAGCAACGACGACCTCCCTCTCAGTCGTCCCTCACATAGCCACTATGCCCTGCTATAGCAGCGACGCCATTTTCATGCTCCTTAATTATTTGGAAGCTACTCATGGAACCACTTCAGCATACAACATGCTTCCTTTAACACATCGGCAACTACTTTGTTTGCAGTCCTCACCACTGTGTGGAAATTACTTCAACACAGGGCCCAGCTACTTTGCTTGCAGTCCTCACCACTGTGTGGATCTCCTGCTCAATCTCCCATGCACATACCATGGCTTTTCTGTCCATCGTTTCTCTGTTCACATGCCCATATTTTCTGTTGCGATCTCTCCTTCAATAACACTTGTAATTGGGTCCTCACATCCACAGATAAGTAGATTTTCATGCAGCAGAGAACCAAAGAAACATGCACAGAACAAAAATCACACAAGACACAAGTGTTTATGTGGTAAAATCTAGATTACGCTTCTAGATTGGTCGAAGAAATTTTAATACGCCGAAGGCGTATATTAAGGGGCCAACTCCCCTCAGGATTTTGTCATCTGTCGACGGCCTATAGGGAGCCGCCCCTTGTCTCTGAACACTGCCATTAATGTTGTACGAGTTCAATCATGAATATTATATAGACCTACGAAAAGCTACCCCTCCTCCCAACCACTCGTAAAATTTATTCGTTGCATTTTGCAACTCTTTGTAAGTGAATACAGATAGCGTTCTGGTGCGTTATCTGTTACAGACCGTCGCAAGCACCTACAACACCAGAGAAACAAAAACAAAAAGGCTAGAATAGAAATAAGCATGCCGCCCACGATGCCACCTACTAATCCTGCAAGAGTTGCCTTCTGGTTGAAATAAAAGGAATCCGGCACATCAGAGGCATCTAATAGTAGAAACACAAAAATTTCGTCAGGGGATTCGTAGAGATTTAGCAATTCGCAAAACCACATTACACACGTCTGTGAAGAGCTGACATGAGCATACGCAGTGCACGAACAATTGGCCAGACAGGCCTCCTGACACTACCCTTGCCCTTGCCCTTGTCCTTTGTATGGAACACCTGCTGCGGGCATAGATTTGTAGCAGTGAACCACTTCGAGAAATATTGGTACCTTAGATATCTTGTCGATGTCTTAACCTGATCTGCGAATTGAATAGAGGGAAGTCGGGGATGCATGCGGTATCGTAGCATGGCCTCCTTCGTGTACTTTGGAGATAGGAACAACAGTTCCTTCCCCACGACACCGACATTTAGGAAACATATCAATTCTCTGGAGTTTTGGTGCCTTGTCGGTCCTGTGATGCGACGTGGCTCTGAAGCCAGTTGTAACACCATAGGTATCCGTTCCCCTGGCGATGTTGTTGGACACCCACTCATAGCTCTGTTTCACTCTCTCCTTAGTACTTTCCTCATCTAACTCCACCTTCACCATTGCCCTGTGAGTCACGGCAGTCACTTCCGCAACGGTGAGAGTGGTCCCTCGTAGCACCACTTTGTGAGTTGTGTTGAATTGCGCAATCATATTCCTCGCTTCCTAGTAATGGCTGCATTGTAGGGCCTCCGCAACCTTCTTCCAGTGTGTAGGAATGATGACATGGTTAGGGGTCTTATTTCCCTGCAAGAGCCCGGGAAGAGGCAACGTTGGCGGTTGACACAACTCCATTGGCCTCTTGAAACTGTTGACACTACTCTCTTTTCCAATAGACGACGACATGATCTCTTCTATTGATGAATTGGTGAAGCCGAGGGAGTGCAATGCAATAACTCAAGACTCAGAAAGGTGAGAGGAAGGAGGATGCAGCGAGAGATTGAAGAGAGAGCATGAATGCAGGATACTTATACATGCGGGGAGGCTGATGATGGCACTAAGAAGGCACATGAATGGAGGAAGGAGCGAGCTGAGTAAGCGGTCAAAGGTGATTGCATGGAGTAGTGGGTAGAATCCAGTAGGACCTCCCCATCGTCGACCCGACTGAGTCAAATGGAGTGTACTACTATTGTGAGTGGAGGGAGGATCCAATCAACCCAACAAAGTAAATATGGAGTATCTCGGAACTTCGGAAGCATGTCCCATCCAATTTTATTATAAATTTCAATGGACAAAACATGATATAAATAAATTATTAAAGGAACTACTTATCAATACAAATTTCATACAACATGTATATGTGTGCCTCTAGTAATTTCCTAGACTAACAATGTCTTTGACCAAGAACTCTCTTAAATCCAATGCTTTAAATACTTTTTAATATGAAGAGTGTAAATGTCACAATCCCTTCTAAAATATGATGAAAACTTCACACATACATTGATGTGATTTGAACTTTATGACATTCCCTTTATGATATACATAGACAGCTTTTTTAAGTTGGGGGTGACTCCTTTAAAATGTGATATTAGTGACAATAGCTTATCCAAGACTTTCATTGTACTCTCTTCCCCATTTTGCATGTCATATCCAAAACATCTAGCTGATTGTGGGTTATGTCCGTATTTTTGTTGTTTCTCATTTTTTAGACGAAGAATATCCCAACCAAAAAGATGATGGAAAGAGTGTGTAGAAAGCGTTGGATATGGAAGAGATTTGTCACCGATGTTGACCTCATTGATGATGATGAAGATGATTATTCCAAACTCAGGTGCACAAGATTGTGAATAGTAGTTTCATTCTCATGGATTCTAATCATTTTGTTGTTGGGAAGAGGGTGGAAGTTTCCAAGTCATGCCTCTTTAAAATGTTGAGCGAAGCGAGGCACCGATTTCCTTATCCATTTTTGTCTGATTTTCAGCACTACATTGCTTCCCATTGGAATAGCATTTCACAAGTCCCAACTTCCACCTCATTGTCCTTGTTAATATTGTGTTATACTTCTTCGATCGAACTACTCTTCTTTTGGTAATTTTTGAAGTGAATGTGGGAGTATTTGCAAAGGGGAGCACCCTCTAAACTAAATCCTTTGGATGCTTGTGAAGATTCCATCAATCTTGGAGAATATGGAAAGCAGAGCACTTGCTCAAATGAATACTTTGGAGGTTCATGAGGTTCGCAATAGAATCTAGGGGAATCTATAAAGTTGAGCACCAACTCATGTGAAGACTTTGGAGCATCTATGATAACAGAGAAGAGACAAGAAAAAAACTCTCTACATTGGGGTCAATTGTTGCACTCAATGGTTTACAATTTATGTAGATGAAAAAAACTTGTTTCTTGGGATCGGAGATCCTTAACAATTATAATTGCTCCCATGCCAATTGTCTTCAATGTTATTCCCACGCAGAAACATATAGGATAGGTGGAGCCTTGCATGTAATTCCCATGCATAAACAATATATATCATGGGCGGAGCCTCGCTGCATGCATAAAGGCATTATGACAATAAGCTATTTTTTTAATGAGAAAGCTTTAGCAATTTTTCTGGCCATTTAGTCTAGGGTGACTGACATGAAAGAGCAAAAAACTAAGTGTATTTCTATCAATTAATATAAGCGCTTAAAGAAATTAATGCGTTGCACAAACTTTATATTTACATTAAGGTTACGGGAGGCAGATTCTTCATAATTCTAAAAAACAACTTAAAATTCACTATCATATACATTCATCGTCACGTTTAAACAATTCTAAATATTGTTTTATTTTTATCAAGCTAAATATATTTATTCTTCAATGTTCATATTAAAGTTGTGGTGTTTAATAATTCGCAAAAAACTAAACAAAATTCATTATCATATAGATTCATAATTATCATTTTTTCAAAAGTTTAATTAACTAAAAATATTAGACTATTTATATTAATACAAATTTATCTAAATTTCTAATTATGTATTAAGGTTGCGGGTGTTTTATTCATAATCATCATTTTTTTCAAAATTTTAATCAATTAAAAATATTAGATTATTTATATTAATACAAATTTATCTTAAATTTGAGTTATTTATGAAGGGAGCAAGTTTTTTATTCAAAAGGTTAAAGCAAAAATTCATTACCATATTAATTCATAATCATCACTATTTCATAAATTAATACTATAAATATTATTTATTTTAATTTTTTAATCATTTTAATGTAAAATCACAAATTTTAAAATGAAAGCAGACTAGCTTTCATCATCAATCCCACATTGCAAGTTGCATTCCACATTCCATTTGATAATTGTGATCAAAACTTGTGATATGTTTTTCTAAATTTGGAACATTTATGAAGAGGTGTGACCCGGGCTATTTGATTCTACTATATGTAAACTAACACCGGTTCATTGACATAACCATGTTCCTAATTTGACCAATGAACAACAAACTGGCCAGATTTGGGGAAGTGAATTTTAGTTGAGGAATATCGTAACATTTTACTTAAGTTTGTTTAAAAAAAAAAAATTTAAATTAAATTTTTAAAGAAAATATTAAATTAAAGTTAACTTTAAAAATAAATCATTAAATTTAAAATTAAAATTGTATAAAAAATTATATTGTTTTTCAACATACTTTTCATGTCGCCTTTTTCTTAGAAGATGTGCTTTGCATAGGGAAAACGAAAATCTATTCTACATTTTATTTACAAGTGGAATGAAAAAATGGTTTGTTTAAGTGTTTTTGAGCACTTATACAAACAAGAAAAACATTGTCTAGCCCTTGGTATTCAATATCATATTTGAAGCTATAAAACTATTTTACTACTTATATATCACAAAGTAGAAACTGTAGTATGTTCTTAATTGCAAAACTCGATCTAGAGTTTGCAATCCTTTCTCATAAATGCTGAGATGTAATAACCTAAGATTTAAATTCAAACCATCTTTAGATAATGCATCAATTGTATTATTTTTCTCTCTATACACATGAGCATTAGAGATATACACATAAGCATAACAGATTGGACTGAGGTGTTGTGATATTATCTTTAGTTCCAATGCTAAGTCTTGGAGCGTAAAATCGTAAATGATTGTCTAACTAACTACCATCATTGAATCTCCATAGAATTCCAAATGGGTAAGGTTCAAGTACATGCCTATTTTTAATAGAGTTCTAAGAGGTAGAAGTTATGCTCGAACAAAATGAACAATGCAAGAGACAAAATGTTGAAAATAAAGCTAAATTAAAGAGACTTCGAGAGACTAAAATGCATACTAGCTCAACAACCTTTTTTGCATTTTCCAACAGGTACTCTTCAACATCATGGCCATCCACATGCTACCTAATCTTTCTACAAATGGATTGATGCCTTGTCTATCATGCATATATGTACTACTTGTATGGAATTATATCCTAGCATTCTTACTCATCCATCTTTCAATGGACACATTTGCAATCGATGCAAGAATGATGCAATAGATAAATTGATGGTCATTGATTCTGAATGATATGGACCTCGATGACCAACCCATTGTACTATCCATACTTACTCAAATTGAAGAAATTCTCATTGCTCGTGTTAGCCCAATTTTACAAGTCAACCATGCTCGTGGTGGACAATACAAGTGTAGTGGTCACACCCTTAGTTTCCCCCAACAAATTTTTCAAATTACAAATTGCCTTCCATGCCACCTTTTAGCTATTGATATCTTAGTAGTGATGAGGCATGGAACGAAAGGTAAATTCTATGACTGTTATGTGACTAAATCACATGTAGTCATTGCATTTCTCTATAAGGTACAAAATGACAAATACTATAGCGATGTCCAACTTGACCACAATACAATTTCATCACTTCCATAATCATGCAATGATGTCTTCTCTCAACTCCATTCTATTTCTATAGACATTGGCATGCCCTCCTGTACATATTTAAATATCCCAATATATATAACCACAATGTTACCCAACCAACATAAGCAATCTATCTTCTTTTTCCTTCAAATTGCCTAATGTAGAAATAGAAATGGAAAAGATCGAAGAATTTGTTCAAGTTGCATCCAATGCTCCACCTACTATACTTGATTGGCCATATATTTTCTCATCTCTAGTCAATGAGTACAACACAGAGGTTTTCTTTGACATGGCATTCCCAACTCTTTTCCCAAATGGCGATGCACTACCTCTCCAACCACGTATCGAGAACATTCCACTCAATAGCTATGCAATACGCTTAATGAGATACCATGACAATAGATTTGGTAGTCATACCCGCTTCATATAATGCTTGTACAATTTGATTATGCGCCACAGGGGTCAAGAAACAACTAATTTATTTGTGATGTAGAATCACGGCTACATCATGTCCACATGGCTCAACCTTATATGCCTATCATCGTTCAAACTTTTAAGCAATTGTTGACCGAGACATTAGTGCTCAAGAAACTTGTCATATGTTACAAAATTTACCCCTTGTCTACGTACACACAACTTTCTCTTAGTTTACAACATAGTGGGGAAACGAAACGCCGAAAAGAACTTCAGTATGTCTAAAATGAGAGAAAGTTGTGTATATGTAGATAATGTGCAAGTTTATGTGTTGAAAGCAAGTATAGTGAATCTATGGAAATTATAGTGACAATGATAGATTGCATGTGACAAGGGGTAATTTTTGCAATATATCTAGCAAGTTTCTTGAGCAAGGATGTCTCGATAAAGAATTGCTTATGAGTGCAAACAACGATAGGGATATGAGGCCGAGTCCCATGGACATGAGTTCGAGTAAAGGTTTTGTAGAGACATGTGCATGTAGTATATAATGTGTACTTTTACCACTAATCTATTGTGTGCATGTTTTTTTAAGCATCTCCTAATGGAAGAATGAAAATCTTTTATGCATGTATGCAACTACAACGTTGGGCCTATGAATGATGTTACAATTATGCCATTGTTGATGGGTTGTTGGGTCAGAAGGGATATCCCATTTTGTGTTTGTTGAATTGAGAGTGAAGAACAATGTAGGGCATTGCAACTATGTGATCATATTTTCTAGTTGACTCCTACGTAGTGTTTAGAATGAACTGGTCCCACGTAGGTGCACTCCGAAGCGCATGACATGTTACAAGAGGTTGTATGTAGGAATTTCTTGTAGATATGTGTGCAAATCCTCAATTGTGGTTGGTATGTTATGCTCTTTGCTATGCTTCACAAAGAAATTAGTTGTTGCTTGACTCTTGTAACACATAATCAAATTGTACAAGTAGTATCTGAAGTGGGGATGACTATCAAATATGTTTTCATGGTATCTTATTAAGTGTATCGCATAGCTATCAAGTGGAAGGTTCTTGATACATGGTTGGTGAGGTAGTGCATCCCCATTTGGGAAAAGAGTTGGGAATGGCATGTCGAATAGACCCTCTGTGTTGTACTCATTGACTAGTGATGAGCTAATATCTGGTCAGTCAATTGTAGTAGGTGGAGCATTGGATGTAGTTTGAACAAATTCTTTGATATTTTCCATTTCTCATTTTGCATTAGGAAATCTGAAGGAGAAAGCAGATACTGCTTGCGCTAGCTAGGTAAGATTGTGGTTGTCATTTTGTATCTTATGGAGAAATGCATTGATGACATGTGATTTAGTTACATAACCTGAATAAAATTTACCTTTCACTACATGCCTCCTCACAACCAAGATATCAATATCTAAAAGGTGGTGTGGAAAGCAATTTGCAATTTGAACAATTTGTTGGGGGGACTAATAGTGTGACCAATGTACTTTTACTGTCCACCACAAGCATTCCTAACGTGCAAAATTCGGCTAGCACAAGCAATGAGCATTTGTTCAATTTGACTAAGTATAGATAATACAATGGGTTGGTCACCGCGGTCCATATTATTCCATTTGGAGAGTTGATGACCATTAGTTTCTCTGTGATATCGATTGCAAATGTGTACATTGAGAGATGGATGAGTAAGAATGCCAGGATTTGATTCCATATGTAAGTAGTACATGTATGCATGATAGATAAGGAATCAATCCATTTGCAGAAAGAATGGCTAGCATGTGGATGGACATGATGTTGAAAAATGCATAAGTGGTTATTGTTTATTATGCATTGTAGCCTGTTAAAGTATCTTTAGTCCATCTTTCTTTTTAGCCGTTGTTCATTTTGTTGAACCCTAGATATAGATGATATTGTAGCAATTGGGTCAACATCTTTGTTTGTGACAATTTCTTTGTTCCATTTATCTCTTCCTCTCTTATTTATTTCTTCATAGAGGACATCATAATTTATTTGTTCCATTTATCTGTTCATATAGTTAACTCTTCAATTAGACATCACATATCTTGTTACCCATGATAGGAAATTTTATTTCACAAAGCTCTGCAAACCAAGATTACAATAAAGCCCCCAAAAATAGAAAGATGTTGAGACTCTGATTTTAATCTTTGTACGATAGTAATAACATTATGTGACCAAGGCATAAATTTTCTCTAATATGCAATTGATCGTTTTCTTAAATCAATTGATATAAATTCATCAAAAAGTTAAATATGAATATAAATAATATATGAAGTTAAATAATAAGACGTGCCATAATATGAATATATTTTTATCAAATTAAAGGAAATTAAACAATTGATTTAACTATAGGAAGAGATAAGGAAGGCAGAGATAAATGGAATAAGCAAGTTATCTATTCCATTAGCTTCTTCTCTACGAGTGAGATCGTCATGAGTCCAGCTCAGTAGTCAGCCTTTTTAGCATGTAATATTTTGGCATAAGATGACTAAAATAACCCATATTTATTTTCTAATAGAAGTTTTAAGAATGTGTGATTCTAAATTTAAAGAGTATGTAAGATTCTTGCAGAGTAATCAAAGTTTTAAGAATGAGTAATTATAAATTTAAAGAGTATGTAAGATTATTGCCGAGTAATCGAAGTTTTAAGAATGTGTGATTATAGATTTAAAGAGTATATAAAATTCTTGCAGAGTGGTTGATATTCATGATGCAGGTCTTTGATAACTATTTAATGATTGAATAGAATATATTATTTATTTTTAGAAATTCGTGATTATTCAAGTTTTAAGGATTTTGAATTTATATGCAACGTTGATGATTTTTCTTAAGGGGACGGTCCCTTTAGAGCCTTCTCGTCTGTCAAGATCTTATCAGGAGCACCCACCTGTCCACTCGTAATAAATGAAAAGAAAATTATTACTGTAGATTATTACTCATCAATGAAAATTTTGCTCAGCGATCGCTTTCAGACTTCCTCCAAGGAAAAAAGGCTCTAAGTTCTAACCCTGCCAGATTTAAAACAACATCCGTGAGCGAATGGCCAGATGACTAGGGATTCCAACCTTATCCGTTCTAACCGCCTCAATTGTCAGCAGTGTCAGGCAAATAGTTGTCTCCCCGAGCTCAATAGATAGCGATGGCCCGCTAAAAGAAGGGTGCAGTCATTTATTATTTACTCAAGTGAAACATTCTATTGCATAAATTTTTGAAAAACAAAGTTTGAAAATTTTGACTCTTTAAGATACAATAGCTACATTGAATACTAAATACAGACCCACTAGACCAAAAAAATTGATTAGCAGATGCCAGTTATTGATACATACCTGTTTAGTTCTCAATTCTGTCTTTGTCGTTGTAGATAGTGTCAAAGCAACCCTGTAGATGACAATAAATCTCTCAGAAGTTAATAATGTTGTTCATACCAGAAATCATTTCAGGACTGGAAATAAAAACAACTGAATATAAACCAATTTGGATATTAGGAACATGATAATTATCTAGATATGGTTACTGGATTATCATTCTTGTATATTAGTGCATTGGAAATATAAAACAATTTGGATATTAGGAACATGATAATTATCTAGATACTGTTACTGGATTATCATTCTTGTATATTAGTGCAGAGATTGAAGGGTTCTATGTCCACCTGCGATTTAGTGATGACTAATGTTCAGTGAGACTTTTTGGTCTATTTGATAATGAGATTTTTTGGTCTATTTGACAATGAAAACATATTTAAAATGGACAATAAATGTTGACAATGTAGCCTTTATAAAAGATTCATGGCTACTACCTTTTTCAATATTAGTGACTATTATCTTATTCTATGTGGATGTTTTTTGTGTAGCTACATCACCATGAAGTCATTATTGTGCACAACATCACCGCCTTAAGGGAATGGAATAAATCATTTCTCATTTTATTATATTTTTTTCTAACTGTGGAAAGCTACCATACAACTGCTTCACTCAGACTTACTTTATTAACGACTGGAGTGGAAACGAAGTAGGCCCAACCTTTTATATTGGTCTCGGAGTTGGAACGGAATAAATCATTTATTTGGCATGGATAGCCGCAAGACGTCAACCTCCATCCCCACAAAATGATCCATTGTTTATTTATTTAAATATTAGCTCATATTTGAACACACAAGTACACTTTTACCTATATTAAATATTAGCTCAGACGGCTACTTTATTGACGACTGGAGTGAAAACGAAGTAGGCCCAACCTTAACATCGGTCTCGGAGTTGGAACGGAATAAATCATTTATTTGGCATGGATCTCCGCAAGACGTCAACCTCTATCCCCACAAAATGACCAGAATATTTCGGCCTTCTAGAAGCGTTACAGCGAAGGGCGATTTTTCCATCTTGAACCCTTAGCAAAGTTATTGAGGAGATTGCGTGCAAGACTAATAAGATTTTAAATACTTTTTCTCAAAATTCTTTACCTATATTGGAATCGGGGACATGACTATCTTTACCTATAATGGAATTGAGGACATGACTAATAAGATTTTGGAAGTGCAAAAAGTTCATGTGAGTAAAGAGTGAATGTTTATTAGTCATTTATTAGTACCTGCTCTCGGTTGGTTGGTTGGTTGTCAAATCTTTTTGACCAACATTTGTTGCAAATATTTTTATCTAATGTTTATTAAAGTTTTTCAAATTTTTATTATTAAAATAAATTACTAAAAATTAAAAATATTTTTAAAAGTTTTCATAATTAGATTAATTATTTTTATGATTGATGTCGTACATAAATTTGACAACTCTTTTTTGGTGTGCAAAATAATTATTGAATTAAAAAATAATAAAAAAATTAAAATAAAAAACAAAAAGTATAAACTTGACAAATGTTTATAAAACAAACCACTCAGGTCTTGTCCATCCACTCGAGTCATAAATATGGTGCAACCCTTCATTTAATTGCAATAAAAAATTAGTTTAAACTGGCATAGTAGGTCTACCAGGGCTATTTGCACCAAACTACGATACAAAGTATATATAAATGTTGGCAGGTTGACAGTGTACCGATCAGTTATTAAATGCTCTGACCAAACTCCATAGTGGAAAGTATTGTTTTCAACCCACGTAGTCCATCCACGTGAACTTTGGTTGATGATACCACTAGGAATCCTAGCTAGTATAGTTTCCATAACACTTCTCCTCTGAGTTGTACACGGTAATGTTCACTAGCATGCAGTGTTGGCAACGTCGTGGTCGTTCGTAATTAATGAGATATCAATACAAGTTTGCCCGGTTTTCAACGTAGCTTTGTTGGCTCTTTATTGCCCATTGATCTCACCAGATCTTGATCGTTGATTGTGTAACCCTAACCTCGTTGTATGTAATGGTAGCGAGTTTCCTGGTCTTCATTGTTACGTTAGAGTTGAGGCCGACAGGTTTCCAAAAAGTAGGGTTGGAGAGAGTTCCTCTCAGGGGTTTCAATCCTGTGACCTGTGGGAGGTAGTTTTTTTTTATAGTTGCAGGCTCAAGCTTCATTCCATAGAGCCACGATACAATCATATGAAGTGTGGTTTTTCTGTCAACTGTAGAGAGTGGTTTTGTATTTGGCTTTCAATTCTTCCAAAGGATGGTATCATCTTCTGAGTCCTTGCTTTTGTGAATGCTACAATCAATTTTAGGCTTTATCGTCTTTGCAAGAGTGAAGATTCTAAGCTCAGAAACTTTGTTCTAAAGGGTAAGTAAGTTGATATTGAATGTAATACAGTGAAATTGCTTTTTATTTGCGTTTGCATGCTTTTAACCCTTCAAACTTGTAATTTGGCAGGTGCCCACTTCATTGGAAGGTTTCTATGCAAAGGGTTTGAGCAATGGAAAGATGCTACTGCTTTCTGGTAAGCTCCGGTGGTTCTTGAAGCCTCGTAGGTGCCTTTGATGGTGTTTTTCTATGTGCCGAGAGTTGGAAACCTTCGACTTGTTTCAGTGATGGCCGAATACGAAGTTTTAAGCTTGTCTTGTTTTGATACAAACTGTACAAAGGGTAACCTCTCAGTCTTTTAAGTTGCCTCATGGCTATTTGATGCTTGACTGTATTGTTGATAGGGACTTCGAACTTTCGTGTGTTCTGCTAGGTGTTTTAAGGGTGAAAACCCTGTGTAGTTTTGTTGCTTCACGACTCCATTTTAAGTTTTTGGTTGATAAGGGACAAGTCCCGTGTATTGTGAAACCTTGACAGGTTCAAAATGAAATTTTCTGTTATAATTTTAAATGAAAACCGAGAACCGAGGGTTCTCTTGCACTTGTAACCTATGGCTCATTTCTTTACAATGGAAAGTTATGTTCTGGAAAAATCGATGAGAACACTGTGTAAATTAAATGTTAAGGTTTGTCGAGCCACGATGGTTGTATTTGGCCGAGGGTTATAGTTTGTAAAACTGTAAAAAAAATTGTATGCCTGTATTTTGTTCTCGTTGATGATAATCATGTTTGGAAAAATAGATGAAATAGTTGACTGCTATATGCCGTCGAAAGGGTTATGCCTCTATGCTCTAGTTTGTTTTTCGAAAGAAAACCCTACCTGTAGCTTCCGATTACTATCTAGCTTGTACTAAGTTTTTGTAATGCATCAAAAGGTTTCGATAATGTGTAACGGTTCTTACTAGGGTTATAAGCTTATCGAAAATCAATAATACAAAATCGTACTTTCTGTTAAGAGATAAATAATGTCTTACTATTAGTCTTGGCATAAATAGAAGGTAGTTGAAATGTTGTGTAGGGTTTTGATATATCATTGGATTTAGTTTTTATAAAGGAAGTATAAATATATGAAAACAAACTATAACAAATAGCGATGAGAATGATAAGTATTTACTTATAATAAAATTGTATAGAAAATAAATTTCAGTTGCTATAGCTCGTAAAATTTGAAGTATTGGAAAGACATTAAATTTGAAATGTTGAAATGCATAATATTACTATCTGAAAAATATGTAATTGAAATGAAATCATATAAACCTTTTACTGAAATTAATTCTTACAACTGCTAATATTTCTTTGAATTACACTTGCTTGAAAACATGAAATGTATAACATTGCTGCATCTGATTGCTATCTTAAATGAATAGAGATAAGAGAAATATATGGAACTGTCAGAAGCATACTGTGTTTTTCTTTCAAGTATTATTTACATGAATTCTATACTGCAATTGATGCTATACTGTAATGTTTTATTGTGTTTAATCATAGGACAGAATTTTAAACCAGCACACTACTGAAATCTTTTATCCAATCAATGGCATTCTTCCTATCTCTCATCTTTCATTAATTTGCTTCTCTATACTAGAGTACTATGCAGAGAACAGCATGGGGAAAAATATAGAGATGGTTATCTAATCAAATATTTCACAAAGATTTAACATTCAAAATCAGACATAGATCAGAAAATAAAATAACTTCTTTTACATGACAATTTAAATAATTCTACTAAGCAGAAACATTGAACTGTAAACAAAGTAGGAACAGTAAAACTTGGTTAACTGTAGGGAAACAAACAGCCCAAGGAACCTGTTCCACCCAACCAATTCTTGAAGACATCCAAGTTACTTGCCTTAGGACCCCTGATCCTGTTCACTGAACCACCAGGAGGAAGAAACTTAGAATCTTGGAACCTTAATTTGCAGTAGCAATAGTTACCCAATCTTAAAGACTTAGTAGTCAAAGGGACCTGCACCAACACCTCTGGTTTTCCTTCTCAGAATAATTTGCAGATTTACAGTTGCACTCTCACATAGCCTCCCTATTCGAATCTCTCAGTGATCACCTGATACACTTGAGGAATATTTCTGTAGAAAATATTGTAAGAGAGCTGCATGCTCAATTCGAATTGCCTTATGTAGGTTGCCTAGGCCTTTTAGTAGTTAACTGGTCATTTAATGAGATGCTTGCTCACTCCCACCACTTGGGGGATAATGCCACATTTTTAGGGGTAGTTGTCCCATAACCAACAACTAGTGGTGAAGTGCAATTGCTGCCATCTGTCCCATGCCTTCTAATAGCCTCCATTCCTCCTATTGGGTCAGTGAACACTCATTTAACAGTTCCCTTGGGTGTTTGTCTCCTACTTTAATTTATTAAATAATAATAATCAGTAATTACATTCATCCTTGACCAAACTTGGTTATAATTACAAAACTTTGTAATTAAAATTTAACATAAAGTATTTTGCTAATAAAATAATATTTTCATAATTTGGGTAGGTGACAAAGATGCTTAGAACTGGACCCCACTCATCGCTGAAGGCGACTCTAAAATCATCCTCCACATAGCGATGGAAATTCATCACGGAAAACCAAGCTCTAAGGTGGTGTCTTCATGGCGTTTAGAAGGGTGACTAGAGAAGTTGGCGATGATTTTAACCCCAAGGATGGCCCTAACCTTCTCCCATGTTAAACGCAATGGGAACAAACTAGAAGACCTACTAGCGAACCTCGGGAGTGAGAATCACATGTCTATTTATGCCGACTCATGGGAGAACCTGCCCGATCCTGCAGCCAAGGACAGGTGTAAGGACAATTTATCCCAAGACATCATGTGTCATCATGTGGATATGGAAGCCGAACATCAGGATGATCCTAGCCTTGACACATGACGTCTTGTCCAATCTTGGAAGGCCGAGAACGGTATCTCATGCCGAGGGACTCCTTATTTAATCCAGTTCATGTTATTATTCTTATCCAGGTTGATGGTTATGGTTGCTGCCATGAATATTGAAAGTGGGAGATCTAGTTATGTGCATGGAGGATATATGCAAAGGATTGTCCAGTACGCGAGGCCTTCAATGGAAGGTACGGTGGTAATTATGTTTCGTGATGGCAACTTACCTTGTAAGGACTGGAAAGGTGGTGCCCATAGACGTAGTCATGAGATTTTTCTTTGCATGCATTTTTCCTGCATTATCCTTTTAATGGAGAAAGGAAAAATCAAGGGCGTTTGCAGAATGGGAAACTAGGATCAAGAGGAGTGACAACACTCCACTTATGGTCGATGCCAAAAGTGTAACAGAGATGAAACCCCTATGGAGGATAGCAACAGACTCTCCCGCGCTCAGCATAAATCTCGTTGGGAAGCGAGGATTTTCGAACTGGATCTACCTTCGACAGTCTAGAAGGAAATTCAGAATGTTGAACAACAGCTTTGGAGAAAGCTTGATAAAGAAACCCTGCAAAAGGAATGTCGGCAGACGGAGAACTGGGTCATGGACCTGAGGAACATTGTTGCCCGTCTTAGTCTATATGAACAAACGGTTTCCCTTTACTGGGTAATGAAAAACTTGGTGGGATATGCTATCAGGGACAACATGGATAAGAATGAAGTTGCACTGAAGACGCACCCAAGGCTTTTGGTGCTTCAAGTTGACTCCATGGAGCTGAATCAGAAGATGGACCTCCTGTTGCATGCTATGGGCCTCCGTCCTCCTACAGCTCCCGCGCCAGTGACGATCGATAACCGTCGGGTCCACTTCCCGGATTTACCTATAAAATTAGTCACAGCAGATCTAATGAACAAGGAAATCAATCACAACATATGAACATAGAAAATATGGTGTAAAACTGTGTAAAACATGCACAGTGCTCAATATCCCAATAAGGGTGAATAATTACAATACAATCTGACAATGTGAGTGAGAAATTCGAATTGACTAAGAAGGTCATTCGAATCACTGAATGGAGTAACTTGACTCCAACTAGGAGTCCTCATCATCAATCAATGGTGGTCATCAATGCACAAGAACCAGTCATCCAGGTGTCAAGCTGAGTCTAACTGAGTGTGTCATGTGTAACTAAAGTGTGTAGCACTGATAAAGGGAAGTGGGCTCAATGGAGGGCACATGGGAGGCTAACTGAAGTCAGAACAAGTCATCTAGTCAATTTGGAGGTCCATCGGAGTGAAACAGTCAGTCTGGAGTGAAACTAGCCTCAAATCAAGGAGAATCAGAGCTAACTGAGTGTAACTTAAGTGGTAGGTGAAGAAGTGCGCCCTTCTCTGGCAGTAGGTGAGAAGTGGGCGCCTTCCTGACTAGGAGGGCTAAAGAATTGATGTAAGAAGCTCCCGGGTGCTAGAATAAGGTGGCTAAGGTGTTGGATTCATCAATGTAGTGACTGGGATGCATGCAAACCCTAGAATTTGCATGCAAACCCTAATTGCATGCAAGGTCCTGAAAAAGATGATGTCGATATCCGAACACCCCCCCTCAAGCTAGACTATGATGTGCAAAAAATAATGTGGGGCACTGGTAACTAAGAGCAAAGGTCACCCCAATACAATAATATTCCAAACTAATAACAGTCAATAAACCGAGGAAATGGGGAAAACCTCATGGGAAAAATACCCCCCCTCAAAATAGACTGTAGCACACCAAAAAAATTTAACTGCTCCGAAATCAAGTAGATATGTCTGGAGGTATCTTACTCTTGGGATTAAATGGATCATGCTCCAAAAACATGTGCTTGAATTCTCCATCAGTGGATGCAAGCGAATGTGGAGACTTTATGAACTTGCTCTTTATACCGAAAATGGTAAGAACAAATATGAAAATATGAGGATGATCCTGGAACCTTTGATTCGAATCAAGTGATGTAGGAATAGCTCCAATCAGATCAAATAGATCTTGAAACTTGAAATTCTTATCAAAAGAAGTTAAATCAACTCCAAAAATAGATGAATGGTTTCTTGAGATCTCCTTTGAACCAACAAGGGTGAGATCAAAACCAAAATCAGCAAAAAGTGCATGAGAATTGAACTCAAGCGAATGGTAGTGCTCTTTATTTTCATTAAAAATCGGAGAAACTTTGCAAATGATAGAACATAAGTTTATAGAAGGCATGCAATCAAGGAGGGTGAATGCTTCACCTCCAAAATCAGATTTTACCTCCAAAACTTCAAGTAGATCATTATTCTGCATACCAGCAAACTCATGTGAATGAGAGGATTCAAGAACCTCTTCGGAATCTAGAGTATGAGCTTGTTTATCTTGCTCAGAATTCGAAATAGAAGACTTTGAGAAAATGAGTGTTGAATCTACACTTTCTTCTTCATCTTGAACAATTGTTGAGGCCAACACATGATCGGAAAGAACACATAAGGAGATCTCACTGGGCTTGTCCTCCAAAAGGCTAGCATGATCCTCTTCTTCTTGCTTTCCAAATTCTCTATCAAGCTGGACCCATAGATCACTTGGATTTTCAACAGTCTTACTGAGGTAGCGCATACAAAGAGACATAGCAAGACATATTGCTCCAAAAGCTCTATCACAATCATTGAGCCAATCATTCTCCTCTTCATCGGAATCAAAAACTCTTGTATTACTAATGCACATATCAAAAAGACATTGTCTCTTCAAGAATGCAATCATCTTTGGTTTCCATTCATCATAGTTGAATGGAGTAAGAATATTTTGTGAAGAAGAAGTCTCCATCTTTGCATTAGCGAATGCACATGGAGAAGTAAGAAACCTGCAAATTACACACAAACAAACACTATGTTTTCAGCCTTGCATGCACATGAGCGAATGCACATGATATTTTGCATGCTGCTGTTGAAATATATTGGTGAGAAAAGATTGCTCTCTCTTCATGTAGAACACCCGTAGAAAAGAAATCTTGTCCTTGCCATGGCTCTGATACGATGTAAAATTAGTCACAGCAGATCTAATGAACAAGTAAATCAATCACAACAGATGAACATAGAAAATATGGTGTAAAACTGTGTAAAACATGCACAGTGCTCAATATCCCAATAAGGGTGAATAATTACAATACAATCTGACAATGTGAGTGAGCAATTCGAATTGACTAAGAAGGTCATTCGAATCACTGAATGGAGTAGCTTGACTCCAACTAGGAGTCCTCATCATCAATCAATGGTGGTCATCAATGCACAAAAACCAGTCATCCAGGTGTCAAGCTGAGTCTAACTGAGTGTGTCATGTGTAACTGAAGTGTGTAGCACTGATATAGGGAAGTGGGCTCAATGGAGGGTGCATGGGAGGCTAACTGAAGTCAGAACAAGTCATCTAGTCAATCTAGAGGTCCATCGGAGTGAAAGAGTCAGTCAGGAGTGAAACTAGCCTCAGATCAAGGAGAATCAGAGCTAAATGAGTGTAACTGAAGTGGTAGGTGAAGAAGTGCGCCCTTCTCTGGCAGTAGGTGAGAAGTGGGCGCCTTCCTGACTAGGAGGGCTAAAGAACTGATGTAAGAAGCTCCCGGATGCTAGAATAAGGTGGCTAAGGTGCTAGAGGCATCAACCTAGTGATTGGGATGCATGCAAACCCTAGAATTTGCATGCAAACCCTAATTGCATGCAAGGTCCTGAAAAAGATGATGTGGATATCCGAACACTGCCCTATATTCTTATGTAATGTTGTTATGTTATTTTAACTATCTAGTCGAGGTGCCCTTGGTTTCTACATCTCTACATTGTCTGTTTAGTTTCTACTTAAAGATCAGTCCGGTGGCAGATAGGGTGTTATGGAGGCTTTTTTAGGATGTTTTTGGTTGATCCCTCCAGCATCTGTGAGTCGAATTTGTAGGTTGCAATAGGGTTTTTTGGGGGATTCCTACAATTTTTATTTGTAATATGGGAAGGAGGGTCCAACTATCTGTCATTTTTGTCTAGCCAGAGAGCCTAGTCATGCAGAATACTTACAAAGCTTTGGTCTGTTTATACTCAAATGTAACCGCTCATTTTTATATATAATACAAATTCTCTCTTACTTAAAAAAATACACCCAAGTTATGCAATTTTCATAATTAATATATTTGATTTTAGTTTAGAAAATATAAAACTAAAAATATGCTTAAAAAAAAAAAAAACCTAAAATATGTTTGCTAAAAAAAAAAAAAAAAACCTCAAATATTTAGACTACACCTTCCATTTTAATCTGAACCAAATGCTGAAAATTCTAAAAAACTTTACTTTCTTTTGGAACATTATATGCAAGTCAACATTTTAGTTTAATTGACAAGGGAATGGTAGTTTGGTTTTCAAATCTGTTCTACCCGTCAAATTTGACTCACTGTTTTCAAATCGCCTCATGATCAACTTCCATTCTTGGTTGCCATGGCCAATAAGTTAGTGGTCATGAAAAATACTTTATTGTTCTGACCAATGAATTAAGTTCCATCCCTGGTTGCCATGGCCAACGAATTGGTGGTCATGAAAAATACTTTATTGTTTTTACCGGAATATAAGTCAAGGTTCCACATGGACGTTATCCATTAGTCCAAATGTAAGGCTCTCCTTAGTGTTCAAACCTTTGAGTATATGCTCAAAATTGGCAATGACTTTGAGTATATGTCCATTTTAGTTGTTTTAAAGCTTCCCACTCGGATTATTGCTAGAGAATCCCAGTGAGACACGAAATTGTAATTTTGAGATTTTTGAATATATATTCACAGATACTCTGTGCCAGTGCTTTTGTTGTATTGGTGTTAGAGAAAATTATATCATGGCCGAAGCTGTTGTTGTCTCTGGATTTGTTGGAGTGGGCATAGAAAAAGTAATCAACCAGATTATTCGCCAAATAAGGATTGCTAACAGCTACAAGAAAGTACTGGGCTCTCTTCAGCGTCTGGTAATAGACATCCAGCCTATCATCAAGCAGATCCAGCGATACCGCCCAGCATTGAACAGGAAGAATGGAATTCCCACCTCTCAATGCTACAACAAGGCTTCAGCCGTCAATATATGGCTTCGAAAGTTGGATCTGCTTCTCCGACAAGCATCAGAAATGGTGCAACGGTGCACAATTTTACCAAGGTATGATGTTATTTTCCGATATCAATCAAGCAGAAAGATCAGTCATCTTATTTCGGACATTAAAGAACATGTAGAATTGTCTCCTTTGGTTTCGTGGGCCCAAATTCCTGAGCTGTTGGAGGAACTCAAGCAGGAAATTGGGCAGACTATGAAGGAAAGCATCGAAGCTATTCCTTCTTCAAGCAGTTCTTCTGCAACCACTTCCCAATCTCTTGCTTCAACTGGATTCTTCATCCCCGAACCCCTTATAGTTGGACAAGAGAGAGTTTTTGCAACACTGGAGAAGCTAGTGGTCGGTTCAGAGTTCTCGCGCATTGGTGTGGTTGGCAAGGGTGGATCCGGAAAGACTCTGCTTCTCAAGAGAATCTTTAACAGTAAAAAGGTGCGGAATCTTTTTAGCGATGGCTTATTGCTGTGGCTTACCGTTTCACGGTTTCCTTGTTTTAAAAGTCTTGGGAAAGAACTCTGTCAGCAGATAGCCATCCAAACAAAGGAGCATGATCTGGAATATAATATGAACCCAGAAGGTGTAAAAATCTGGATGAATCAGAGTATGCAGACAAAGAGATTTGTGTTGTTCTTAGATGACGTATGGGGAGAGGGTGCAAAATTGTTGGAAGAATTAGGCTTACCCTTGCTTACCGATGACTCGACCTCCAAAGTTATTGTGAGTTCGAGGGATCACAGAGCATTGTTAGAGATGGGGGTTAAAGCAGAAAAGTCCACAATAAAAATGGAAGATTTGATCGAAGATGAGAGTTGGCTGTTGTTTGCTCATCATACTTTTCCATATAGTAATAGAAATCCGCCAGCGAGCATTGAGGAGAGAACGGCCAGGGTTGTGTGTGGCAAGTGTGGAGGTCTTCCCCTTGCTATCAAAGCAGTTGGCAGGTCAATGGCAGGCATTACTGATCCGAAAGAATGGGAGTTTGCAGTCGGGAGGCTGCCAAACGCCGACGGCCAAGACCTTCGAGAAGCTCTCTATGATCCCATCAGGTGGAGTTATGACGCACTGGCCAGGTACGATGTCAATTTGCAGTTGTGCTTTCTAAACTTAACTGTCTTTTTAGAAGACCAGATTATTTGGATCGAACACGCCATTAAGTTGTTTATAGGCGAAGGGCTACTTGCAAGCAAGAATGTGCAAGATGATCATAGCCACGACCCATTTGAGGTCGGAAGAATCTACATCAACTTCTTAGCCGATCGTTGCCTGATTGAACCGATATTGAGAGAGGTGGATGGATCCGTGGTGTATTTCAGGGTGCACGATATTCTGCGTGATTTGGCAATGCAAATCGCTGAGCGTGAGGAAAACTTCTACTGCCGCGCAGGTAGGGGTTTGACAGCCTTGATTGAAAATGAATGTTCAGGGCGCTCTCGGGTTTTGTTGACCTACAACAGATTGAGATCGCTTCCAGAGTCGTTTCGAGCTCCAGAAATGTCCTTATTGATGCTGGATGGAAATGCAAATCTCAGAGAGATTCCAAGAAAAGTTATTAGCAGTATGTTCTCCCTTAAGATTTTGAATTTGAATGGGACGTCCCTCAAGTCATTGCCGGAGAGTGTGGGGTGTTTGAAACAGTTGGTTCTCCTATCGTTAGTAGGGGTGCCCATCACTAGGTTGCCTGCGTCAATTACAGATCTTGTAAACCTGGAAGTCCTTATACTTGTTGCATCTAAACTCACAGAATTGCCATCGGACATTCATAAACTAAGATCTCTCAGGCATTTAGGGCTTGAGCGTTGTGAAGATTTACAATCTCTGCCTTGGAGTATGTCACTGCTGACCTCCTTGCGCTACTTGCTCATGGACGGCTGCAGTCGTGTGTGGACAAAAAGTGGCAGAAAGAGAAGTCCTAAAACAATAGCTTCAATTAATGATTTGCACACTCTCACAAAGCTAAAGAGGCTACACTTGGATAACAATGGTGAGATCATTACTGAGGGAACAATGGCCAGTATGGATCAATTAGAGACACTCCAGTTGGGATTCACAACACTGGCAAATTTACCAAATGACTTCTTCAATATGTCTAAGTTAAAAGAGCTTTTCTTAAAATGTTCTTGTGTGGTTAAAATGGAGAATAAGTTCAGTAAATTTCAAAATTTGAGTTCACTTAAGTTAGAGGGATGCCACAAGTTAGAGGAGCTTCCAGATTTACATAAACTTAAGAGTTTAAGGAAATTAGAAATCTTAAATTGTTCCAAGTTAAAGAAGTTTCCTCAAGATTTTGGTGAAAAGGGGGCATTTTCCTTATTGGAAATATTTTCAATAATTTCGTTGAAAAGCCTAACAGAGTTACCCATAATAGAGGACACTGCAATGCCTTCACTCAAAATATTCACCATAATGTTATGTGAAGCATTAAAGATGTTGCCAAAAAGTTACTTGACTATCAAAAGACTCCAAAAAATAAGAGTATGGGGTTGTTCAATGGTACTTGACAATCTAAAGAATGTCAATGTCAAGAGACAAAACACATCACTGCAAGTAGTAACCATGACTACCATGCAAGTCATGAATATTTTAGAAAGATGGATTCAAGTAGAAAATAGAAGACAACATTACTTTTATGGTGAATTTTGGTGTAATGAGTTTTTCCTTTTCTTACGAGAGATTGGAGAAAGAAGATTGTACTTGTCCACCCAAACTTTAGGGATATGCAATGTTTACATGTTGGAGTCATTGTAGACTTCCAAATTTTTATCACATATACATTGACATATTCCTTACCTCCATATTTTTTCTGAAAATATGATGTATTATCAAGTTCCAAGGTATCCAAAATATCTCTTTTTAAATGTCATGAAGTTCTAAAGTGTCCAAAATATTTCTTTTAAAATGCAACATGATGATTGGTAATTGAATACATTAATTGTTGATCCATAACTTGTCATAATGTAGATGTTACTTGAAATAAGATTTAAAATTTGAAAATATATTACTTAAATGAAATTTAAAATTTTAAAATATTCACTTTGTTTTAAAATATTCTACTATATTTAAAAATAACATAATAGAAAATGACATGACAGTGATATGAAAATGATTTTTTAATTTTTTTTAAAATATTTTAATTTCATTCAAAATTTGGTCCCTCCCACCTATTAAAACCATTGAACTTTTCACATGCTTGAATAAGTTGTCGAGATATATATTTTATAGATTGACATTGAAAATAAGAAATTATTTGAATAAGTTGTTGAGATATATATTTTATAGATTGACATTGAAAATAAGAAATTATTTGAGAAAATAATATTTGGAAAATTTGGAAAAAAAAATTAAATGCATGGTTCATTTTAATTCTCTATTTCATTCATATTTATAATATAAATATAAACCAAATAAATATAGATTTGTTTGAGTTTTTTTGCATTATAAAATTCATTAAATCATTATTTTATTTACAATTTGAACAAATAGTTATTCTTAATTTTTTGTGATGTATGATATTGTGTATTTAATTTTAAAAAATTATTAGTAATTTGATAGATACAATCCTAATCTTATAGGTTTATCTCTACAACTAAAACGTGATACCCCATACATTATTATTTTATTTTTTATTTAATATTTTTGAAAATATTTTCAAAACAATTATTTTTGTAAGAGTTATTTAAAAACTCAAAAATACTCACAAAGGTTTGAGTGACACTTTGCACAACAAATTATTATTTTATTATTAATAAAATAAAAAGACACTTGGAGAATTCAATTAAATGAGGGGACACCACCATGAGACAAAGAACATGTGTAAAGCAAGCAAGGGATATTTTACCAATCAAATCCAATATAAAAGATCAACTACCAGACAAGATCCTAAATCATAGGGATTGAAGGATTGATTGAGATTTGATTGGGATGGCACAAGACCTATGAAGAAACTATAAATTGGTGCACTGAGATAGTATAGGACGATGTGTTGTGCATGGAGAAATTGTGTTGTGGGTGCATGTGTTGAGTATTTCTCTTTGATTGTAAGTCTATCACTGAGCTTGTAACACATATTTCATTAAATTTGGAATTATACAAGGGATCTAGAATTTAGAACTTCAACAAGATTGAGTTTTCAAAAAATGAAAAACCAAAAAATTACTTAATTCACTCATTTCAATCTTTATATTCACCATTTTTTTATAATATTATCAATATAAGCTATATAAAATCAAATTTATATAAAGTTGAAGCATATCTTCCTAATATTAAACTTAGATTCCTTAAATTATTTTATTATTATAATTTTTTAATTTGTATTAATATTTGAGTTGATCAAGTTTTACCTCATCTCATGAACAATAGATGTTGCAAGAAATTTCTTACCTATTAAGTTATCTAATGGCATTATTTGTATGTTGAAATTATTAACCATTTTATTTATAATTTGATAAAGCATATATTGTGCATGTGTTGAATTACCATATTAGTAAGAGATTGTCTCCATTTTAGAGTGACCTACAAAGTTATTTAATGATATAGCAGTCAATGTGTTTGTTACTGTAACAAATTTATGTATTGGAATAGTAACTTATTAATTCCCAATCTTGATAATGGGTGGCTAGAACATGGGGATTTTTTCTCAACTTCAAGAAACAACAAGAACTGGAAATGCCTAGGAATTGGCTGAAACCTCTAATACCATGAAAAATTATTAGCTCATATAGTCACTGTAATATTGAACCTGTGGATGAGGACACTACCCCTAATCATATTTAGAATATTGACTAGAAAAACAATTAGTAACATATACACAAGCAACAACATGGAAAACTAGGTCATACTCTATTTTATTTTCTTCCCTTTATATGTATTGTCGAGTACGGATCTAGAATTTAGAACTTCAACAAGATTGAGTTTTCAAAAAATGAAAAACCTAAAAATTACTTAATTCACTCATTTCAATCTATATATTCACCATTTTTTTTACAATATTATCATTATAAGCTATATAAAATCAAATTTAGATTAAGTTGAAGCATATCTTCCTATGCTTAAACTTAGATTCTTTACATTATTTATTATTATAATTTGTAATTTGTATTAATATTTCTTACCTATTAATTTATCTAATGGCATTATTTGTATGTTGAAAGTATTAACCATTTTATTTATAATTTGATAAAGCATATATTGTGCATGTGTTGAATTACCATATTAGTAAGAGATTGTCGCCATTTTAAAGTGACCTAGAAAGCTATTTAATGACATAACAGTCAATGTGTTTGTTACTATAACAAATTTATGTATTGGCATAATAACTTAGTAATTCTCAATCTTGATAATGGGTGGCTAGAACATGGGGGGTTTTGCTCAACTTCAAAAGACAATGAGAACTGGAAATGTCTAGGAATTAGGTGAAACCTCTAATACCATGAAGACGTATTAGCTCCTATAGCCATTGTAATGTTGTACTTGTGGATGATGACACTACCCCTAATAATCTTTAGAATATTGACTAGAAAAATAATCAATAACATATCTACGAGCAACAACATGGAAAATTAGGTCATACTCTATTTTATTTTCTTCCCTTTATATGTATTGTCTATTGTATGCCTTAGGACATTTTTGTCAAGTATATAGCACAATAGGTACTTAGGCACTTCACTTTTTCCCTTCATTTTATGGGATTATTATGAGCCCACAAGTTTCTACATGTTTTGGACATTGTTAACTATCAATTATTACTTTATTTTATGTCGATTGGTTAAGCCTAGATTCCTTTTTATAATATAAATATAATCATCTAACATTTAAATAAATATTCATTATTCAATACCATATATTATGATATGTGGTTGGCAATATTTTAGATCCAACAAGAGAAAATATTGTATTGGATAAAGTCTAAGTATACCAATTAAGGTAAAAAAAAATTATTAATTAGAATATAAATTTTATAGTACAATTGGTTTTTTTTCAAATACATGAAGAAAGAGGGAAAACCCATTCTAGTTATTGCAAGTGTCCAGTATTTATTTTTGAAATGTTTGAACATATTACATTGAAAAAAAATTAACTAGCTACTCCCATAGTAAAGTTTTTATAGACAAAGTCTATAATATGTTGTATGTCCAGTATTTATTTTTGAAATGTTTGAACATATTACATTAAAAAACATTAATTAGCTATTCCCATAATAAAGTTTTTATAGACAGTCTATAATATGTTGCTAGTAAAGCACTTTACTGGACTCCATTAACCAAGTTTGATGGATCGAGAAGTGTGGTACATTTGAAATCAATGAATTAGAATAGAAACATTGAAGTACATTTTTGTTTCTTACAAATACAAAAGTGAAAACCCACTAAACTTATTAAAAGTGCATTTAACAATCAATTTTTTTTATAAGTATCTGTGTGTAATTTAACAATCAAAATCAAATTATTATGAATTTTTATTGGTAGTGCATTTAACAATCAAAATATTTTATAAGTATTTGTGTGTCATTTAACAATCAAAATCAAATTATTATGAACTTTTATTGGAAACATTTTATAGATGTCAAAAGAAAATATTTTATAAGTCTAGGCGTGTTTTTTAATGATCAAAATAAATAATTTTGTTATGAATTGGAATAGAAACAAAGTAGTACATTTTAATTTATTTTATTATAATATATATTCATGAAGTGTTTGAATGTATTATATTGAAAAGAATACGAATTAGCTAGCCCAACATTATCGTTTTAATAGATTGTATCTAGAAGATGATGCTTTTAAATGTATTATCGAACTTGATTATCCAAGTTTGATGAAGTGAGAAGTTATGTCGATCTAGACAAAGCATTGGAATTTGTAATTTCCATGTCAGATATTGTTTGGTGTTTGAACGTATTACATTGAAAACAATGCTAATTAACTCCAATATAGTTTTAATATGCCAAATTAACTCCAATATAGTTTTAATAGGCCAAAACTAGAAGATATTGATTTTAAGTGCATTATTGGACTTGATTATCCAAGTTATGGGAGAAGTTATGTTAATATAAACAAATCATTGAAAGTTTAATATTTCACGGTGTCATGTAATTTGCATGAAGTATCGTCACATGAATACATTGCAATTTAAACAAAATTTTCATATTTGTACCAAATAATACAAAACTCCTCAAATAAATTTGAAGAGAATATTCAATATACAAGAAAAATTGAAAAATGTTTCTTCATGTATTAATTGGTCCTCCAAAGAACAAAATTACATCCATGAATCATCTCCACCTAATCTCATGTTATTCGTTCAAGTAGGTCAAGGATAGCTTGTACACCATGTTTATTTATCTTGGCCTTCTTGCAATGTTCTTTCTTAGCCATCCATGCCCAAACTATGGTATCAATTGGAATAGATCCAAGCTCTATGTCATCAGGATTTGGTACCCAATATTCTTCTAATACTTTTCCATTGTATTTCCCTGAACCGGGCTTCCACCAATCAACTTTAACATGAAGAGTATCACTTTCATCATCTTGAAATATATTTGAGGTGGCTTTTGCCATCCAAATCATCTCCCCTTCATCCTCGTTTCCTGATCTAACTAGCAACATCTTTCCTTTCTCAACATCATTAATAGGGTTGAATGTTGTCTTTGGCTTATTGCACTTGGGTCCAACATACACGGGTTCACCTGTCATAGTATCAAAATCCCCATCCATAATATTTGAGATTGCATGAAGCGCATTACGTCCAACATCTGGAGTTTGCCTTGTCTTGGGCCAGAAATCCTCAGAAGATGAATCACTTGCATCCACTATTGTATGATCATTGTAATCTTCATATAAAGTATCAAGAACTCTTTCCCAATACTCTACCTTATTTTTCCATTCTGGTGTAACAATTGGCAAATCCTCACCACCCATTGTGTCTTTCCACATTTTTATGTATGATGTTATTCCTTCTTTTAGTTCTTTTAAATAGATTTCATTCTCTTTGGGATGTAAGAAAGATGGCTTCCCTATGGGCAGTTTAGATCAACCTTCATCGTCTATATTCCATAACTCAACTGGTTCTGACCACTCAACATCTCTTATGGATAATTTATACCTTAATACCGGAGCATCATTGAGTACAAGAAATTGGAAGTACTGAACATTAAGATGTCCAACTAGTGCATTTTTTCCTTCCTTGATGTATCCATTAAGGAAGCTTTTGAAGTCATACACCTTATCAATCAGTTTAGGTGGAAACACTCTTTTTTCTTCAATTTTGCGATATGTATCCATCATCTCAGGTAGAGAATATATATCTTTACTTTTCAAGCTGGAAGACATTCTCCCATAGGTCCCGTCTATGTCTTCATGGGTGTGTCCCACGAGCAAGAACCCAACCTCAATAGTGATGAAGACACCAAGTGCAGTGAGAAGTGATAGAAACATGAAAAGATAACGATTTTTATTATCACTTGCTGCATTATCCAATTGTAACAATAAATGTGGAGGAAGAGGTTTAAAATCGATATCTTGATTTTCTAATCTTCCATGAGATAAAAATTCATCCTTGTACACTCTACATTTTGAGTAAATAGAGGTGTCAAGTAATGCATTTGAAAGTGGGTTTCTTGAACTTCCACTCTCATAAAGAAGATCACCATACATATCAAGATGTGGGTCTTCAAGGTCCCTTAAGCACTTAGCAAGTGATGTAATGGTAAATTGTGATCCCATATGTACAAATGGTAGGGAGAAATGACCAAAACCTCCTGTCTTATGCCCATGTGTTAGCATACCTGTCAATGAAAAACCCAAGTTTATTCCTACAATAGATTTTGATTTGACGCGTAGCCTTGGAATTGAAGTCTTTGTTTTATCCATTTTATCATGGATAATACTCAAATACTCCTTTGGAAACCTCTCTGACATGATTCTGTGGGCATAGTAGCAATGTCTTCCGCACATAACGTTCTTGTTATGTTTGTTCAATCTAGCGCGTGCCGTTTCTTCCAACTCTTTTGTAGTTGCTGACTTCATTTGTGCTTTCAACACAATACATTCACTACATTTACTAAAGTTGGTGTTCTTTGAGAATGCCACGTCTCGAAAATGAGTGTTCCAAATCTTGCTCATTGTTGGTTGTGATATTAATGGACAATTGAGCTTTTCCAAACCCACATTGATCTCTTTTAACAAAGAGCTTTGTGTGTAAGTCGAAGGAAACAATCTTAGAGGAGAAGAAGTTCCATCTGCTTCAACTTGACGTGTTTGGTTTGGCGAAAAATCTGAATTGTCCATTACAATTTTATGCAGTATTTCTATGGCCGCCACAGTATGTGCACGTGCTTTACATGTATTGGTGTTACCATGAATGGATTCCATATGTCCTTGTTCAAAATTATGTTGGTAGCTATAGAAGGTGCTTTGAGGAATCTTATGTATCTTGTACCATGCTTTCTTACAAATAACATTACCATCAAATTTCATGTCCTTTACTTTTCTAATAATAGGAGGTAGGCCATGGCCATGGCTTATTGACATGATAGTGTTTGAAACAAGTGAATTCAATACAAATTCCCTGATACCATTTTTGTCTTTGCATTCCATATCCCTTCTAGCATTTGCAATGGCATTCCTATCCACATGTTGAAGACAATCTTGTTTACAACATTCATCTGCAGCCAAAAGTCGGACTTCTTTCTCTTTATCTATCTTGGTTTGACGTTTTGCAACTTTTTCTCTTGTCATAGCTCGTTTAATCTTTTTATATGGCCTCGATGCATTAAGAACATTGACATCTTGATCTTTTTGATTATAAAGATCCCCATCCCATTGGTATAAAGGACTTGTATCCTCTATAACATCCCATATCAGCATTTCCATGGGTGGCTCTTTGTACTTTGTCTTGACCCTTAACATCTCACCTATGTTGTCCACCAATTTATGTATTGGCCATCTAACCAATCCATGTATAGACTTATCCCCAATCTTGCATCTTTCACAATACCCATGTATCTCTTCCACAAAAACACCAAAGTTATCTTCACCTAGTGTTTCACCCACAACCATGTCATCCTCATGGACATTAACTATCATTCCTTTGGCAATGCACATAATTGTTCCTATGCATCCATGTGTAAGAGAAACCCTTGTACATGTGAATGCAGCCCTATCTTGTGGAATATTTATGGGTTGATCTTCACAATGAGGTTTCAAATCTATTTCTGGCCAAATCTCATAAGATTCTATTGCACCCCCTAGTGTTTCCTCAAATCCAGTTGGATGTGGTAAAGGAGCATCATTTTTTAACACCTTCTCAATTCTAACCACTATGCATCCTTTCTTTACAATCTTTCCATGAACCTTATTCCCAAGCTCTGTATTGAATATGGAGCCCTCACCCACCTTCACTCCATGTTGTAAAAGATCTACTTTGTCTCCAATAGAAAATGTTGAACAAACATTTGCACCTGTACACCAAACATAACAAACTTAGTATTTTCTCAAAAAAACATTCAATAAACTATGAATAATTCTTAACACATGCTTTGGTATTTGATATACCTATGGTGTGCCTCAAATCTATAGTCCTCCATGGATGTGTGTCCCCTTCATCAACATATTCCACAATCAAATGTGGTTGAGTGACATCAATTATCAAAACCATAACATAACCTGCAACAACCCTTCCTCCACCATAATAAGTTCCAACTTCTGTAGATTCAACCTTTCCTAGCCCAATAACTTGACCATTAACCAGGAGGTCAACATAGTCCCCTTTTGTGAAAATTATACTTTCCATTGTCGCTCCTACAAATTCTGTAACACACAATTAAATTATAATTTGTAGTTAAGGTTAAACCATGTAAAGTGTGCTCTTATATTTTAGGCAAAACACAATCTACAAAAAAAATAATGTACTTGTAATAGCTAAAAAGGGTATGGCATCATTTTGTTGTGCAAATTAAACATTGTTCCCCACCATTTAGTCCCCACCGCCAAAAGGGACTTTACATATAAATTATGATGGAGCTACAAAGCATAATCAAAACAAGATTGGTTATCAATGTATATAATCTTAATACAAACACAAAACTATTCTTAGAAAAACTTGTAAAAATGTCTAAAATTTTTCCATACTTAAGAACTTGTAATAGTATTGAAGGTAGTTATTAAGTAGGTTGGAATCCAGCCATGATCGATCATGCAAGTTTGTATAATCATGGAACTTGTAATAGTATTGAAGGTAGTTATTAAGTAGGTTGGAATCCAACCATGATTGATCATGCAAGTTTGTATAATCATGGTTCACTGAGATTTATTTTTTGTATCAATTGTTCAAAGTAAATTAAAATATCCTTGATTGGAGTCATCCCTATTTTAAGTACTTCCAAAAATAGTTATTTGGTGTCATCTAAACCTATATTGTAGATTAGTGAAGAATAACATCTATATGGAACTAGAGTAATACAAAATCCCAAACAATGCTACTTGATGCCACTATTAGTATACTAATACATAGTAGAAGTTTTTTGAATTATAAGCGACTCCTAGCTTAGCGACTACTAGCTTTCCTTCTAGCATAAGCACACATGCTTACGCTAGAAGAAAAGCTAACACTCATTAGCTTTCCAGAAGAAAAACCCTGGGAATGGTGATTGGTTGTTGCTAGGTTATACCTTGGTCTTGTGCCATGTACTCTATTTTGAAATAAGCACATGGCACAAAATCAAGGAAAGCTAGTGACTCCTAGCTTTCGTTCTAGCCCAAGCATTTCCTTATAGCATAAGCACACATATTTATGCTAGAATGAAAGCTAGTAGTCGCTAGCTTTCTAATAGATAAACCCTGGGCATGGTGATTGGTGGTTGCTAGCTTATACCTTGAGCTTATGCCATGTGCTCTATTTTGAAAGAAACACATGGCACAAGATCAAAAAAAGCTAGCAACTGCTAGCTTTCTTTCTAACATAAGCATTTCCTTCTAGCATAAGCACACATGCTTATGCTAGAAGGAAAGTTATCAATCGCTAGCTTTCCAATAGAAAAACCCTAGCCATGGTGATTGGTGGTTGCTAACTTATACCGTAATATTGTGCCATGTCCTCCTCTATTTTGAAATAAGCACATGGCACAAGATCAAGGAAAGCTAGAGACTACTCGCTTTCCTTCTAACATAAGCATTTCCTTCTAGCATAAGCACACATGCTTATGCTAGAAGGAGAGCTAGTAGTCGCTAGCTTTCCAATAGAAAAACCTTGGGCATGGTGATTGTTGGTTGCTAGCTTATACCTAGAGCTTGTGTCATGTACTCTATTTTGAAATCAGCACATGGCACAGGATCAAGGAAAGCTAGCGACTGCTATATTTCCTTCTAGAATAAGCATTTCCTTCTAGCATAAGCACACATGCTTATGTTATTGGAAAGCTAAAAATCACTAGCTTTCCAATAAAAAAACCCTGGGCATGGTGATTGGTGGTTGATAGGTTATACGTTGATCTTGTGCCATGTGCTCTATTTTGAAAGAAGAACACGGAACAAGATCAAGGAAAGCTAGCATAAGCATTTCCTTCTGGCATAACCACACATTCTTATGCTAGAAGGAAAATTATCAGTCGCTAGCTTTCCAATAGAAAAACCCTAGCCATGGTGATTGGTGGTTGCTAGCTTATACCTTGAGCTTGTGCCATGTGCTCTATTTTGAAAGAAGCACATGGCACAAGATAAAGGAAGGAAAGCTAGCGACTGCTAGCTTTCTTTCTAGCATAAGCATTTCCTTCTAGCATAAGCATAAGCACACATGTGCTTATGCTAGAAGGAAAGATAACAATTGCTAGCTTTCTAATAGAAAAACTCTAGCCATGAAGGAAAGCTAGTAGTCGTTAGCTTTCCAATTGATAACACTGTCCATGGTGATTGGTGGTTGCTAGCTTATACCTTCAGCTTGCGCCATGTGCTCTATTTTGAAATAAACACATGGCACAAGATCAAGGAAAGCTAGCGACTGCTAGCTTTCCTCCTAGCATAAGCATTTCCTTCTAGGATAATAACACATACTTATGCTAGAAGGAAAGCTAGCAGTCGCTAGATTTCTAATAGAAAAATCCTGTCCATGGTGATTGGTGGTTGCTAGATTATACTTTGAGCTTGTGTCATGTGCTCTATTTTGATATAAGAACATGGCAACATATCAAAGAAAGCTGGCGACTGCTAGCTTTCCTTGTAGCATAAGAATTTCCTTCTATCATAAACACACATGCTTATGCAAGAAGGAAAGCTAATAGTCGCTAGCTTTCCAATACAAAAACCCTGTCCATGGTGATTGGTGGTTGTTAGCTTATACCTTGAGCTTGTGCCATGTACTCTATTTTTAACGAATGCTACCTTTCCTTCTATCAAATGCATTTCCTTTTAGCATGACACACATGCTTATGTTAGAAAGAAAGCTAGCAGTTGCTAGCTTTCCAATAGAAAAACCCTGGGCATGGTGATTGGTGGTTGCTAGCTTATACTTTGAACTTGTATCATGTACTCTATTTTCAAATAAGCACATGGCACAAGATCAAGGAAAGCTAGCGACTGCTAGCTTTCCTTCTAGCATAAGCATTTCCTTCTAGGATAATAACACATACTTATGCTAGAAAGAAAGCTAGCAGTCGCTAGCTTTCCAATAGAAAAATCTTGTCCATGGTGATTGGTGGTTGCTAGCTTATACCTTGAGCTTGTGCCATGTGCTCTATTTTGAAATAAACACATGAAAAAAGATCAAGGAAAGCCAGCGACTCCTAGCTTTACTTGTAGCATAAGAATTTTTCTTCTAGCGACTGCACACATGCTTATGCTACAAGGAAAGCTAGAAGTCGCTAGCTTTCCAATAGAAAAATAATAAGAATCTCTTTAAGTTCACATTTCCTAAAGATTCATAATAGCCTATCCCATAGAGACCATCATTTAACTTGTTAGATGAATAACTTTTGGACATGTCAACATGAGAGAATAAGTGTTTATAAATGACAAGCTTTAAAAACTCAGCGTCTTCTTCCACATTCACCTCATAATAAAACTTCCCATTACATAGTGTTAGCACTTAGATTTTATTCCGGTTGTAAAAGAATAACACCTAAGGTAACCTATTTCAAACCAAGCTTTAGGTGGAAAACTCAGCCATTTTTCCACCAGAGAGGGCTCTCTCACAATACATATACAAGGACTGAAAAATATAAAAGTTCTCTCAAATTTTCTCAAAAGGATTTTCTGGTTGAAAAGGAAAACAAGAAACATTGGGCATGGAGTCAAAGTTTCAAATATACAATATACCAGTAAGAGATTTATACCAAACAGATTTCCACAGAGACAAGATAGCAATCATATTATAGTCAATTTGATTTTTTCAGGTGGTACAGAAAGAAATAATGACATTCCATCAATAACAGGCATCTAACTTAGGATGAATCCATTGTCAACTTTGGAGAAAATAGTGAATATTTAAATGATATAAAACGAGGCATAACCAGTATGAATCTCGAATTATTTCAGACATTCATTTAAATATAGAAGAAAAACATAATGGAAGATATAACACAGGAAGTGAACATGCACATATAAAGATAAAGAAAAAACGGACTGTAAAGCTGATCAACACATGAATCTCTGGTCTCAAAAGATGGGTATTTTCACTGTACTGCTTTTATTTATCAAAAAATAGATCTCCAAACATACACTGTCTCTCAAAAAAATTCCAACCCCTTCAACAATGACTCTCATTGTTCTTATACAAAATTTGGAAGAAGCTTGACATAACTGCTTCTTTTAACTAATAACTGAAAATATTTTAACTTAAAAGATAACTGTCTTTGAGCAATAGATAACTGTCTCCAAATAATATTACAAATTTAAAATAAAAGTATTCTTTTTGCCACTTGGCAAAAATTTTGAATATCATCTTTTCGCCACTTGGCGAGAGTTTTGAAAGCCTCTATGAATGGACAGAATATCTTGTCCTTCCATATTTTTCCACATAAGTCCACTGGTCGGCCGCGGGTAAGTCATAGTTGGTCATTTCCTTCACCAAGACTCACATTTCAACATGACCTGCATAAGAAACAGGAAGAAGGTTTCCACAAGTTGAGATTAGCATATTTAAAATTTCAAAATCCTCTGATATTTTCTCCATTAAAATTTTCCATGTAAGCATATGATCCAACTGCTGGAACTTTCTATGATCCATCCTCATATCAAACAGCAATATCTTATAATCATTCGGAGGAATTAATTCATTTTTTTCATTCCAAAAAGCAGGGAACCCTTTGTTTACTAATTTTTCAAATTGTTTTTTGAACTTTACTACTTCTTCCCGTATTTCTCCAGCTTTAGCTTCAACATTCTCAACATGCGAGTATTTCCCCAAGATCCTTCTGGCCCATGTGATGACTTAAATTCTGTTCGTTATATTCATGGCTATCAGGTCTGCTTCAGTTAGACTGTTTAAAAATGTTATTGCTTTCTGGTCTACGTCTTTTGGCTTTTTATTTAAGCTTTCCCTGACGGCTCTGCAACTTTCGAAGGCATCTTTGACCACCTTTTCTTTGACTCTTATGTAATCCAGATATGGTCTTAGTTTCTCAACTTCTTTTATAATTTGGTCCCACACCAGGTGTTTACAACCTTGCATAGCAGCTTTCCCTGTCACATGAGCTGCTAATCCTTTATTATTATTACTTAATTCCTGATTCTTTGTTTGCAAGGTTTTTATTTCTTTATTTTTGATTTCATTCTCTTCTGTCAGCTTCTGTATTTCAACCTTCAATTCTTTGATTTCATTTTCCCTTAAGCTTACCTGGGACATAGCCTGTAAAATATCATCTACTCCCGTTTTATCTTCCTGTGTGTCTGTTTGTACTTGTTGCTGACCACTTCCTGCTAATCTTTTCCTCGCTTCTGCCAACTGTTCTTCTAAAATGATGTTCTCTTTTTCCCACCGATCTTTTTCATCAGAAAGCTTTAACATTTTAGCAGTAACATCATTGACTTCATTAGATAATTCTTCTTTTTCTTTTTCCAATATTGTCAGTTCTGCTCCTTGGATGACTACAGTGTCTGGAATTTTTAATTTTCGTCTCAACATCTGGATCGTATCGTCTTTCTCTTTGAGCAGTTTGGTTGCTGCATCTCCTTCTTTATTTATCAAATCTACTTGCAATTTTTTAATCTGTTGCTGTCGAGACTTATTCTTTGCCTTCTCCTGTCTCAATTGATTATTCAATTTATCCACTGAAATTTTCAACTTGTCTGCTCTTAATATGGCTCCCAGATAGTCTGAATATATGACTTCTCCAGTTTGTCTATGCAATAAAATTTTATCCGGGGCATTTATTTTAGACAAATCTATATTCATTTCTGAAATCTTATTTTTTGTGACAACTGAAAATTTCAAGGAATTTTCCCTGATATTTCTGCTAGTAAATAAGCTTACCTCAGTATTAGATATACTTATAACCTTCGGAAACAATTGACTGGTTTGTTTCGCGGACTCCTGTTTATTTCGACTATGCTCATCAAACACATCCATGATATTCTGGGGTCTATTTACATCACCCTCTACAGGGGTTTCTTCAATGTTGTACTCTTTAACTGTAACCTCTGGTATTTCTTTTTCATCTATTTTATCCTCTTCTGAAATTGTTGTTAACTCTTGTGGTTCATTCATTTTCAATCTTTTTCCTCTTTATGTTTCTTCATCTTCAATGATCATTATGTCCTGTATGGGTCTTTTAGATCCAACCAATGCACTATCTATTTCGCTTTCTGTCCCTGTTGTTGTGTCAATCAATGCCATTTCTTAGTCGGATGCATCCGGAATGATTTCTTCTTTATATTCTAGCCAATTGGCTCTGTCCGACATTCCTTCAACAATCTGATGGTTCAGGGCCTTGATACGATGCTCCGTTCTTCGTTTTGATATGATGTTTAACGGGTCATACTCCATAGCCGTATCTGACTCAAAATTCATATCCTTCAACAACTTCTCTATATACACTACAACATTCTTATTCTTTATTGTGAACGGACCAAATGTGAATGGGTATTTAATGTCTGTAGCTTGTCTGTGAACCAAAAAATTGTTATCTTCCACAATCAACTTTTGTCTTAAGAATTCCAAGGCAAAAACCCTTAAAGTAAGAAAAGCTGGTAACACATAGGGTTTATGTCTGAACCCATATAATCTGATTACTATACTGTCTTTCGACAAAAACCAATCTCCTGTTGCGTATTCTATACTCAATTGCATGGATGCCTGCATTTCCGGTAGTACTCTAGGCAGATTTTTTCCAAAAATCATTCTATAAATCTCTGAAAGCATGTAATTGATGTAATTGAACATGTTATTTTCTGGTAAAGTCGTGAAAATGATTTTTGGGAACTGCAACTCGTCTTGACTGGTTGTCATAATCATTTTCATCAAAAAGGCCTGAAACCTGAAATGTCTGAGAGTGGGAAAATTGACCATCTGGTCATGAATCTTTTCTGTTAAAAATGCTTCAAAATTAAGTCGAGGGATTTGATTTTCACCAATCCCTGACTGGACTGTACTCATTTTGTACAATAAACTCAATTGAAACTCGGTTACATACAAATCCGTATCCAAACCTAGAACTACGACCAATAATGTCAAAACTAACTGGGTATTTTCATTAAAAAGATTGATATCTATAGGGTATGGGACCTCCGAAATGCTGGTCTCTGGCTTGAGACACGATGACAAAAACATTTCCCTATCATTTTGAGAAACATGATGATAATTTTCAATAATGGAGACTTCAGAGAAAACCTCAGGGTCAAGGGTTTGGGAACAATCTACTTCTAGGGCTTTAATTAACTTTGATAGCTTTATTTCGCAAATGACTCGGGTTTTTTGGCTGTTTAGAACGACTTTCTCTTCCCGGGAGTAATTTTCGACACACCATGATACGAATTCTGGGAAAGAAGGGATTTGGTCAGGGAAAAAGGCTATCAAAGACGACTGGTGAACTTTGTGGGGGTCTGTCCCTTCCTTTAACAATTCAGACAACCTAATTTTTATATCAGATATTGGAAACCTAATTAGGGTATCGTAGACGTCTTCATCTCTATCCTCTAGGGCTTCTTTTGATTTAAAAACGCCTATATCGTGCACAGTCTCCATTTAAACGTTTCTTTAAACAAAATTCTGTTTAAAAAAGTAGGACAGGTCACCCGACCCTACCTGTATGTACCCTCCTTTCGCCTTATGTCGCAATCGCAGACCTCCACCAGTCTTCAGAGCTCTTCGGGATAGTGACACATGCAGAATGCCGTTATGTGGAGCCCCTTTTGTTTTATATAAGACTTTTGAATTAACTTCCCTGCACCTTTATGAATGCGGTTCATATCTGACCATTGATCTCGAGACTTTGTTTTGGACCATCAGATCTTGCCTTCCTTTATTCCATCTGGTGGTATCCGCGATCAAAAAGATGTTTTCTTTTCCGGTTTATTCTCTGCGCGGATCAGCCACCTGCTGACACCTGTTTGAGTGGTTTATTCTCCGCGACCGCTCTTCCTCATATCCAGTGTGCACCTTCCTAGATGCGGATGAAACAATGGTCGTTGATTTGATTAAGGTTTATATCGGCCCTCCGATTGCTACAAAGTATAACGCCATGTGCTATGACCCCGCCACGCTTGCTCTATCTGCCACGTATCAGGTCCCACCCTGCCACGTGTACTGACCCCACCGCGCTTCCATATTTGGTGGTTCCACCCGACGCTATGGTGGTTTCCTTTACCGCTATATTACATATGCGGAAGGATGAGGTTTGGACACGTGTCCCGGCGGTATTGAGTCCGCTACCGCCCACATCTATTTGCCGCCGATCACTTTGGCGATGCGGGAAGCAATATCGGCCTTTGATCGGGATTTTTGACATCTCCGCCACCGAAACTTGATTGGGGTTTAATCTTTTCACAAATTTGCTTTTGGACTTTGCATAAGTGGGTTTTTTCCTCTTATTTTTTAATTGTCAACCTTTTCTTCAACCTCCTTTGTGATAATTTCTTCCTTTTTTGGACATTTTAGCAAACTTTTTGGATTTAGTCATTCTCAAACCTTAGTGTCAACACATAGAATGCCAATATTTTCTCTTGTTACATGAGAATTATGTCCAAACACAATGTATAGTTCAATGCGCTTTGTGTCAGTGATTATTTTAGCACCCATCTGCATTTCATAGTTCAATACATCTTCCATCCTCTCAAATTCCTGGTGTATTTTCTCTATATCTAAAAAAATTGGATTTCTCTTTTATGATGGTCTACCTCTATACCAAGCCGGTAGATGTTGCAAGTTTGTTGAATTGTAGCAACAAGGGAATGCAAATTGTAATTATTCTTTCCACGGAACCTCTGCAAGAGACAACTTGAATTTTTTATGATATCATCTTTACATCTTACCATGGATTTGGCATTAATGTTATTTTCCTTCTGAATTTTCGTTTATCCTCCCACTTCTTGTAAACTGAGAGAAGAATAAAAAGGTCTCCATCGAGATGGAAGAAACAAAGTTTTAAACAATCAGACTCTGATTTTTCTACCTACGATACACAATCCATATTCTTACCTATCATGAAGATGGACTACATATCATAGGTCCGAAACGTCGATAAACCCCTCCTTAACACAATGAATCCAAAAATCATGGAGAATAAACTAGCACATTGTGAAATCCTGAGAGAGAAAAATAATTATATTCATTAAGAGAATCCTTAATTATAATGACTGTAACTACATCTCTCTATATAATATTCCCTATCTCTGCATATAATATCCCCAATTGTACTTGTGGGTCCCCTATTAGGGTTATCCCTATTAAATATTCATGTAACCACATTACCTATATATTCAACCCCATATATACATCCCATGGAGTTATAACATATCACCCCATAAAAAGGATTCATCATCAAATGTTTGTAGCTAAGGCTTTTATATGTGATGAAACCTAATAATAGTAATGGTTATTTATATTTGTTCTCTCTTGCTACTACTATTGATTATCCATCCATCTATATTTAATTTTTTTTTGTCAATTCTTCATGGCTTCCTTTCCTTTGATTGCATGTGCATTATTATAGCTTCTCCAATTTGTTATAGTTTTTGTTCTTTGATAACATCACATTAAATAATAGTCCTTTTTGCCTCATTATATGAACCATTGATTATTTCATCTTCATCCTTTGTAATGTTGACACTTATTGTATTTTTTCCGATATTTCATTGTAAAGAGGTATCAATATGGTTCCACCATTAATGGTGCTTCGTAAATTTTGATGCCCTTATCACCCCCTCTCCTTTTTGGTACAATGACATGCTCCAACTATTATAATTATTGACCTTCAATTGCTTCTACTTTTGAGATAATAAGATCATATTTTTCCTTCATATTTTGAATATGATGTTCAAATTCAACAATTATTTTATGGTGACCTTCTTATACCTTCTCATCCTTCTCCTTTTGTACTAAATGGTTGATGTTATCCATCATTCTATCCTTCTTCGATTATAAATTGAACTTTTAATTTGACATATATTCAAAATTTACGGTTTCTTCAACCTTCTTGCCAACATAATATTCAAGTGTTTAGGTAGTTTATTCATCTATAATCTTTCAAAATACTAACTAATGACATAGACCATATCCTTAGTCATATTATATGATTCCTAAGAGTGATCTCCCCGCAAAGTGATATTCTTAGCACGTACTATAGCAATGTAAGATAATCTAAGAGTTTATGGAAGCATGGGTATAGGCGAAAATAAGGGACTTCCTATATACCCAAAGGTACATGGAAGATTAAATTTCTAAGCATATTTTATGTAATGTGGCCACAATAATTCATTGTGAAATTATCATAACAATTTGTTGTAACTATAAACAATGTCATAAACACCTCTACAAATATACGAGTAATTACGATAAGTTCTAACATTTGTTTCTTTTTCAAC
Source organism: Larix kaempferi (assembly GCA_027924585.1). Taxonomy (NCBI): domain Eukaryota; kingdom Viridiplantae; phylum Streptophyta; class Pinopsida; order Pinales; family Pinaceae; genus Larix; species Larix kaempferi. The sequence continues at coordinate 12,291,347 of BSBM01000431.1, read as the reverse complement.
AATCCCAAAGTATACATATCTATGAAAAACCAATGCTCACACTATATATCTGCATATCTAGATTTATGAGAAAAATATACCCAAAACCATATGTAATTTTCATTGATCAAAAGTAAATAAACATAAACTATAAATAGATTATCGGTAATCATATATATATAAAAACTCCACAACCTTCCATTTTAAACATATACAAAATTCTCTACTTCCATATGTATCCATAATAAACCATGCAACCCTCGTGAGAATCAAAACTCATATTCTTTTATCAAGAGCAAGACAAAATACAGTGTTATCATAACATTTTAATAAATACAATTTGTATGTAATTAACATAAATTTTCATTCCAAGCCATATGGATTATTGAATTTCATTAGCAGTTCAGCTTGGATATTCAACAGGAGTTTGGCATAGGAGACAAGGATGACAACTAAACCCTTAAAGTACATATGGACTCTAAGATTCAACAAGAAAATGTGAGAGGCAGGCGTCGAGCAGAAAAGAGTTGTCACATAAATGAGCGATCGCTCAAGGGAGTTAACCAAACTGTTTTTCTCCGCTAGGGTCAACCTTCAAATATTATGAAGATTCTACCACAAGATCTACGATCGAGAACCGAGGGGGTATTAATTCCCAACTATATCGCACCATCACCATAATAGACTAATTGTTTTCTGCCCAAAACACATCACTCAACTGCTGCATCACAACCCAAAAATAATGGGCGGATCTCACAAGGAAGAACATGAAAACGCCGAGTTGACAAGTAGGGAAACATTCCAAAAAGTTATTGAGGGTTGACTTGTCTTTCACTTAATAGTAAGTTCACGAAATTTAACAGTTATTTGCAGACCATGACCATCTGCACATCGCATGCACTCCACAAACGTATTACATAGGCCTTAATACCACAATTCACTTGGTACTTAACACACAATCACTTCAAATATATAAAATAATCGACTTAACCCTCCAACCTTTAAATCGAGGTCCCTGACACATTTCACAATCTTTTGATAGATCAGTCTAGGGCTTGCTTCCTACATTTCACATACTTAGTTTCTTGAATATACAGACAGGGAGGCGAACGAAAGGATTGAACACAGATAACAATTCTTGATTGTAACCATATCCGAGAGCATTAACATGATCATACACAAAGAATTACACTGAATAATAAAATTTGAATGAATTCATGTGCTAGATAGAGTTAATATATAAGGGAAAGCAGGATGGCAAAGTGCGCAGGTATTTCCCATGAGATGTTGCAGTTGTTTCTATGAACATTCCACGCACTAAACCTGACTAGACCAGAAATTGGATAGTATTTGGTTTAGGGACTAAAATTTTGTTAAGAAAATGCCAGAGAATTTGATGAGACAAGAATGCCTTGTAGCACTAGGAGATAGGATGACATGGCAGAGAGATGTACCTGGAACTAATGTGGTGCTATCAGGATGATTCATGGAGATGGATGAAACACCGAATGAAATGCTGCTGGCCACCCATGCTCGTGAAGGTTATTTCGGCCTGCCAACTCCTGTAAAAAAATCATTACACATATCTTGAGAGATGGAGATACCAACATAAGCAATTTATGGAAATAACAACAAATAATGCATACGCTGAGGCTATTTAGTTTATATACCAGTTGGTGCAAGGAGGAAATGTGCCCTAAGCAGGCATAGACTAGATCTCGTAGTTGATCATGTGCCTTGTAGGATGTGTGACCACTGTTTGGCAGCGCTAGATTATTATGAGAATATATAGCAAATATTTCCAGACAATGCTCGCCCCAAAAATATTATGAACTGTTGCAAAATGCTCACCGCCTTCATCATAGCCTTAGTATGGAGAGAACAACATCCTTTCACCCATTTCCTTCTAAGAAACTTGCAAGCCCTGAAGGCGCTCCTCCAATGCACAAGATTTGAACTACCGAGTCCCGACGGTGAGTTTTCTGAGGTATCCTTGATGGATCTTCTGCCATGGCGAAGAATGGAGGAAATTGGTGAGGAACCGTCCTTTGGTAACTTTCGTGGAGCGCGGGCATTTGAGATTTGAAATTCAAATTCGCTTTTTTGAACACCGTGTCTGAACATTGAAGGGACATGATATATATATTATGCATTATATGCATGGACTTGGTATATGACATACATTATATTCTTAATAAATTTGTGGTCAAAATAGGTTATTTTGATATAAGATTATTTTATTTTTTATATATTTATTTCTTCTTCAAATATAGGATCAAAATAAGATTGAGTTACAAATTTTTTAATTGAACTAGCTTAGACTTTAGAGTGCTAACAATATATTAAATGAACTAAATCTGTGAAGTTGGTTATTATTACAGCAAACTAAAGAGTTGATGGGCATAATTCTATGAAATCATATTTATGCAGACTAAGTACAATGCTTCGAAAGATATAAGTTGAAAATAGAAAAGCACTACAAACATAAAAGTTGAAACAATTTTAGAGGGCATACAAAACAAAATTATAATAAGGGAATTTCTCTACTCATTTTCATTACTCAAACATAACAATATATATACACATTTACAACATTTGCCTTACCACTATGTTTGAGGTCCATGGTAGACTCTCTCAATTGCCATGTCTCAAGACCATCTAGCTAACCCCTCTCAAATGACAACCATTTTTTTATTATTCATGTTTACTCATGGTGCAGCTTCCCCTACGCTTCATCCATCTTCAACTACTCTTTAACTTCCATATGACTACTTGAGCACATCTTTGTCGCTTCAACTTCCACATTGATATTTCATCTTCCCTTAGTGCACTTCATATGTCATGCACAGTTACCCCATGCTCATCATGTGCACTCATTGTCATGCACATTTTTGCTCACATGCACTTGACTCATAGTTGGAATAACTAACTTGCATCCTCCTTGGATGCACATTCCACTTGAGCACACCCCTCAAAGTATCGCATGTTTTTTTTTTGTTAATCCATGCATGATCGACATTATGTTATTTTCTCTTTCCGTACCACATTATATCTTCTATGTTTTCTTTTGTATCAAACTTGCTTGTGTAACACTAGCATGTACCAAGTACTGGTACATGCTAAGTACTGTACTTCCTTGAAGCCTATACCAAGTCGCTTAAGTAGTCCTAGTCCCCTTGTTGTTACAACTATGTTTGAAATTCATGCAGGCAAGCATTCTTTGACATTGGTGTTCGTGGAAACAAAAAAGGGATTTGATTCATTGGAATACTGGTTGTGTTCCAATAGGTTTCCACTGTTCCAGCAACCAGTATTCATGGAGATAGAAGCCAAAGGAGCGTGAGAAAACGACTTCAAGCATCGAGCTATTGACTCATCAACCGTGCGAGCTCCATCGACCATTCAACCAATGTTACATAACGATGTGCGGGCTCCATCGACCATTCAACCAATGTTACATAACAATGTGCGGGCTCCATCGACCATTCAACCAAAAGTTGTTTGATAGTGAACAGAGTCACATTGTATCGTTTTGTGTGGGCTCACGGTTATGATTGGAGACTAGTCCTTGGAGGGTGCACAAAATGGTACGTTGTGCAACCCCTCCGCAATGCCAAGAGTCAAGACCATGATCTGTGCACAAAACTAAACTCGTTGTCCCATGTGCAAGCTCGACTCTACATGCGACAATACACATTTGATGGTTGTACCATGGTATTGTGGGCTCATCATATACACATTGGCCAGTGCAAAGGCGATTTGTGCGAACTCACCATCATAATATGTGACTGGTCTTAAGAGGGTGCACAAACTTTGCTTCGTACTTTGTGCAAGCTCTCGTCACATGATGTTGCAAATAAGATTGGATGCACAAAACGTATGATCTACCATATGATATAACCCATGTAACATTTCATCGTTTTTCACCGCTTTTCATATGCCATTTCCGATATGTTACATGGGTGTATAAAGCTATTTTTCCAAAATTATTTTTCCAAGGACGCTTCTTCGAAAAAACTAAGTCTTTTCTTATTTTTCTTTTAGGTTCACTCTTTGGATGGTTTAGGGGTGAAACAAACTGAGGGTTTTCATCAAGTGGAATTTAAGCTTATGGAATCAGGGATAGTTTTCTCACTCATATTTTGTCAAACTTTTCAAGGATGAATTACTTGTACAGAAAGAATAGGCAGTAAGGGTAGGGGGGGTTTACTATATCCAAGTGTATGGCATGATAATAAAAAAACATGTAAAGGAGAAATATTAGACATGGTATGATAAAATATACCTTATAAGGACTCCGTCCAAATTGTAGTTGTATAGACATCATTAAAGAGTAACAACACTTGGATCAGTGGCCTTTAGCTCAAAATTTCAGGTGGGGCCCCACATCACATAACTTGGGGAGTTGTTGAGGGATCAATAGATTATTACATACACCAAAGGAGAAGCTCGAACTAGGCATAAAATTACTTGTGGAAGGTATTCCAAGACTAGGAAAATGTAGGGTTGGAATGTGTTTGCTAATAGATGGAATTATGAATGAAGAGACATTGGGAACATGTGGCATATGGGTAGAAGAAATGATTTTGATAACTAAATATACATAAGAAGCATTCATGTTTCCTCAAAAGACACTAGGTGTAGTGGAAGTACATCCCATGCTTGTTAGATTAACCATAATTTGGTTCTAGACATATTATGCTGTACATTTTGAACAAATTTAAAGGGATCTATGGGAAAAGGTACATCTAGTTGTATCAAGACATGATCGTCAAGTTGGGTCAAGGGAGGATTATAATGGGTCAGTGTCTAAATGTCAATAACTTCAACTTTAGGTGTCCCTAAATATTCGATTAAGTTATGTTCAGTGTATGTATAAATAGGTACTTCTCTTTCAAGTCTCTCTAATCAATGTGTGATTGTTTCTCATCTTAGCCTATGTTATAGTTATTTAACCATTTGCAGGTCAGAGGTGGTTTGACACTTTTGGTCGGAGACCTTCTTAACCCCAAGACTTACAAGTTAGATAGTAAACCACATTTGCTTGTTTTAAGTTTAACCAAATTTGTCTTTTATGTAAGAACAAACAAAACTAAGGAATTTTATGACACAAATCAACAAGAATAAATAACATGTGCAATAATTCTACCAACAACAATAAGAAACTAGAGTAGGGAACCCTCCAACAATTAGATTGGAAGTATGAAGTCTTAGGACCAAAATGTGAAGGTGAGAATGATGCATTTACGGTAACTCTCACACAACTCTCACACAATATTAAAATACTCTCATGAAGACAAGTACCCTCCAAGTGAGTTGAAATGGTCTTTATAAGTCTACCTTAGGTATCGCAAGCACGCCCCTCTTATAATCATTTGTGTGAAATTAGAAAAAACCATTAAGATTACCATTTCGCATATCAATGGTTGAGGGGAACAATTGTGGGTTAGGTGTTTGGATATAGCTAGGGAACATGGGATGTATGTATCAGGCGTAAGACTCTAAGAGAATTGGTGTCACCTTAAGGAATTTTCAATTATATCAAAGCTCCTATACATGCTTAACTTACTAGACATGCAAGAGGGGATAATCAGGTGGTTTTTACGTGTACTTCAGATATAGGAGCATCATATAAATACCCAACTTAAAGAAATAGGCACAATAAAGCTAATGTGAATTTTAAAATCAAGCAAATATGTCAATCGAAGGAGGAAACTGTTGTATTGCAAAGAAGCTCTGAATCACTAAAAAAGGAAAATGTGGCCTTCCAACGTAGTAGATCGACGATGTAATAATTTGCCATAAAATTCTCCAATGATTGTTTATGTTTAGATATATGCAAATGCCTAAAGTACTCAAATGCATTTCTAAGTAATGCTCTAGGTGCAAACTTATATGTTTTTATGCAGTTAAGTTTAACAAGCATTTTCACTAGGACCCCAGTGCCACGTCGTTGGGCTTCCCCATTCCTTAATTTCATTTCCCCGACATGGCACCACTCCGTCGGGTCCATTCATTCATAGTTTCCATTCTTCGGCAAGGTACCACGTCATTGGGTCCTTGCGTCCACTCTTTCCGTTCTCGACAGGGTACCGCACCGTCGGTCCCTTTTGCCATCATCCTTTCATTTTGACTTGCGGAAACTTAATGTAGGGATTTCAGGAGCCGTTACCTTCTATCCTCTGTCTACACGCTATTAGGAACTAATGGCACTGAGGAGTGAGTCCATTGTCACTGTGCGCCCCCCAACTCGTACGTGACCAGCTCCGTCGTGGCCCACCTTGTACGCCCTCATGCTTTCCTCTTGAACAAGCGGATCAGTGCTTATCTGCTCAAGTGTGGTATTCCGTCAGAAGTCGACATCATCGTCGCTCTCCCTGTGTGTGATTTACCCGTACTCTACGACCCTTCATATTCCTTTGTGTGTCCGTCGGTGAACCGTTTCACCTGTCGCTACACACATTTCTCACAAACGTAAATTAGTAGCAATGTCCTCAATAATCACAATTTGATTTATAAATCTGTTGCTTCATTAAGAATCTATAGTTTACTCAATCGTTACTCATTCGTCTAATCACATAATCAATTGCACAACTAGTCGTTAAGCACCATTCATATGTACAGTTTTCATATCAAAGTTAATTGTTAAACAACATGAAATCGTCCATTAACAATAACTACCCAAATGAACATATATCAATCAATCGTAATCATAAATACACTCAAAATAAAATCATAGGGTTATTTTATTAATGTTTCAAACAGTCAGGTCACTCAGCAGGTGCCCTCAATGTCTACAGTAGTCTAGGGGCACTACATACACCCCTACTTATTTAGAACTTCGTCCCGAAGTTCAGAATAAATGCGGAAATCTATGATGCATCTCAGCTGCGTCCTCCCAAGTCGCACAGCTAGGACTATAAATGTCCCACTACACTTGACTTGATCAATCCATGCTAATCATTAAGCAAGATGTAATCAATCAATTATCCCACCCCACACAATATAAGTTAATTCCTTAATTCATTTATCAATTATTATCGTCATTCACATCTTCAGGTTTTCCTCAATCATTTAAGACATAACAAGGTTCAAGAGACCACTATATCGAAGTTGTTCAGCCGGGTCACTTGACAGGTGCCCTTAAGTTCCACAGTCATTCTAGGGGCATTACATACACCCCCTCTTAAATAGAACTTCATCCTGAAGTTAATTTTTGTTCTTGTACTTTCGACACTAAGCTTTATCTTAATTTCCTATTATCATCTTCTTTCCATTCCCTTCTATTTTTCTCCAACAATCATGGCCATAAGCACCAGTGGTTCTAATCATTATTATTACTTTTTTTTTTTCCAACATGGTTCCAATACATTCTCAGGAACTCAATCATAATTGTGTATAATATCAATTCGATAGTACATTCAATAACTGTCGGTCCCAACTAGATTTTCGATATCACTTATTCTTGTCATTAGTATCATCATGTTCAGCTCCATGAGCTTATCATGTATTTCCCTTATCTCTTCGTTTATGTTGTCATAGGACCACTTCGACAGATTCATCAAGTCGCACAAAGTGTCTTCTTAACCCCATCAAGTTCCATCTCGAGGGCTAGTTGTCATTTTATCATGTTTGATTATGACCTAAGGTTAGCTTCATTGCATTCTATTTATTATGCTAATCGTCTCCATACTTCTTTTTACGAAACATTGCCTTCATTTGACCATTTCGATACCATGGTTAAATTTCAAGTTCGTAGTCATGAGTTTTCATAAATGGCTTTGTCGAAATGCAAAATGCATGTCGTTGAGTTCAGCTCATCATACCAATCACATTGATATCTCGTTTTCAAATTTTAAGTTGGTTTCTCTTCCTCGACAATCCGTCAAAGTCTCGTCAATCTGAGCATCTTGGTGTCTTATCATTTAAAATTGATCAATTTTTCGTCATTCAGCAAATCCACTGATTATATCCGTCCACTTGTTTTCTCATCATGGCTATGTAGAAAAAGGTTTAAAATATCGTTGGTCTTTGTTCCAAGTTTCTCCGAGTAGATTTTTCTTAAAATACAATTTTACGTTATTGATACCATCTCTATTCGACAATTTAATGCTCGTAGTTAGTGAATGATTTTTTTTTTTCTTCTTCTTCTTTTTTTTTTTTTTTTTATACTATAAGTGTCTACTCCTAAGTTATAGTTCTTTGGCTTTCCAAAGCATTTGTTCTGGAACAATTATTCCATATGTGAATTGGCAAGGATCTCTATCATAGTTGAAATATATCTTAAATAAGTAACACTTGCAAACGGAAACCCTAAGGGTACAATTTGACAAAAAGGAAGGCTATGTCTTTAATCTTACAACCTACAATACCCTAAGTGAACTGTGAAATATAGGCATGTGTTAACTTTTCATTTAGTTCATTGTATAACATCAAGAAATATCATAATAGTATCTTATCTTTCAACCAGTTCATATTATCATATAAACGTAGTATAAATATAATAATACATTATCCTTTCATAGTATCCCATAAAATAATTATGAACTATAAACAAGGCATTAACCTTTCCTTTACATCTTGCTATCCCATTAACGAAATATGAAATATGGTGATGCATTATCCTAAATTTACCTAATTCATTTCATCACATAAACGTAATATAAAATATAATATAATAATACATTTAACTTTTCAAATTACATAAGAAAGTACAAAATATAGACAAAATATTAATCTTTCTTCTACTTCCAGTTATCCCAAAAAAAATATGTAATATCACACTACTTTATACTATCATGCATAAATAAAAAATATTACAATATATTTCAACTAAATCTTATAATTATAATAAGGTATTATAAAATATAATAATACATTAACTTTTCATCCATGCCATAAAGGAATATGAAATAAGAACATACCATACATTATCATCCATTTCATGTCATTGCATAAATGAGAAATATTGCAATATCATTCAACTAGTTTTTATAATTATAATAATGTATTATAATTATTGACGTAGTACCACACGAAGCGCCACACAGTCCCATCGAAAACCTGCAGGTTGATCATGAGCCAGCTGCAGCCATATCCTGGAGATCTCATCGTACACAGTCTCGCTCCCGCCATATCCTCAAGGTTCAACGCCCATCTACCTGCATTCAACGCCAATCTACCTGCATTCAAGGCAGTGCAGTCCATTGCAAAATGCCAAGAGACCTGGTACTCATTCTCGTCCTGCAAATTCCTATAGCTGGAGCTGCTGAAACATTGTTCTTGTCCTCTACAAATTAGAACCTGAATCCTATTGCGAGCAGCTGGAGCGGCTGAATCGTCCTCCTGTAAATTAGAACTTCAGGTACTCCTCGTCCTACAAATTCCTATCATTCTCGTCCATTTAGTTTAGTATCGGGATTTTGTACAAGGCCCATGGGGTATGGGTATTTTTGTGCCTTCTTCAAGTTATAAGAGGTTGCATATTTCAGTTACTGGAGATATCTGCGAGTCTGTTGTATGCTTGAAAATCTTGATCTGAACATTCCCATATAAATTTCGTAGCAACGTTTTGTAGTTTGTATGTTCTTATTTCAAACTTTATCAGTTTTTAGAGGTTTGTACTGGTTCTTATACTTTGTAGTGGTTGTTATACCGTAGCATGGATTTATATTTAGTGTACCTGACTATTGCTCAAGGGACGCTCCCTCCAGTCACTCATCCTAGTACTTTTGTTTAAAGCACTTCCCAGCACAGTCTTTGCAAGGTCGGAAAGCCCCCCTGGAACAGATGGAAAAACCTTTTGAAGGTCTAATTTAGGCGCTTCACAGTAGCGAAAACACTCCAGCTCTCCATAGGAATCAGAAAGACGCTTTAGGTCAGAGTGCAAAGCATACCCTAACTTCAAAATGCTAGTTGAATGAAATACAGCTTTAAGGCACAAGTCCAGTGCACCTGGTTCTTTGTTAAATAAATTCACCATCTCAAATATAAAAACCTTTTTTGCAGTAGCAATCTCTGATATCGAAACCTACAGAATTAAAGGTAATTCAAGGTTCCAAAAAAATAAAAGACAAATCATCCTTGGTTAATTGAGACGATGGAAGGGATGATTTTCCATAACTTGATTGCAATTATCTTTTTGAGGATCTTGTATTAAACGTTGTAGAGGGAGATGGGCCTAAATCTATCTACAAATGTCTATATTAACGTCGTTTTCCATGAAACCGTTTTCCTGTATCGCACTGAAACATTTGCTCCGATGGATGTCCATCAATATAACCCATCAGTATCACCCTGCATCCAAGCATCAGATGGTGGATTCCAAGTATGTAGGCAATGTGATGAATGGTAAACAACCTTTAACACCCTGCCCGACTGCGCGATCGTCGCTTCAGATAATTTTGTCATAAATGTTATTTGTTTGAGTAATCTTTTCCAACTTGGGAAATTCATTACGATTTGGTGGAGAAACACTCAGTATTAATGCAACCGTCTGACATGCTCGCGCAGCCATGCCCATTTGAATTTTGAATTTTGAAATTTTTTGTTCTGCTTTACTACCAGATACAAGTGACATTGCCGCTTCCCGCCCTCGTTTGAGTTCGAACATATTCATAGATAGGAGCACACGATATTTTTTTGTCACTGGCCTAAAGTTTAATTCACAGCCATGGCTGACCTAAAGCCTATAAAAGCCTATTTGTATGGATGAGCTGCTTACTATCTTATGAAAATCTGTCTCCTCAAATGATGATGAGAAGCCCAAATTGAGAGTAAGAGGTTATATAATTCTCTTTGTGGATACTTTTGCGGGGGATTTCTCCCTACTTCATGTCTAAATAATGACACTGATATTACTATTTGCATTTTACACCACTGTCATTACGATTTGCATTTACACCTCTCTCACTCTGCTGTCGTGACTATGCAAATTTAGGTAGTTACCATCCGACTCAATTTTCCAGCATGATGAATCTTTTCCGCCAACCTTTACAGGTTTTGTAAATGGGAGTAAAATGGTACTAGTGTAGTGTTCTTCCGTAAAAATATATTAAGAAAGGGTTCACTCAGGTGTAGAACTATAGACTTATTTGATTATTCTGCCAACTCAATGCAAGTTTTGGTTACAACTCTTTTGACATTAACATGGTTGGAAACTTTTAATGTCAAAAATAAAAATGTATTTTATTTTTAGATAATTTATTTTTTATTTATCAAATGTAAAAAATGTAGATGTTATAAATTGTGAAAACTTCAATTTTATAATACCATGAATCTGGGTTTTTGACAAATGGTACTGACATGATAACATGATAGTAATTTCACAATTGCATTTAATATAGGCCGTTATTAGGTTTTCTTAATATAATGGATCTATATTAAGCATAACCTCTTCTCAATTGAAATATATACTTATTGTTGTGCTCCAAACTAACTTTATATGAGTCGATTGAATTGTAAAAGTTTGTAACTTCATATGAGTAGGCTGATTTGTAAAAGAAATATATACTTATTCTTGTGTTCCAAACTAATGGCATATGACTAGGTTGAATTGTAAAAGTTTGTAACTCCATATGAGTAGGTTGAATTGTAAAAGTTTGTAACTCCATATGAAAGTGTCTATTGTTTGGATTTTTTTAGTATTTTTTAAATTATTAATGATATTTTAATGGAATTTAATATTTATGTTAATTACTTTTAAACCATTCACATTATCACATTATCATTGATGTTTATCTTAATTAAAAAAAAATTATCTAAATTATCAAAACATTTTATGATTTTGGTTTGGATTGTTTATTTTATGAGATTGTTTAAAAAATAAATATTTGTCATTAGAATTATCAAAATATTTTATGATTATGTTTTTGAAAAAACATTTAATGATTTTGTTGACTTGAATTACATTACATCATTTAATGATTTTGTTTTTCCACTACCCTTGATCAATGCATTGATTGCATTATATCATCTCAATTATTAGCATATGACTTGTACCACATCTCCTTCATCTTCTTGCCACATATTTTCTACTCATCCCATGGATTTTTTTGACTTTCTACTTTCCATAACACTTACTTAAAAATGAAGGGCTAACATAGAACATGTTATTATGAGTGTATAAATATTATTACGTCTAAATTTATGATAGAAATAGGAAGTGTTCCCCTTGTCATCCATAAGCAAATGGAATAGTTGAGTGATTTAATAAAAAATTTGTAAAAGGATTTAATAACAATCCACCAGTGTTTGGTCTTGGAACCCTCTCTTATTCTTGAGGTTTTGGAATCCTTAATTTTCTTTAAAATATAGATAAATTTCTAGGAAATAGTTTACATTGTTCAAATAGAGCCATTAGGTGTTTTTCTATTTTCGAAATATTGATTTTAAAAGTATACCATTAGTTAAAATTGATTTAAAATTTTCAATTGGATATATTTAAAAAAAAAAAAAAATCCATAAGTAATGAATGTTTTTTTGCAATAAAATTGAAGTTGGAATTATATTTGTTTCAATTACTTATACTAATTTATTTCGTATTTTTATTTTTGAAAAAAAATGTTTTTGTGGTTTTTTTTTTTTACAAACATATTATTTTAAAATATTGTAATAAGATGAAGACTTAGTACCATCGTGCCAATACAAAAGTAATAAAATTAAAATTTTTATTAATAAAAAAAAAATTTGCAATGTGTGTGTACGTTGAAAATATTAAAGTCTGGTTATGACGAAATTTCATTAATAGATTAAAATACCAACTTTCCTTTCTTAGTTGGTATGTAAAAATTTCTACTCTCGGTAATACTCAATTGAATTATTCGAGATGGTTGTAAAGGGTTAATAATTAAAAAAATTTGAATTGATCTTTGGGCGTGAGTGAACGTCTTATGCTTTTGGCATGCATTCCTTTTTATCATAATATTGTCAACCCAGTTTGAGGTAAACTTTAAAATTATATTTAAATAAGCTTTGTATATGGAACACTAACTCTCTCCTTTTTTTTTATCATTATATAATTACATCTACATATTTTTTGAATTTAATTTTATGTAGGATGTTAAATATAATAAATACTAAGACAATTTGATTAAATACATGGATTTATTAAACCCTAGATCTTCACCAAACCACTTAAACCACTCTTTATTATTTATTTATATATATTTATTTATTTATTTCTTTTCCAAAATTTTAAATATTTATATATATTAAATTTAAATATTTTAAATTTCTCCCTTAAATATAAATTATAATTTAAATTTTATCTATGATAATTTAAATATAACTTCACCAACCACTTCAACCTTACTATAATTGACCTTAAAACTTTAAATCTATGAAGAACTTTTAAATTGAAAGTTCGTGAGTAGCTTTATATTTTTAAATATTAACTTTTAATTTTTTAACAAACCTAGGTTATAACATTATATGGAATCTAATTAAATTTAAATAAAATAATACTAGCGCTATATAATTATACACGAAATTTAAATAAAAATATATACGAAATTTGATTAAATATAAATAAAATAACACTAGCATTATATAATTATATAAGAAATTTTGCCGAAACCCCTTTTTTTTGACATGGTATTTCTTTTTCTTTTTTTAATTCTTATCAACAACTAAATTAAATTAAATTAAATAATAATTAATAAAATAAAATAAAAAAAATTAAATTAAATTGAATTAATTAAAAAAAATTAAATTGAATTAATTAAATTAAATTAATTAATTAAATGACATTAAATTAAATTAATTAAATCAAATTAAATTAAAAGTCATTAAATTAAATTAATTAAATTAAATTAAACGAATTAAATTAAATGAATGTTAAGAGACACTACATTAAATTAATAAAATTAAATTAATATTTAAAAAACATTAATTTAAAATAATAATAAAAAAGATTAAAACAATATAAAACGCAAAAAAAAAACCTTTTCTTTTTCGCATGGGGATTGACGCCAGGGCAGGATCGACGGCTCTCCTTATTCCGCGTCGGCAACATGCACGCATGGTAAGGGTGGTTGGTGGTCGCGGAAAGGAAACCACCATCCCACGTGTTCATTCCTTACTCGTCCGCATACCAATAAAGCGGTATAGTAAACCGCTCATGGGCAACGCGGAAACCGTATCACGTGCCGTCAAAAGTATGCCTATTTAAGGAGGAAATGGTGTGTGCGACCCACATCTGACTCTGCAACCGGATCTCTGTGGTGAGCTCGAGCTTGGGGTTCGAGCTGCGGTGGTGTACGTGGATCTCCAGTCGGCCTGGCAGCTAAGTCTTTGGCGTTGGCCGCTGGGGTGATGGAGAATTTCGTGGGGTCTCTTCGACTTGGCTCTTGGTTTCATGTAAGAGCCTCGGTGCTGGGCAGATATGTGGGTAATCTCATGGACGATGGGAGATATGATATCCGTGGGACCCTCCTGGCTTGGCATTCGGTTCCATGATGAGTCCTCGGCGTTGAGCACAACGCATATTTTATATATTCCCGTCCTCTTATGTGAACTTAGTGCATGGGATTCGATGGTGGGCATTGATGTGTTAAGTGCGTGGGCCAATTGGCTCTAGTTGTTGAGTTCGGGCTGGGCACAAAGGAAAGAAGAAAAACCTTGGAGGACAATTGATGTGGCGTTGGGCTCCGGGCGCTTGGTACACCTGGCTTGAGCGCTAGGGTTTCAAAGGAAGCAACATTTTGTATGAAATTCATTTCGGACAAAACAAGAAGCAACAATGGAGAGCAGTATGGAAATCGTTTCATGCATTTGCCATGCTTGTAAATCTTCTTAGTTATTGGTCAAAATGGATCATATTGAGCTCAAATGAAACGATTTCTGCGTCGAAATTTAAAGGATTGAAGACGGGATTGGTGTCCGCACGGTTCTGTGAAGGAATTCGAAGATTAAATTATGGTCTTTATAAAGGAAAATAATGGCATTTAAGAATAAATAAAATGGATACGCATTAATCCCGTGATTGCTCTATATGAAAGCTTTTGGAAAATATATCATAATTAAATATATGAAAGCTTTTGGAAAAGATGCCAAATTTAAATATCTTTAGTAGATGAAAGCTTTTGAAAATGATATCATAATTAAATATTTTTAATGTTTTGACATTGAGCTTTATTTTTTTATATAAATTTAATTTCAATTATTTTAAATTTAAGATGTGAAGGAGTACCATCTATACAGATTATAAAACAAAGTGAAGAAAAATATCACACAGATTTGAAACTGTCTGAAATTATAAATGTAAGGTTATATTACATAATCCCAAAATAGGTTTTCATGGGGATAATATTTGTTAACTAAAAAGCTAATTCTCTTCCAGGAAACTAAGCTTTAATTTTATGTATATTATTTATAAATCCAACTCCATCGTGGAAATAATCTCTCCAACTACGTTAGTTGGATTTGCTGCGATGCTTGTATTATAAACAATATTGCAGGCAACAATATTATTTGAATATTTGTTTTATGCCACATTTATTGAAATGAATGTTTAAAACAAAATGTTACAGGCAAGAAGGCAGATCTGCATTAAAATAATAGGAAATGAAAACTGATCACTTTGGCTGCAGGTCTGAAATTTGGAGAACCCTCTGTAAATCCTGTGCGAGACTCATTGTTTCGTATTTATTATGAATACAATTTCTTTATATAAATGCAATGAAGTGTTTTTTTTTTGTTAGTATTAAATTTTAGATCTAAATATTATAACGGTAATATATATAGTGTTGTAACTTGGTTTATATGTATTTATTTATTTGTTTAAAAACATTGTTTATCCCAAATGCTTTAGCATTGGATTAATATTAGGGTTTGAATATTAAAAGAGTGTATATAGAAATGTTGTTGTTTTTCTGGAAAGGTTTGTTTAATGGGGTCTAGACTGAGCCCTAAATAAGCATTTATATATATATATATCATTCAAATTATGTTTCTGTTACGCCTTACGAATAAATGGGAAAAGGCTCTTCAAATTATCTTTTTGCAGCCATCATACTAGTTTGTTATTTTCTAGTAAATTTCACTAAAGTTCCAGGTGTAGTTAGGCCCTAAGGTCTCAGTGTCTGAGCCTTGCGCTCTGATACCAACTGTAGTGCCCTTTCTAGGCACTGGGTCTATTCCAGGTTATCAGGTTATACCTAGTTTTTCCCTTAATTATTGTTAGAAGAAAACAAGAGATTCAACCATCTATATTTCTGTTTCTATAAATGTTTAACTGTCTGTTTTCTATATGTTTACATGTCTCTGCAGTTAAATAAACATAATCCTAAAACTTTCCATTTAATTCTGTTCGTTTGACATGCATAGCTTGGAAATAAAAGAAAATACATTCTAATTAAGCTGGTTCAGAAAAATACCTGAAACCGTCGATTGCAGTAAGATAAGAAGATTTCTGGAATGGATTCTGTAAGTTACCTTAACAACCCCAAAATGATGTGTCCAGCCTGCCGATCAGCTATTATCATGCTAACCCTAGGAAATCAACGAATTTCCTAGCCCCCGAGCCCACAGACCGATAATCCCGACAGCCACTTTCCATTGTAATCATCTGCTGAGTTATCCCCCTCCTCAGTCTTTTCTTTTGAGTTTCCCACCTCCTCAAAGCTTCGAGTTAACCCCCTCCTCGGCATTCCTCCTTTTTCACAAAAATCCTCACAGTTCTCCCACAATAACCCCCTTACTACTTTGTTAATTCTCCTCTTTATAGGGAGCTGTCGTGGTCTTGGAAGTACATATCATTAATGCATCCCCTTTTGAGGTAATAAGGTAGATTATATATTATTTTATATCATCCCAATTTCTCTCTAGTAATGGAATTATTCAATAATTTATTGAAACATATCCTTTTAATTTACTTGGGATGATTCCGTCCGTTAATTAAATTAATAATTTATTTAATAAATTCATTATTATTCAACCCACTATACTTTATAAAAGGGATTATTATCATTATTATTATTAATTAAATAATATTAATAATATAATAATAATAACAATAACAATTAATAATAATAGTAATTAATTTAAATTGTGAATAGTAATTTAAAATATTTATTTGGTTAATGGATAAGTGTCAACATAGTACCTCTGTGTATAAACAATGAAATATAATTAATGATTTAATTAATCATGATCAACGATTATATAGCACACTCCTCTATTATTAATGTTTAACTTTTATACTTCACCTTGAAGACACCTTTACTTGAGGATACTTACAATTAATGACATTTATTTTACACATGAGAACTTGATAATCTTTTACTAATTAATTCATCCACTAAACACTTAATTGACTTATCCATGATAACTTATATCATTGTTAAATCTTGATAAGTAGGTTGTAAACCAATATTATTGCGCATGTGCATAATGTGCATGCGTGGCCAGCGTATGCACAGGACGGACATGTACTATAGACATACGTCATATTTCCTATGCATAACAGCTAACTAATACTAATAATACTCTATGCAACTGAACAAGTATACATTCCTCATAATATTACTAAAACATCATCGGTTATTTTATCAGTTAACCTTTAAGATTTCATTTCATTATTTTTATGATTACATTTGTTTAATCAATCAGGTGCAAGGAAAGCTACCTACTACCACTAATTCCAGGTCAACGAATACCCAACCCTCAACAGTACTAACTATCATATCCTCCCATCCTAACCTACTGCCACATCCTCCCTATCCTTCCTCTGCTAGTACAAAAGTGGATGTCGGACTCATCGACCTGACCACATAGAACTTGAGAGCGATAGCGTCGGCTGTACAGCGGACCTATCCTCCCCTAGCAGGCATCTGACCGTCGTCATCACAACTACATGGGGAGCGTGTCTCAGCATGGCCATCCCACGACTTCGGGTATCATAGGAACATAGGGTGGGCAACACATCCATCCCTCTCAACATACTGGGCCTACGCCCTTATCAAATCATACTCTGTTGCTCTCGAGATTATCGGTCCATGTCATCGTTTCATCAATTTCGGTTGCTAAGGTTTACTGCTTGGATAGGTTCTTCTCCGTATATTAGATCAAGTACCCAGCTATCCCATAGCCCTCGTGTCCTGTAGGTTAGTATTCCGCAAGATACACCTTTTATAACAAGCATTTCCATTCGATCACCAATTGATCCATATCATCAACATCATTTTATTTCACGTCATAATTCCATCACAGGTATGCATGGAATATAACAGTTCTATCAATTTCATCATAGGATGGCATCCACGTACAATGCCATATATTTCACATTTCATCAATGAAAATGCTAAAACATATATTTTCCATCCTATCATTGTCTGATCCTTTCTGTCAGCATCATTTATTTCATCACATATAATCATCAAATCGATCACAGCATAATGACCACATCATATATATCGCATTTCCTCCAAGACGATTATCAAACATACATTGTCATTATGAAATAAAAGAATCTCATGATAATCATAACTTTAATAACCGCATGAATATAGTAACATCATTAACACAGTAGCAACATATCATCATGTCTAACATGCCGAAAATATAGTTCACTCTGTCTAGCTAAGTCAAACAGATAACAAGCAATAAATTGAAAGGTGTCTAACTCATAAACATGCCTAGTCAAAATATGGGGCGTTACACATTTTTTTCCTTCTTCCCATATCCATACTATTCCAAAAGATGATCTTCATCATTTAATAAGGCTACTGATAGAACCTCTTCTTAATTCTGTAGGTTATTGTCTTTTTTTTTTTTTGCCAATGATAGTGTCAATGAAATTAAGAAGATCCTCAGACAAATGACCTGCTAGCTTGTGGGCATGAAACATGCATAGAATACTTAAGTATTCACATCGAAAAACATGAATCCAAGAAGGAAAACATGAAATCTAAATTCCAAGAACTAAATATTGATTATGATAAAATTGCGTCAAACTCATAGATGCATTACAATATCATATTGGGTTTTGCAAGAGGTTCTCGACCAGATACATGATTTCCTAGTGTTTCAATTGCTTCAACGAAGGGGCATATTATTTATGAAGACATTCCAACAAACAAATTTAGCACTCAATGAGAACAACATGAATCAAAAAGATCAAGAGAAAATTAAAGCAGGACAACAAATGGAAGAAGGCCTCAATGGAAATTATCTTGGCTCTTAAACTTCTCATATATGCATTTTACTTGTCTTGTTTATTAGTAATTATGTAAAGCAGTATAGCACTAAATTTGAAATTCATAAGGTAGGTATTGTAAGAAAGAAAAAGCATCATGACCAATTAACATATTTGTTGAAAATATTTATACAAGAATACTATAATGTTTTTTGAAATTTTTGTACTTTTTATGTTATTTGGTTTGTCAACAACCTTTTTATAAATATATAACTACCTCTTTTTTGTGATATATATATATATATATATATATATATATATATATATATATATATATATTTCCTATGGGATAGAGGAGGGCATCTTTTAACACATTGGTGAACCATTCTAAGTTTTCCGATTTTCCCCAAGTACTGAACCGGTAATATTGGTGACCTAAATAACTATTTTAAATAATTGCCAATCATTTATTTGAATGTTGTATTTATAAATTTCATTTTGTAAACCTCCATGGTATAATCAACTCTATGAATGTATGTAGGATGTAATATATGGCATTACTTGTACATAAAAATAGCTTCTTCTTTTTTTTTCCTTGGAAAAAGTCGTAATTTTATTTCAAAAAGATGAACAAAATTACATTCTGCACATGTAATAGGATCACAAAGATCCCTACATTGTCACATATTTACATTCCCATTTCAGAAATGAAAAATAAAATCACATATGAGTGGTTACAGAGAAAGTGCTCGAGTGCAAACCCTCATTGCCCAGAAAAATAAACAGAAAAAAAACTGTAATCAGAACATTTCCGTCAAGACGGCAGACCCCAAACTCCAGAGAAAAGGCGCCCCAAAAACCACCAGCCGATCCGCATCTCCCAGGATCCACCTCCACTAATGGCACCTCTCCATCATGCAGCCATCGACCTCCCCAGCAGAAAAGGCAGTCTTTAAGACAGAGCTCCCTGTAGCGTGAAAGGAGAGGTGGCGACGTGAGAGGGAGCAGCACCAATAATAGCCAGCAAAACCTGAAAACCAAGAGCAGAGCCAGCCCTCCAAAGAAAATCCATCCCAGCCGAAACCCTCATCGAAGTATGTAGGATATCTATGTCTGTGGACAAGCAGCAGACACGATAGACCTCCCAAACCAGCGAAAAAAGGCCAGCAAGCAGACCCGAGATGAAGAAAAAACTAGAGCAGACCACCGTTGGAGCCTCCATCGGAAGAAAGGGCACCGCCTTTCAGGAAACCAAAAAGATACCCAGAAAATGTTGCCACATGAACAGCAGGAAAAAGAAGGGCCACCGATTTCAGATCTGGGCGCTCATCTGCCATGAGATCCACCACCATCGAATCACCGAGAAGCTGCCGCCGTCAGGACAGAGCCATCCCACTCCGTCAAGGGTGAAGCCGTCGAGCCCCCACTACCGACGCAGGTTCCCTGAAGCAGCCTTATATGCTTCAGCGGAAGCCTTTCACGGCCACTCTAGAAGGTTGCACCTCTTCCAATCGAAGAATCAACTTAGTCAAAGTACAGGCAATATCTCCTGTTGAAAGCATTGATCTCAGATTTCCAGTCGCGGCAGCAGATCCTGGACAGCAGTCGCAACGGCAATTTCTGATGCAGCACTCTGTGTAGCATACGATCCATCGGGAGAATGGTAGGTCACCTCGAAGAGACAGTAATGGCGTTTGCTGGTGGAGATTTTCTAGTTCTTGGCCACTGTGTAAAATGGCACTGTCGGCGCTGGAAAAGAGCGTTTCACGGTCATCTTGTCCAGAAGCAGCAGATCTGGGGACAAGTGCATCACCGTGGCCACGCCTTACCCGTTGTTCAGCAGGAATGATGGCAGCTGCGGCACAACAAAGGGCACCGTGAGCTGATATTGTCGGGCCGTCGGGCTGGGGCCATCGTCGAGCGCCTGGTGCAGGACGAGGAAGCGGCGGCGGGGTTGATGATCCAGTCGCGTGGATCGGCATAAAGAACAGGTTCTTGGACGCTACGCATAGGCCACCGCCTGGTCCTGCAGAGAAACGATCGTCCAAGAAAGTCGGTAGCACGGTGCCGGCGGGAGTGCCTCCATCTTTCTCCATGATCGGGTTTTGCACATAAAAATAGCTATCAACTCTATGAATGTATATAAGTATATGGCATTACTTGTACATAAAAATAGTTATCAACTCTATGAATGTATATAAGATGTAATATATAGCATTACTTGTATATAAAAATAGCTAAATAGCTAGTGTTTTTTATATTTAATTATTCGATATAAGTTTGTAACTTACAGATAGTTTCAATATATTGTACAGTTTCCATTCAAGTAGTCTTGGCTTCATAGCTTCTAGATTATTGTCTATCAAAGAAGCAAGACCAACTAAGATGAAGATGAAGTTATGGGAAAAAATGGCATTGGCATTGGCATTAGCTTTAGTCTTATCCAAACAAAAAGTAAAGAAGAAGACTGGATTAAAAAGAGGTTGAAAATCTTGGTAAGTTTATAGATTTTTTTTTACTTTTACAATTTTGTTTATAGATTTTTTTTTTTATTTTTACAATTTTTTTTTATTTAGTTTTTTTTTTACATGGTTTACATGGTTTATTTAGTTGTTTTTCTATTAGGTTGAGTTGCATTATTTTCATTTTAAAAGAAAATCCTTTTCATTTATATGCAATATCTCATGTGCGCTCAAAACCGTCACTTTCTTTGATGCACACACACACACACACAAGAAACTCTCTCGTCACTCACTAAGTTCAAAAATAGCTTAAATCTACTCACTTAATACCTCCATAGGAGGGCACAAAAGAATCTTGTAGTTTAGGTAGGATTTTGGGGCTAGGCATCCAAAAACATAGTTGTTTTCCTTAGGGTGCTTTATAAATCCCGCTATAAGCAAGTGTTAAAAGAAAACCTGGATCATTTATATGGGTTCAATTTATTTATTTTTTTGTTCACAGGTCTTTAAGTAAACCAATAAACTTAATTTGGTATAAAAGCTATAATGAAGGAGGTCTTTTTTATGTATATTTTACTATGTTTATGTCTATTTTCACATTAGAGGTAATCTATATGTAACATTTAATTGTTATTAGCAATAGAAAACTAGAGGTAGTGTCTTTGTATAATTTACTTGTTATTAGCAATAGAAATTATCTCAAAAATTATATTCTTGGTGTAGCCTCCAAGCTTCACATGAGGTCACAAAACATAAATTAGTTAGGTAGGATTGATTGGGCTAGGCATCCATTAATTCCCTCCAATCTACTTTCATTAGGTATATTTTGAAACATAGCATTGTTGACTTATAGGGTGCTTTATAAATCCTGCTATAAGCAAGTGTTAAAAGAAAACCCGGATCAGAAGTGCGCCATGCCCAAGGAGGTTAAAGCCGAGGTATAGTTGCCCTGCTCTCCCCTACGAGTCACCCAACTCGTTGTAGGGAGACGACACTATACTGTACAGGCTGAACCACTGATCCACACTTGATGCAAGGTATCTTAGTGGCCAAAGTTAGGAAGTCACCAAGGAGCACTTGTGGGTGCAATTGACTCCTGAAGTCAGCTATTGCTGTTGGGAGGTGTTGCCAAGTCTTCTAGATTGGAAGATTTGCCCCATCGCCAGTAGAACTGCCTCTTTCTTACCTTCACTAGTCAATTGGTGTGTGGACTCCATTGTCACCATCAATTGTGCTTTTGGAAGGCCTAGTTACATATCCGCGGAAAACCATACACTTTTTTATATTTATATATTCAACCTACCAAACTCATAATTAAACATAATCTACATTTTGTGACTCTTTCACTAAACCGACTTTGAACATATCACTCACTTGTTGCACCTTTTACACTTATTTGTATCTTGTGATTTGTCTTGTTCATAGTCCATTAACCACGATAGATTAGAGTGGGAACAATAAAAATTCGTAGTAGAATTATTTACCCACACAATATGTGCAGTTTTGAAGAGCTGGGTAAACATGCACTTGAAGTTGTTTTTTTGTTTTGATTTTAAATCGTGAAAATTTGAACAAACATAATTGCATGTTTATCAAGTCCCCACATCCTTATAATCATTTGGAAGGCCTTCTTGTAGAAGTTGATAAGAATTTCTAACACCAAAGGTTTTTAAATTTTACATTTTATTTTTTACAATTTCAAATATTATGAGTGATTCAATACCAAGTACTTATATTGAAAAATCCATGGAAGTACATCCCATTGGAGATTCACTACTCGTCAATATTTTTTTCTCTTCGTCTCATTCTCATCCTCCTCTTGATTATTTATCTCCTTTGTTTAAGAAAGAGGGTTCGTGAACACCCCAAACATATTAATGAACTCGGCACAAGTCCTCTCTAAATGATTCACATGATATTAATCATATATTTCTCCATAAGTATAGTGAAAACTCACATGTCTTTTCATTTAAGTCATGAATTTCCATTTCGAGCCTACATGAAATACAATGGGCTCTATTTTGCCATGTGCTCTATTTTGAACGAATGCTAGCTCTCCTTCTAGCATAAGCATTTCCTTCTAGCATAACACACATGCTTATGTTAGAAGAAAAGCTATCAGTCGCTAGCTTTCCAATATAAAAACCCTGAGCATGGTGATTGGTGGTTGCTAGCTTATACCTTGAGCTTGTGCCATGTACTCTATTTTCAAATAAGCACATGGCACAAGATCAAGGAAAGCTAGCGACTGCTAGCTTTCCTTCTAGGATAATAACACATACTTCTGTTAGAATGAAAGCTGGCAGTCGCTAGCTTTCCAATAGAAAAATCATGTCCATGGTGATTGGTGGTTGCTAGCTTATACCTTGATCTTGTGTCATGTAATCTATTTTGAAATAGGCACATGGAAAAATATCAAGGAAAGCTAGCAACTGCTAGCTTTCCTTCTAGAATAATCATTTCCTTCTAGCATAAACACACATGCTTATGCTAGAAGGAAAGCTAACAGTCGCTAGCTTTCCAATAGAAAAACCCTGTCCATAGTGATTGGTGGTTGTTAGCTTATACCTTGAGCTTGTGCCATGTGCTCTATTTTGAACGAATGCTAGATTTTCTTCTAGCATAAATATTTCTTTATAGCATAACACACGCGTTTATGTTAGAAGGAAAGCTAGCAGTCGCTAGCTTTACATGGTGATTGGTGGTTGCTCGCTTATACCTTGAATTTGTGCCATGTGCTCTATTTTGAATGAATGCTAGCTTCCTTTCTAGCATAAGCATTTCCTTTTAGCATAACCCACATGCTTATGTTAGAAATGAAAGCTAGCAGTCGCTAGCTTTTCAATAGAAAACCCTGGACATGGTGATTGGTGGTTGCTAGTTTATACCTTGAGCTTGTGCCATGTTTTCTATTTTCAAATAAGCACATGGTACAAGATCAAGGAAAGCTAGCGACTGCTAGCTTTCCTTCTAACATAAGCATTTCCTTCTAGGATAATAACACATACTTATGCTAGAAGGAAATCTAGTCGTCGCTAGCTTTCCAATAGAAAAATCATGTACATTGTGATTGGTGGTTGCTAGCTTATACCTTGAGCTTGTGCCATGTGCTCTATTTTGAAATAAGCACATGGAAAAAGATCAAGGAAAGCTAGCGACTGCTAGCTTTCCTTCTAGCATAAGCATTTCCTTCTAGCATAAACACATATGCTTATGCTAGAAGGAAAGCTAACAGTCGCTAGCTTTCCAATAGAAAAACCCTGTCCATGGTGATTGGTGATTGCTAGCTTATACCTTGAGCTTGTGCCATGTACTCTATTATGAACCAATGCTACATTTCATTCTAGCATAAACATTTTTTTCTAGCATGTCACACATGCTTATGGTAGAAGGAAAGCTAGCAGTCGCTATCTTTCCAATAGAAAAACCCTAGGCATTGTGATTGGTGGTTGCTAGCTTATACCTTGAACTTGTGCCATGTACTCTATTTTCAAATAAGCACATGGCACAAGATCAAGGAAAGCCTTGAACTTGTGCCATGTACTCTATTTTCAAATAAGCACTTGGCATAAGATCAAGGAAAGCTAGCGACTGCTAGCTTTCCTTCTAGCATAAGCATTTAATTATAGGATAATAACACATACCTATGCTAGAAAGAAAGCTAGCAGTCGCTAGCTTTCCAATAGAAAAATCCTATCCATGGTGATTGGTGATTGCTAGCTTATACATTGAGCTTGTGCCATGTGCTCTATTTTGAAATAAGCACATGGCAAAAGATCAAGGAAAGCTAGCGACTGCTAGCTTTCTTTCTAGCATAAGCATTTCCTTCTAGCATTTTTTAGAAGGAAAACTTTTCTTTTTAATGAGTCTCTACTTGTGCTAGATGCAATGGATTTTTATTTATCTCTAAGTATTTAATATGTTTCCATAACACATGACCCTTATTATTCTTGTGCATGTGAATAAAAGACATGTAATAGAATATTGTTTGATAATGCTCATTATTTCATGTATTTTTAAAACAATTTAAACTTATAGTCGACTATTTATTATTTTTTTTAGAAGCTATGGACTCTGGTGCAATTACAATTCCAAGGAATAATTTGAAGAAAAAACGAATTGCAAGTGACACACAAACAACGTATCCCCCATGTGGTATGGTGGTTTTAAATATTATTCTCTCATTTCTAAATGGTTAGACTAGAAGACTATATGGTAATATTTGTGATTTTGATTTCATTTTATTTATAGTAATAATTGCTTATTATTGTTTTTAGAAGCTGTCGTCTCCAAAGCAAGTAAAATGCCACAATCAGCATTCAAAAAACAAAAGTGTCATTCAACTCAGATTATAAATTCAACAATGGGTTCTAATTTTGAAATGATTAAAAAGTTCAAAACATCTGCTGCATATGAGTATGTCGAAGATTGGTATGTTGAGATTGAAAGTCCCATGAATATGTTTCCAGATATGTATCTATTTGGATCCATGGATGGAAATGATATACAAAGGCTAGGGATAATTGTTAGTTGATATGCTCTCAATCATAGTTAGATCGATTTTCAAATGGAGGTAATTGAAGAAAATGAAGTGAAATTATTTTCTTGCCAAGTTCATTACACAAAATTTAGACCAGATTTGATTGATACTAATACAGAATTTCCAGAGTTAATAAAAAAGTCACAGTTTAAGTTGGACAGTTTTGAGAGCTTCATTGAATCTGGTCTAAAGAGTTGTGATGATCTTGTACAACATATTACCAACATTATGAAATATCGCTATGTGAGGTGTAAGAAAACATCATCCGTGTTTCTTTATTTGCAATAAAGAGGTAAACTACTTGATAAAATACCAGATGATAAACTCGAGGCTCAAATGCTTGCTTTGAGAAGGGTATATTTAGCTGAGCTAGAACAGAGCATTAAAGAAAGTGAGTTCATGCCTACTACAGAGTTTGTAAAATCCCAAAAAGAAGACTCTCAGATAGAGAAGCTTGCTGACCAATGCGATGAAATCCATGAAAATTTTAAGGACAGTTATTTATTTTCAAGCTCTTTTACCATGAAGGTGGATGTTAGAAGATGTGTACAAGCACCCAAGTTATATAAATTGAGATCACGTGATGATTTAAATGTTCGAGTATTAGTAAAATAATTCCTACAGAAATTTCAAGCATCATTGCCTGATGCTCTTCTGATTCCATTTGACACAAAAGAGTCTGATCCGATTGGAAACCCTGTGAAAATCATGAATGAAATGGATATAAATGCCAAGAACATCAATTTTTGGATAGTTGATGGGCAACACACCATTCAAGCAACAAAAGAAATATTATCAAATCCTAAATTCAGTCTATCTGGCGAGGCAAAACAGAAGTACAAAGAACGTAATGCTCGATTCTTAGATCCATTAGTTGCTCCCAGTGTGGTGATTCGTATTTGCTTCCAGTTAAATTCTGCAAACACAGTGTTCTTCAAAACTCCATTCATTGATTCTGTGCGATCTGCAAGACAATTCCTAATTGCCACAAATAAATTAAAGAAACAAAAATGTGGGAATTCTAAGACGACTGAAGACAAGGTATGCAATTTTTTTTTTTGCACTTAATTTATATTGTTATAACTAAATTCATGGCTATTTTATTTTTGATATCACATTCTTACTAATTTATATTTGTTATTTTTTAACAGGTTGATGATGAAATGTTGTGCTCTTTCTTCGATTGTCCACTAACAAACTTTGCTGAAAAAAAAGTCTTGTTATATCTTGATGATACTACTTGGAATAAATGGGAAGTTGTTTTTAATTGTTACAAACTAGGGACATTAATGTGTTCTCCAAACCAACCTAAGGATCCAAACTATAAGACAAATAGTCTGAACAGTTTGGTATCAAGTTCTTTCCGTCCCCTTCAGGGACTAACCGCTGAAGAAATGTGTTCTGTAGCAGATAAACTATTGGATGGAACTGTCTGGTTTTCTATTCCAGTGAACCATCCAACCAATGCCATAAAAATGAAAGATTATTGTTCACAATTGAAAACCAAAAGAACAATTTTGGAGGCAATGGTAACATATTGCAAAAGTTATGATAAGAATCTGAATGATAAGATTCTTACAATATCCAATATTCTTGAGCATTATGGAATTACTGATATCATATTTGCCAACTTCTGTAAGACAATGGAAGGGTGTAAATATGTAAAAGGATCACGAAATACAAAAATAGAGTCCCTTTCTCCACAAGCCTGTGTGGTCCTTGATAAAATAATTGATGCATCGACAGATATACAGGAAATTGAGAACAGTTTTGAATTCGGTTGTCATTATGGGGGTCCTAGCCTCTTGTCAACACTTTTGCACTCTTTTCCTTGTTAGTTTCAACCAATGTTATACACTGACTTTGTTGTGTTGGATACATTGGCTTTGAAAGATGAATCATTCCTTAAGGATCACTATATTGAATTGTTTCGATTTTTAATCGAAAAAAATGGGTTGAAAGATTTTACTATGATTATCTTAGTAGAAATTTGGTCTTGTAAGGATGTACGCCAAGCTCTGGAGATTGTTGTCAAGGACTCAAATGTCAACTATAAAATGGCTACCGGTCTTTATGAATATAAAGAACAAAATAACTATAGTTATGATATAGTTTTAACTATACATTTCTATAGTGAAGAGTCAAAAAGTTTAGAGGCCTCAAGATACTCTCACAGTTTTAGAGACATATCTAATGAAAAGGAGAGAGATTTTGAATTCTAGGAAGAATTATTGCAAATGCATCAACAACATAGTGATCTAAATTTGATTATTTCTCTTTATGCGGGGAAAAATTTACAGCAGGCTTGCTGTACATATGGAAGAAGAATGGCATGTGTCGTAGAAAATGAGTTACAAAGGAATACCATGCTGACTAATCAAGAATCCTTCCAATTGCAAAAACCAATGTCTAATATATTGCTGTTGGAATATCCAGGTATTGTACTTGTTTTGTTCTTTCTCTAGTGATTCTTTGGATTCTATGCTATTTATAAATCTTGATTAACAAGATTTTTACTATAACTACTAATGGCGGAAATTGTAAAGAAAACAACGACGACACTTTGCAACAAAGCAATGATCAACATAGTGTGCACAATGTCGAAGAAGTTTTCGAGATGCAAATACAAGACGAAGAAAATACCATACCAGGTACATAATTTATTTTGTTTCTTTTGTTGTATTGTACTTGTTTTGTTCTTTCTCTAGTGATTCTTTGGATTCTATGCCTATTTATTTAATGAATTTCATTCATTGATACATTTTATAACATTTCATATGTTTATTACAGTGGCAAATGAGGAGAAAAAAGACAGTGATCAAGGGAATGTGACAGAAAGCCATAGTCAAGAACATGATATCATATCAGGTACTTCACATGTCTCTTATTTTCAATTAAACATAAAATATGTCTTATAAAAAAAAATTGATTTAGAGAAGTATTATTGGTATTTGATTGAAGGTTTGTTATTTTGGCTCTAGGTTCTATGAAGACAATACAAGAGAAGTGTGGCTTATCAATAACTAGTACAAAAAATACTCAAAGTGAGTGTATTTCTTCAACAATTTTTTTTAATAATAATTTATGTAGCATGAATAAAATGAATTTACTATGATATCCATTATTGTTTTGCAGTTATTATAAGTCAAAAGAAATTAGTTATTTTTGAACTAAATAACATTTTCTATCAGAGCGTTGATGGTGATGCATCACAAAAAGAATTTATCAAGAAAATGGGAAGGGCCGCAGATTACACGATAGAGAAAAAATCATTTTGGTTTCGTCCACATGCAAAAACATTTCTTGAAATGTGTTCCAGAAAAGAATCTCTTGACATTGCAATTTGGACGACATCTTTGAAACAAAACACAACAAGAGTTATAAAAAAGCTGGTTTCAGAAACATTACAAGCTAAATTTTTGTTTACATGGACTGCTTCAGATTGCAAACAACAAAAGGGAAAAAATGACATTGATAATTCAACACAAGTTATATACAAAAAACATCTGAAAAAAGTGTGGAGAATGTATTCTCAATATGATGCTACTAACACTATTCTAGTGGATTGTTCAATGGAGACAAAGAAAGAAAATCCCAAAGAAAATGTGATTATTGCCCCTTCGTTTGATGGAAATAATGAGGATAAATGGTTGATCGCTGATCTGTGGAGCTTATTGAATAAATTCTACAAGGCACCCGATGTTCGAGATATTTTGAAGAATCTTCAATGACTTTTATAGTACATTAAGATGACTGTTATTCATTTCCTCTATAAACAAAATCTTGAAGTTTATAATATAAATTCTTGGTCATTGTACATTTGATGACTTAATTCTACATGTGATGTGTTATTACTGTGTTTTATTTTATTATCAATTTAATGTCAATATTATTTCATAATACTCATATAAGGATTGTTGTTGTGTCATTATTATAAATTAACATATTATTATTTTGTTTATTTATATTGAGATATTGAGTTATAAAAAGTTAGTGATTTGAATAATAGTCTTATGTGTTTGCATAAAAATGTAGTATTCCATATTAATTAAATAATTGTATTAGGTTGTATGTATAAATTAACGTACAATTACTATGTTTGAGCAATTGCAGTTTATTTATCAATTGCGTCTTAATTGATCATTATAACTCTTACAAATTAGTGATTTGAATGTTAGTTCAATGTTATCATATGAAATTTTCTTATTTCTTAAAAATTAAAAAAATGGAAAATCATATCAGGTTGTATGTAAAAATTACCTATAATTAGCTTGTTTAATTGAAATTTAAAAAATTGTAAATCTAGGTGGTGTGTATAAATTAACATATAATTGGTTTGAATTGGACCATTGTAACTATATTTTTAAATTGTGATTTGAATTTCATTGCAATGTGCTTATATGAATTTTTCTTATAATTTCTTGAAAATTAAAATATCATATGAGGTTGTATGTAAAAATGAACACATAAATAGTTTGCTTGATTTAAACTTAAAAACTGTAAATTTAGGTAGTATGTAGATATTAACATATAATTAGTTCAAATGAATTCGACTATTGTAATTATGTTTTTAAATTGTATTTTATCTCATTACAATTCTTAAAAATTAGTGATTTGAGTAGTAGTTGAATGTGTTTGTATAAAAAACTATTCCACGGAAATTACTTTTATTTTTTTCATTAAGTTGTTTGTTTGGGAGTGGAAATAAATTGGATATGTTTTGATGCCATTAAGCAATGAAGTTTTGAAGTGAAAATATGTTAATGTTATATATGTGGCAGCAATGCAGATGGGAGTTAATATCAGTCGGAAGATCTTGTTGATCTTTGAAATGGAAGGAGTATTCTTCTCGTCGTATTCCAAAGATGAAACGAGTTGTCAAATTCAAAGAAAACCAGATTGGGAGCTTGGTGATAGATCCTACTTTTGTAGGCCTTTTCAATTAGAAGTATTAAAATACTGCCTAAAACATTATGATGTTGCGATATGGACATCAAATGTTACTAACAAGTACATTCGACAAGTACTTGAAAAATCAAATATTGATACAAGTGACTTTGAATTCATATGGGATAGGTCCCATTGTCACTTGCAAACAAAATTCAAATCATGTAGTATGATACAGTTTTATGAGAAAAGGCTAAGCGACGTGTGGTCCTAATATGGAAATAAGTACACAGAATCAAATGTATTGCTAATAGATACATCAAAGCCTACTTCTCAATTCCTCGGATATCAGTCAAACTGTATCTTAATAAAGGCTTATATAGGACATGAACACGATACTTGTCTTGTGCAAGTTCTATTCCCCTTTTTAAAGACACTTCATTGCATCAAACAGAAACGCAACTACATTCGAATGTTCAATAGAACATTGAGTTCTTTGTATTAAGTGAAGATATTATTTTATGGAAATTTGTTGACGATTACATTGCAATATTTCAATACAAGTTGGACACATTTTTTGGTGAATTAATTTGTATGATTTTATAACTTTTATAGATAGATGATAATTGACAATGATATATAAATACAATTATTAGTATTATTTATGATTGCTTTTAGATTGATAAGTTTTTGCATCATACAACACTTGATTTCCCCATTCAAAATATTTTCTAAATTTGTGCTCTTAAATCAACTATTTGTAATTTAAATCATCTCATAAAAGCCAACAAGGCATGCAAGAAACTCTCTTTAGTTTTATTTATCTATATGTATTAATACAAGTGCATTACAACACTTGATTTCTCTATTCAAAATATTTTTTAAATTACATACTCTTAAATCAATTATTTGTAATTTAAATCATCTCACAAAAGCCAACAAGGAATGAAGTTATCTTTAGTTTTATTGATCTATATGCATTAATACAAGTGACACACAAATTTTGAATTAAACCTCCATATATATAAAAGCACATTTCTTACAAAAAATATTACTTCAATGATAATGAGTGCTAAGTGTACTAGAATTTAGATTAAAGCATGATGAGTCATATATGAATGATTTTGAAAGGTATAGGCATTTGATTTCTCAATCTATAACTTATTGTAAATGTGTATTCTTAAGTTAATAGTTTATAATTGCAATAATCTCATATAAGCCAACAAGACATGAAATAAATTATTGACTGTTATTAGCCTATATTCATTAATATGAGGAGTTTATCAATGCAATATGTAATTTTTGAAATAAAACCCCATATAATTGAAGTTGCAATTGTTTTAAAACACAAAATTAATTGCTAATGAGTGCTAAGTGGTATTAAGGGTAGTACGAGATTGGTCATAAGTGAGTGACATTGAACTATAAGAAATTTGATTTCTCATTTCATTTTTTTGTAAGTTTGTATTATTAACTCAATTACGATTAACTGAAATAATCTCATAATAGCCAACAAAGCATGAGATACGCTCTATCTTTTATCTTCTTGTATGCATTAAATGAATGTATAAATGTGATATGTATTTTTTGGAATAAAATACAATGTAAAAACATTCAACAAGTAGTTGAAAAATCAAATACTAATACAAGTGACTTTGAATTCATATGGGACAGGTCTCATTGTCACTTGCAAACAAAATTCAAATAATGTAGTGTGATACAATTTTATGAGAAAATGTTAAGTGATGTGTGGTCCAAATATGGAAATATGTACGAAAAATCAAATATATTGCTAATAGATACATCAAAGCTTACTTCTCAATTCCCCGGATACCGGTCAAATTGTATCTTAACAAAGGCTTATATAGGACATGAACCTGATACTTGGCTTGTCCAAATTCTATTCCCCCTTTTTAAGACACTTCATCGTATCAAAGAGAAACGCAACTACATTCGAATGTTCAATAGAACATTGAGTTCTTTATAGTAGGTGAAGATATTAATTTTTAGAAATTTGTTAACGCGTACATTGCAATATTTCAATATAAGTTGGACACATTTTTTGATGAATTAATTTGTATGTTTTTAAAACTTTTATAGATAGATGAGAATTAACAATAATATTTAAATACAATTATTAATATTATTTATGATTGCCTTTAGTTTGACATTTTTTTGCATCATACACCACTTGATTTCCCCATTCAAAATATTTTTTTAATTTGCATTCTTAAATCAAATATTTGTAATTAAAATCATCTCATAAAAGCCAACAAGGCACGCACAAAGTTTTGTAAATGTGTATTCTTAAGTTAATAGTTTATAATTGCAATAATCTCATATAAGCCAACAAGGCATGAAATAAATTATTGACTTTTATTTGCGTATATTCATTAATAAGAGGAGTTTATCAATGCAGTATGTAATTTTTTAAATAAAGCCCCATATAATCAAAGTTGCAATTGTTTAAAAACACAAAATTTATTGCTAATGAGTGCTAAGTGGTATTAAGGGTAGTACGTGATTGGTCATAAGTGAGTGACATTGAACTATAAGAAATTTGATTTCTCAATTCATTTTTTTGTAAGTTTGTATTACTAACTCAATTATGATTAACTGAAATAATCTCTTACAGGCCAACAAAGCACGAGATATGTTCTATCTTTTATTTTCTTATATGCATTAAATGAATGTATAAATGTGGTATGTAATTTTTGGAATAAAATACAATGTAAAACCATATAATTAATTGATAATGAGTACTAAGTGGACTATTTAGACTCATTCGATATGTGCCATAAATAAATTCAAAAGAGCATGGGGTCATATAAAGTTCAACTAAAAGATTTGAAAAATATGTTTCAACATCTATTTCTTCGACATTTAAAAATCTTATCATTTTCTTTGCCTTTTGGTGAAAGTAATTCTCGGCCATGATTTCTTAATTCGATTTCTTCACACTTTCATTGTGTATGTATAATGTTGTACCTAACAACTATCCCAATTTTGACGAATTTATAGTTATTATTTGGTTCGACATCAATACATTTCTTATAATTTATTTTATTTTAATTTAATATTGTGATTTCCTTCCAATCATGCTATATTATAATATGTTATTTAACAATAAAAATATTTAATATGATACTTTGTTCACTTCAAATATAGATAGAGATCTTCTTGTAATAAAACATGCAATTATGTGTGCAACTTAACTTCATTAATCCTACATTTTATATCTTCATGAATATTTTTTCTCACGATTCAACAAATTACAGATTTTCATATACTCCTCCTAATTTATGACATACCGAACTAGTTATAAATGATACAACATTTCATTTTTTATGATTGTATATTAAAAACACTTGGAGTAAATAAAATTTGTGATCAATAAAAACATTCTTTCTAGGATTAGTTTTTCCAATTTTAATGGAATATTTCTTTAATGCATAATTTTTACAAATTAAATGAAATAAATAAAATGTTTACAAAAAAATTCAATGTCATAGAAGTCCTTGTAATAGAATTTTTCTAGATTTCTTGAAATAGGTGTTTTGTTATAGAATCCAAGAGAGAGTGATGTGAGGAAGATTTGCTTGCTAGTTCTGTTGTGCATGGTAGTGATCCAGCTAGAGGGTGGAGTTGAGCTAGCAGTTGTGATGTTTTCTTCTATAGTTGAGAGGAACTGATTCTCCAAAAAGTTTTTCGCCATTGTTATCGACTAAGTATTCATTGAATATATGAGTTTATGAAATTGTGAATGACATTGACATTGTTTACATTTTGGAAATATTGTTGTTATTATTTTAATTGAATGTTGGAAGCCATGTCGGCATTACTAGGTATTAAAGACTTTGTTATTGTCGCCGCTTTTGTTAATAGCATTGGAATTTTGACTGTTACGGCTGTAATTTATGAGTTACTAGTTCTATTGAAACGAATCTTCACATAATTGTGCTATATTGTATTGGAAATTGTTTTTTTTTATATCAAAACAAAAAATGATCATACTATGTTTATGTACAAACTATATATGATCATATTATTTTATATCTTTGTCAAAAGAAGGGTATAGGTCTGAAATAATATGAATTTGTCATAGGTCTGTCGTGTGTTTTACGTAGGGCTAGATCCCTGGTAAGTGAAATTGATGTCTCTGTTTGGTATAAATTTTATTCAAAATCGAAGATTGAATACAAACTTTTATGATTCCATTATAGAGTATTCAGTGATCATATATATTTTTTATGATGAGAGATCTGATCTCTCTGTTCACCAAACAAGATCGAACTCTTACTATGGTTATAAATATATATTTGTAATTTATTTTGGAACTCTATGTTAAACATTGGGCTCATATAGTTGTATTGTTAAGTAAATACTCATGGATCAAGGCCCTGATAAAACAAAATGAAAGACCTTGTGAATATTTTAGAGATTCCAAGGACTCGAAACGAAGCTTGGGCTCTATGCAATTTTCGTGGATCGAACCAGTGGTAAAAATAAATATTTATATTATGTGTAACTTGTGTGATTCGAATTACGAATCCGGGAAGCTTTGTAATTTCCAATGGATGGGACCAAAGCTCGGGATTTAAACATGGAACAACGAGTAGTTTGTATAAATTTTATTTATAATGTTCAACCCCATTCCCTGTTCTTAGGTAGCAAATGTGTTAAAGGGGGGTGATGAACTCTGTTCTCTATCATAAATTTGTGAATGCATGGAAAAATTTCTATTTAGGATACACAATGTGTATTGGTATGCATTTATTGATGAATCGGTTCCTTTGGAACACATTAAATCTGTATGGGTAGGAATGATATAATTCTTAGTTTCAATGAGTAATTGACGAAAGGGTTTGATTTTTGTTATCTTGGATCAAAAACCTTGTCTCTGTGATTTGAACAGAACTCAAACCCTGTTACGTTTGCACAGAGTTTAAACTCTGTTATACTTACATATCATTGTTTTAATCTATGTAAGTAGTCATTGTGAAATTATAATTCACAGCAGATCATGGAGATGAGTATACCTCACAGAGAAAGAATGAGCAGATAAATAAATTACAGTGAAAACTACAATAAAAATGAGTAGACAATTAATCGTGCATGAGAAATCAGATAGGAACAAAATAATGTCACATGATCCAATAATTAGTATAATCGACAATGATGTTACAACGGAGAGAATTCAAATAACCTAAGAGAATTCGAGTCTCATTTTATCTAGCATAGTAATTGTCACCTCTATCAGTGCTCTGAATCTCCCAAACTCAGTTAAACTCAACCAAAACTCAGTTAAATAAAGACACAATCAGTGAATTGACCAAGGAGGGCGTATCAGTGAGTTTGACATGCAAATCACTCAAAAAAGGGTGTATGAGGCCACAATCAATGGCATTCAAAGCATAAATCCCCCAGAAGAGTCAACTAACTCAAGTGGACTGAACTAGAACACTGATTTGGATCCTAAAAAGTAGGGAACTAACTCTAGTGTCCATAAAATCATGCATGTAGGGTGCATTAGGTGGATACTGAGTCTTGGATGACATATGCACACCATTAGGGGGGAAATAACATCAATAAGTACTAGCAAATGGTAAATAATGCAAGTAGGACAAGGATTGAGTATTAAAATATCCTAACACCCCCCCTTAATACATACTTGTGCATCCTGGGCCCTTGTTACTAAGACCAAAGGTCACCCATACAATCAAATAAATGATAAAAAATAAAATAATTTTCCATGAACTAAGGTAATGGGGAAAAACCTCATAGGAAAAATACCCCCCCTCAAAAAGGAGTAGTAGTAGGGAACTCAAAGAACCTTCATACTAAGCAGAGACGGAAAACAGATTCCTAAGTGGAAGCCTTTGCAAAAGTATTGGCAATCTTCTCCTATGTAGGATAGCAATGCAGGTGCTAGATCTGGATCTGGATATGGATTTTATCCTCTGATGTACCTCCCACTGTGTAGAAGTTGTATTTTCCAAAACAAATCTTTTAGCAACCCTTCTTGCTATTGGAGTGAATGACTCATTGTATTCCAAATCATGAACCTTTGAGTACCCTTAAAAATCAACCGAGATTTGTACTTGGTTGTAGATCCCCCATGGAAAGTCTCTTTAGGAGATTTTGGATCAAACCCCACCATCGTGTAGCACCTCTTTGAGAGAAGTGGATTTGCGTGACTTAGTGCAATGTTTGCATGATATTGAGATTTGGTGGTTCTATGGTCAGATGGATCCCCAACTGTGTTACCAGTAGCTACAAGGACTTTGTGAGCCCATATTGGCCTTGGCCATGGATTGGGAGCATGTGTTGGGTCTTGATCTGTATCTCCTTGAACTTTATTCTCAACATCAATATCTTTATCCTCATATTCATTAGAAGAGATACCGCTCTAATATTCATCAAATGCCAATGGAGTAGGTAGAGAGTATGGAAAAAAATGGGAGAATTCATATGCCTTGGAGGCATGGTTTGCAAACCCTTTTTCTATAATTTTCCCAAAAGAGATCTATACAATCGCAACTGTGTTAAGACCAAAGACCACTTTCTTCGGTGAACCTATGTGAGTCATCTGATATACAAACAAAAGCAATTCCGACAAAGAAGGCACAAATATAACATTTTTTAACTTTCCATGCCCTAGATGTATTGTTCCCTTCCCTTCATTAAATATCTGAGAGTTATCTCCCATTTGAATAATCAGACCATCTTTGAGATCTAGAGAAGAAAATGATTCTTTGGAGGAAACCATGTGGTTGGAAGCTCCTGAATCTATCAGGAAGGCTTGTGATTTTGAAAATCCATCCTTCAATGCATGGCATCTCTCATGACCATTAGAATCACTTCCAGAATCCGTCTCTCATGCTCCTTTTGGGAGGAAAATGTTGTGTTGTTCAAGAAGTTTGGTCATATGATCTATCTTCTTCTTCATGCAAGATCTCTCTGGGTGGTTTCCTTTCTTGCAATAGGAACACTTGGATTTCTCAAATCCCTTTTGTTTGTCCTTCTTGGAGCTAGATGCTCCCTCCGATGGACTAGACTTGGCATTCTGCTCGGGTTTAGATTTCCTCTTCTCCTTTCCCTTGTGCTTCCCCTTTCCATTCACACTTTTTGCTTCTTCAACCAAAAGAGATTGATTTTTGGAGGCCTTCAAGGCACCCATCTGGATCAATTTGTCTTGTCTTGGATGAGAGATTTAGTGAAAGCATCTAAGGATGGCATATTCCAACCAGGAATCGACATTCACCCTAAATGGAAGGTAGAGACAAAGATGGAGAATTCATGACCTAGCTTGCTCAGAATGGATAGCACCAATTACTCATCCTTATTCTCAATGGCACACTGCTTGCATTGCATGACCATAGATTTGAATTTGGAAAATAATTGTTGGATGGTCTCGTAACTACTAGGTTGAAGATCAATCAACTCATTCTCCAGAATATGGCCCGTTAGCTCATCTTTTTTTTCGAAGAGGGTCTTCAACTTCACCCATAAATATCTTGGAGTCTTCAATCCATCGAAGTAGAATATTATATCTCTTTAAATATGAATACACATGAAACCGAATGATTCATCCAATTTATTCAGATACTTAGCCTTCTCCACAATTGCTTGAGGTTCGACATGCTTTCCCATTGTTACCCTCTATAGTGACTTGTTTCCCACGATCATATTCATATCGGCCCTCCAATCAAGGTAATTGAAGGGTGTCAAGATCCTGGGAGAGAGAGGAGAGTTTGAATTCTCCATTAGAACTGGTGGAGCGAATACAAGGTGGTACTTTTGCAACTGCTGCACTTTCAATAAACTGCAAAAAAACTATCAATTTTGGAGATAGACTACTACTAAGCATTGCTTTAGGACAATAGGCACATTTTTCCAGATCCTTCACACCTAGATAGACCTCAAAGGATTTCTCCAATTAATTCAATTGATCCATATGGATATCGGTGGCCACCCACCTATTCCACTGGCTCAAAACAGTTTCCCATTTTTTCAATTTTCTAGTAACTTTTCTACAGTTTTTCAAGTCCCAAAATTTTGGGGTCGTTTTGAGGCCCTAAATGACGTTTTTTGGGAAATCTTGGTCCAACATGGCCCATCTATTATATGGTCCCCAGCGTATTCCTCAGATAAATATTTCCAACGGGTTACCGAGCGCCCCAAATGGAGATCGTATGCAAAAGTTATAACCCCGGGAAGTTGACTATTCAACTAACCACCTTGGAGCCCCAAAATTTATGACGGTTCATCTTCTATGGTTAGGTTTTTGGATGTTTGGTATTATTTCCCTCATGCTTATGATAAATAGTCCCTTCTAGCCTCTCTTTGTATTCATCTTGGCACGAATGAGCACAGCGGCCACATCTCTTCTCGGAGATAGCTACTACCATTCTAGCTGTTGTATTTACAGTATGTTCTATTTCTGATATTTAATAGAAAATTTGTTTACTGTACCATTGTGTTTGTTTCCATATATATGTGTATGTGAATATATATCTCTGTATATGCTATCTTTTGTTTCGTTCCCACACAAATCCAGATCATCAATGTAATGGCACCAGGATTTACAGTGAAAATACATAGGATTCTGGTGCACTACTGAAAGAAACTGATCAACCTATGCTCACTGAGCTCTGATACCATGTGAAATTCTAATTCACATCGGATCATGGAGTTGTGTATACCTCACAGAGAAAGAATGAGCAGAAAAAATGAATTGCAGTGAAAACTGCAGTAAAAATGAGTAGACAATTAATCATTCATGAGAACTCAGATAGGAACAGAATAATGTCACATGATCCAATAATCAGTATAGTCAATAATGATGTTACAATGGATATAATTCGAATCACCTAGGAGAATTTGAGTCTCAGTTGATCTAGCATAGTAATTGTCACCTCTATCATTGCTCTAGAGTTGCCAAACTCAGTTAAACTCAACCAAAACTCAGTTAATTGAAGACACAATCAGTTAAATGACCAAGGAGGGAGCATTAGTGAGTTTGAATTGCAAATCACTCATAAAATGGTGCATTATGCCACAATCAGTGGCATTTAGAGCATAAACCCCCCACAAGAGTCAGCTAACTCAGGTGGACTAAACTAGAACACTGATTTGGCTTCTAAAAAGTAGGGAATTTCCTCTACTGGTCCTAAAATCATGCATGTATGGTGAATTAGGTGGCTTTTGAGTCTTGGATGACATATGCACACCACTAGGGGGGAAATAACATCACTAAGTACTAGAAAATGGTAAATAATGCAAGTAGGACAAGGATGGAGTATTAAAATATCCTAACAATCATTAGTATAAAATGATCCGGAGTTTAAAAGCGGATCTCTCTCTAGATGAGTTTGTTCGGTTAAACTGTGTTTATCTTCTTTGGAAATTGGTCTACCCAGAATTTAATGACTGGTTTCTTGCTAAAACTGGTGTAGGAATTTCAATCTACGGTTCATTGTAAAAGTTTGCATTCGCTTTAGTATGACATTCATGATTTGTATTATGTTGCTCCTTTTGTTTGACTGTTCGTTGTTATTTTTTATGTTGAACTGGTGCAGTTGAGCGATTGCCTAGTTTTTGTGCTGAGAGTTCACTTCTAGATTTGTTTGTAAATCTATGGTTGTAATGTAATCTATGATTATCGTGATACAGTGGAAATAATCTACGAAATTATCATCAATAAGATTTTGTTTTATTCATGTCTTTCATTATTTTCTATACCCGATTTCATGTGACCATTTAGAAAGGAAAAACGATTTTTGTTGATCTACTGTTGGCTTGGGTTACCGATGACTTGGTCTCGATATCATACATTTTCATTTAATATAATTCATATATATATATAGCATGTTTGGGTTGGGAACAAAGGTTATGAGTTATAGTTTAAAGTTATGTGCATATTACTTTTAAACAATTACAATATTATTGTGGTAATATAAAATCGATGGGAATGCATTTACTTGGAAGTGTATATATCTGTGGATTGGAAAATAGTTGAACAAAAACATATAGAAGGGTATTATTATCTAATATTAAGGTTTAAAAAAATAATAATATATTGGATATATATGTGTATATATATATATCAATTAGAGAAATTTTGAGGTAAAAAATGGGTCTCAAAACAAAGAAAATGTATTATAAAAATCAACCAATCACAATCTAGTAGATGACATCATCCCCCATGGTTGAAGTAGCATTGCATGAGTTAAGAATGTTTATTTGTCAAATTTTCTATGGTGGATGAAAACCCATAGTTAACCAAGGTAGTGGTATAAGTACTTTTAAGTCATAAAGTAAAGTACTCATAATGAAAGTCCTTTAACATTTTTTCATAAAATAATATTATTGTCATTTTCAAGTAAAATATTCATAATGAATGTCTTTTCACACTTTGTTTCCTTTCACATTTTTTCATAAAATAATATTATTTTCATTTTCAAGTAAAGTACTCATAATTCATAATGAAGTTCCTGTCACATTTTTTTCCTTTCACATTTTTTTAGAAAATAATATATTGTCATTTTCGTGTTTTTAATTTTAAATTATATATTCACTCCATTCTATTTAATATCATAATGCTAAACTAATATATATATATATATATATATATATATATATATATATATATATTTCTTTCACATTTTTTCATAAAATAATATTTTTATCATTTTCATATTTTTAATTTTTAATTATATATTCATTCCATTTTATTTAATATTATAATGCCAAACTAATATATATATATATATATCCTTGTACTTTTAAAATAAATTAAATTCATGAATGATATTAATATGAAAAATGTATGTTAGTTATGCATATAAATTAAATTCATGAACGATAGTAAATTAAATTAAATTAAATTATATATTTTTACTACTCAAGTTTTAAGAATAAATTAAGTCTTATATTATTTTTTATGAGAGATTTAATTATAACACTCATTTACAATAAAATAAATATCCCCAAAAAGTCTATGATTTTCATATTAATTTACCAATATAGATTTAATGAATAAAAAATAATAATAATAATGCAATGTGGATTATAATAATATTATTAACATTTTACATGTAAATAGATTTTCAATTAAATCACATTGTATTAAATTGATGAAAAATGTACTAAATATAAAAATTCAACATAATTAAAAAAAATAGCTCTTAAAAAAAAAAATTTATTATTTAATTTCATTTGCAAGTTCAAGAAAAATAATTTTTGGGGAATTTACAATGAATCTTAGTCACGTCAATGTAGAGTTATTTTATTAATTTTATTTGTAGTGAATGTTGAAAAGTAACTCAACCATGGTTATTTATATTGTGCATAGAAAATAGTGTAGGAGGTGATTTGTCATATATATCTACCCCATAAAACCCCTAACTCATAATATTTTAATATATCTCATACTTTTTTAGTACATCTCTTAGGAGACCATTTTTTGACCTCAAAATCTCTCTAATATATATATATTTACAATGAGATCATTTTTTAGTTAGTTGAAGATTAAATTATTCATATATATATATATATATATATATATATATATATATATATATAGCCAAGATAATCATTGATTATGTTTTTCTCATAGATCTGTTTACATAAATTTTATTTTGATCATTTAAAAAGAGAAATGTTGTGATCATTCTATTGATTTACATATATGTATATATAGATATATATATGTTTAGTACATTAAATATAATTGCGACAAATGCTCATATGGTCTATATATTGAAATATTGTAGGCAGTTGTCACTTGTAATATATTTTTGAAAGTAATAGGATTTATTAACGAGTTTTCCTATGTGTGGATAAAAGTATCATATACGTATATAATTGTGTTCTTTGGAAAAGAAGTATAAACTCCCTAAAATATAATCATGAAACAAAATGGTATATGCTTAGTATTTTTCTATAACAAGAGAAATTATAACAATTAATGGCTATCAATAAATGAAGTGACAATTTTTTAAATTTCTAAAATTTAGTATTTGGGGTTGTTACATTGTGGTATCAGAGCTTATGCTATGAGAAAAACTAACAATGTATGCATGTTGTTCTTCTTACTTGTATAAAAGAAAATTATTTTACTAAGCTGCAGGAAAAGATGGTTGGAAGATGATCCCCTACCCCACCTATTTGGGTTGAACTTAATGATGAGGGAAAACAAAACAATAATAACGTTAAGAATAACTCAAATGAAATTCTACAAATAGTAAGAGACTTACAAGTTGAACTGCTAAACATTAAAACTGAACATGAGAGAGTGATGAGAACTCGAGAAGATCTTAACGAAGCATTATAGTTTAAATAGAATGAGATAGCTAATGTTAAATGTAAAAAGAAATGTAAACGAGAAGACTCATCCTCTGAATGTCCTTCTTCTGAAAAAATACCTATAGCTAGTGAATCAAAAGATTCCCGTAGTAGCTCTGAGGGTAAATGAATGAAGAAGAGAAACTATAAAGATGAGATAACATGAGAGTTTAAAAATATAAAGCCTCCTATCTTTGACGGTGAAGTAAAAAATGGAAAAGAAGTTGAGGCTTGGCTATATGGGATGAAGAAATACTTTACTATGTATAATTATTTCAATTCTATGAAAGGAAAAATGTCCATCTTCAATCTAGTCGGGAAGGCTAAGATTTGGTGCCAGGACTTAAAAAGAGCTAAAAGAATTAATGATAGAAAGGTTAGTTGGAATTGGTTTAAAAATGAGTATATCTTAGAGTATTACCATGAGGGAAAAGCAAAAGAGTTTTATGAGTTAAGACTAGGATCAATGTCAATGCATGGTTTTTGTACTAAATTATTATCCTTGTTAAGATATGTGCCTTACCTTAATGAAGAGAAACCAAAAATTCAAAGATTTCTAGGTTGCTTACGTAGTTTCTATAAAGACGGATTAGAGTTTCATAACCCAATGAATTTATACGAGGCAATGAGGAAAGCAAAACTAACTTATGATCAAT
Organism: Larix kaempferi; assembly: GCA_027924585.1. Classification (NCBI taxonomy): domain Eukaryota; kingdom Viridiplantae; phylum Streptophyta; class Pinopsida; order Pinales; family Pinaceae; genus Larix; species Larix kaempferi. The sequence continues at coordinate 12,247,340 of BSBM01000431.1, read as the reverse complement.
CTAAAAGTATGCAAGAAAATATTTATAGCTTATAGAAAAGAGAAGGAAATAAATTTAAAATGAAAGAATTCAATCCTTTCAGTAAACATAAAAAAATTATAGGAATACTTTTAAGGGTAGACAACAACCAATTAAAACTGAGTATAAAGATAATCTCTTTAAGAAAAAATGAAGAAATAAAAAGAGAATCCTTAAAGTGTTGGGGATATGGTGATAGTCATTTCTATTGGGATTGTCCTCATAAAAAGGATAATCAAAGTATCCATAATGTACAAGAAGCAACCACAGGTGGAGAGGTTGCTTGGAACATACCGAAGATCAGCGTAGCCTTGGACAATCATCAAGTAGATTACCAACCTTCAATGATTGAAGTTGAAGGTAAGATGTTTGACCAACCTATTTCTATCTTAAGTGATTCTGGGTCTACTTTAATTTACATATCTCCTAAGTAAGTAGACTTGTGTAAAATGTGAAAGTATGATTTTGAAAAATTGTGGTTAGTACAATTAGCCACATGAACAAAACGAAGGGTAACTAGCTTTATTTCTAGTTGTGAAATTTATATGCAAGATTTGATTGCAAAAGTCGATTTAAACATTTTTCCATTAGGATCATATGATGTATTAATTGGCATGATTGGTTAGAAAAGCATAGAGTTGTATTGAATTGCTTTCAAAAAACTTTCACTTGTATTGATGAAAAGGGTGAAAATAGAATTGTTAAAGGGATTCCTGAAAAGGTTCTTACTAGGAAACTATATGCTTTGCAATTAGATAAGTGTGGTAGGAAAGGATGAAAATTGTTTGTTGTACATATAATTGAAAATGATGATGATAAAAAAAACCTAGATTGGAATATTTTCTTGTTTTAAATGAATTTAAAGATGTTTTTCCAGAGGAGATACCTGGATTACCTCCAAGGATGGATATTGACTTTACCATTGATTTGGTACTAGGAGCAGTTCCTATTTCAAAGGATCCTTATAGAATGAATACACTTGATTTGGTGGAATTAAAATTACAATTGCAAGAATTATTAGATAAAAAGTATATAAGACCTAGTGTGTCTCTGTGGGGAGCACCAATGTTGTTTGTTAAAAAGAAAGATGACACATTAAGACTTTGTATTTATTACAGACAATTAAATAAGATGACTATTAAAAATTGATACCCTCTTCCCTGCATCGATGACATGCTGTAGGACCCCTCCTTTAGGGTCCCCTTGAACTGAGCCTGAAACTTCAAAAACTTCATACAAACAAATTAGCCATTATAGTTATTGGAAAAATAAAATAAAAGAGTGAATAACTTAACAAAAATAAGCAAACCTTAACCTGTCAACCCGATCCAGCTGGTCCATTGTTGTCTGCGTCTTCCGTAGGATCCCTTCAGCAAAGCTCGTTTAACCATTGGCGAAGCAACCGTTAGCTTCGCCACCCAACCATAGGCTCATGCTTTCAGTCGCATGGCCTCCCCCGAGCTTTGGGTCGTAGAGCTCACACAAGTATTTCAGAAATTCAGCTTGGGCTTCCCTTCCCACCAGGATTTCTAAGCCAAACCCTTAGATAGCAACAAGTCTTTGAGGCATTCGAAAATTACGACAATCGTCCAAATTATGGGCCACTTACCCATTCCTTAAGCCTTCCTTATAAAGGGAAATCTCTTGCGACACATGTCGCTTCATGCATAAATAAATATTTTTAATTATTTATTTAATTAAAACACTCACCCATCCAAGTGTCAGTTTCTCTGGGAAGTGCACCTACATCCCTAAGTTTGCTCTAGTTTGTCCCCTAGATATTTTAATCAACTCCTAGCTTTTAGTTGACTAGGTGTCTAATCTATTTTGCTCCTAAATAATAATTTCTATTATTTTAAATGCTCAACAAAATAAATATTCATGTGCAAATGTCTAAGCTATTGTTATGCATTTGCTAAGTAATAATCTAGAGTTATTCTCCTAAGTTTTATGCATTTTAATTTAACAATCCAGCTCACTAGGATCACGGTGCCGCGTCGTTGGGCTCCTGGTTCCTTAATTTTTAATTCTCTGACATGGCACCACTCCGTCGGGTCCAATCATCCATGGTTTCCATTCCTTGGCATGGTACCACCTCGTTGGGTCCTTGCGTCCATTCTTTCCGTTCTCGACAGGGTACCTCATCGTTGGGTCCTTCTGCCACCATATTTCTGTTTTTGACTTGCGGGAACTCTTGTAGGGATTTTAGGAATCGTTACCATCCATCCTCCATCTACATGCTATCTAGGGACTAATGGCGCTGAGGAGTGAGTCCGTTCTTACTGCGCGCCCCTCAACTCGTACGTGACCAGCTCCGTCGTGGTCCACCTCGTACGCCCTCACGCATTCCTCTTGAGCAAGCGGATCAATGCTTATCTGCTCATGCGTGGTATTCTTGTCAGAAGTCGACATCATCGTCGCTTCCCTTGTGTGTGATTTACCCGTACTCTACGACCCTCCATGTTCCTTTGTGTGTCCGTTGGTGAACCGTCTCACTTGTTTCTACACACACTTCTCACAACAAATTATTAGTAGCACTGTTCTCAACAATCATCATCTGGTTTCTAACTCTAGCATTGTTAAACATTTATGATTTATTCAAACTGCTCATTCATCTTATTAAATATACATTTCGTCGCCAAATACATAATCACCATACAACTAGTCGTTAAGCATTATCCATCAACATAATTTTCCATAGTCATAGCTAATCGTTTAACATATGCAATTATTCATTTACCTCAACAGTTCAGATACACATACTCAAAAATAAGGTCAAAAGGTTATTTAATTAATGTTTCAATCAGCCGGGTCACTCAGCAGGTGCCCTCAATGTCTACACAAGTCTAGGGGCACTACACATGCTTGATCAAGTACGTTGATATGTGGTATTCTCAAAGATAGATGTAAGGTATGGGTACCATTGAGTGAGAATTAAAGATGATGTTCTTAAAACAACATTTATAACACGGTACGAGCATTACGAGTTCTTGGTTGTACCATTTGGCTTGACCAATGCTCCAACCATGTTCATGTGTTTAATGTACATTGTTCTCCACAAATACTTAGATAAGTTTGTAATAATATTTATTGATGATATAATAATATACTCTAAAAATGAAGAAGAGCATGAAGAACATTTAAAGTTAGTCCTACAAACCTTTACAGAACATAAACTTTATGCAAAGTTTAGTAAATGTGATTTCTTTCAAGATAAAATTAAGCACTTAGGTCATGTAATATCTAAGTAAGGGATTTCTGTAGACACGGATAAAATCAAGGAAATCATAGATTGGACATATCCTAAGGATGTAACCATGATTCTATCCTTTATGGGAATCACAAGTTACTATCGCAAGTTCATTGAGGGGTTCTCCATAATTGCTTACCCAATAACTTCACTTCAAAAGAAAAGAACTAAATTTATATGGTATAATAAATTTCAATAAATTTTTAAAAATATTAAACACTTGCTTACCACCGCACCTATTCTAAGAATAGTATATCTGTACAAGGACTTTGTTGTATGTATGGACTCCTGCTTAGAGGGATTAGGTAGTGTGCTATTGCAAGAGGATTATATAATAAGCTATTAGTAAAGAAAAAATAAAGAACATGAACAGAACTATGAAACATGTGACTTGGAATTAGCTGCTATAATACATGCATTAAGAATGTGGAGGCATTAATTAATAGGAAGAAAATTCACTTTAATATCTAATAACATAAGTTTAAAATACTTGTTTGATCAAGAAAATATAAATGCTCATCAAGCAAGTTGGTTACCCTTCTTGAGCGAGTATGATTTTGAAATTAAACATATAAAAGGTAAAGATTTTGAAATTAAACATATAAAAGGTAAAGAGAATAAAGTGGCAGATGCTTTAAGTAGGAATTTCATTCCACATTGTTCGGCTACTTTTAGCAGTTATAAGACAAATCTTGAAGATTTAATAAAAGATGCAGCTAAAAATGATGAAGAATACTTAAAAATTAAAGAACAATTGGAAACATATTTTGATGGAAGTGAATCCACATTTTATTCTATAAGCTCAGAAGACTTGCTAGTCTATAAAAATTGATTATATATACCTAATTCTGAAGAAGTTTTAAGCAATTAATCTTGAATGAGTTACATAAGAAACCGTATTCTGAACATATGGGATATCAAAAGATGATAACACAGTTAAGAAAAATTTATTATTGGCCTAACATGAATAATTATGTTGCAAATTACATAGCTAGATGTATTGAATGTCAATAAGTAAAAGCAAAACATCAACATCCTGCTGAGTTACTTCAACCCTTTCCTATTCCAGAATGGAAATGGGAGATAATAAGCATGGAATTCATAACGGGATTACCTCAAACAAATAAGCAAAATGATTCAATAATGGTAGTTATTGATCAATTAAGTAAAGTTGCACATTTCATACCTGTGAAATCTACTTTCAATGCAATAAACATAGTTGATATTTTTATGAAAGAAATATTTCATTTGCATAGTATTCCGAAAGTTGTGATTTCTGATAGAGATGCAAAATTTACAAGTAATTTTTGGAAGTCTTTGTTTAAAGGTATAGATACTCAACTGAATTTTAGTACTTCTTACCATCGTCAGATGGATGGGAAAACTGAAAGAGCTAACGAAGTGCTAGAATATATGTTGTGGATGTATGTAATGGATAAACTAGTTAAATGGGAAGATTACTTACATTTAGTAGAATTTTCTTATAATAATGGATATCAAGCTTCCTTAAAAATGAGTCCATTTGAAGTATTGTATGGTCAGAAATGCCACACTCTTCTGTCATGGGATAACCCTATTGATAGGATTGTTCTAGGACCTGACATGTTGAAGGAGATGGAATATATTGTCAAGGAAGTGCAATAAAACTTAAAAGTTGCTCAAGACCGACATAAAATTTATGCGGATCTAAAAATAACTCCAAGGGAGTTCAATGTTGGAGATCATGTGTATATAAAGGTAAAACCAAAGAAGAAAACCTTGAGCTTGGGACGTATTTCCAAGCTAGCACCCAAGTATTGTGGACCTTTTGAAGTGTTGTCTAAGATAGGGCCAGTAGCCTATCAGTGTGCACGTCCCTCTACTATAAAAGTACATGTATTGTGCAATGTATTTCATGTTTCTTTACTGAAAATATATGTACATGATGCTACTCATGTAATTAATTGGAATATGATTCAAGTAGAACCCGAGGGCGAGTTGCAGACAGAGCCTTTGTGCATCCTATACAGGAAGGAACATATGCTACAGAATCGATCCATCGCTCAAACAAAAGTGCAATGGAAGTACTTCATCCCTAAAGAGGCAACATGGGAAATGGAGGATAGAATGTGAGAGGCATATCATTCCATCTTCTGGAATGAGCAAGAGAGATTAGAATAAAAGAACACCAAGGACGATGTTAAGAAGAAGAAGGATGGAGAAATGTGATACCCCCAAGACATTATTATTTTATTTTTTATTTAATATTTGTGAAAAATATTTTCAAAACAATTATTTTTTGTAAGATTTATTTAAAAACTCAAAAATACTCACAAGAGGTGTGAGTGATACTTTGCGCAACAAAGTATTATTTTATTATTAATAAAAGAATAAGACAGTTGCAGAATTCAGTTGAATGAGGGGACACCACCATAAGAAAAAGAACATGTGTAAAGAAATCAAGGGATATTTTACCAATCAAATCCAATCTAAAATCTCAACTACGAGACAAGATCCTAATCATAGGGTTTGAATGATTGATTGATATTTGATTGGGATGGCACAAGACCTGGGAAAAAACTATAAATCGGCGCACTGAGATAGCATAGTACGATGTGTTGTGCATGGAGAAATTGTGTTGAGTATTTATCTTTGATTGTAACTCCATCACTAAGCTTGTTACAGACTCTGAAAGAGAGTGTTGCGAGGAAGCTTTGCTTGCTAGTTTTGTTGTGTTTGGTGGTAGTGATCCATCTCAGGGGTGGATTTGAGATAGCGGTTGTGATGTTCTCTCCTATGGTTGAGAGGAACTAATTCTCTAAGAATTTTTTCCCCACTGTTATCAAGTAAGTATGCATTGAATATATGAGTTTATGAAATTATGAATGACATTGAAATTGTTTACGTTTTGGAAATATTTTATTATTATTTTAATTGAATGTTGGAAGCCATTGCAACATTAATAGGTATTAAATACTTTGTTATTGTTGTTTCTTTTGTTAATAGCATTGGAATATTGACTGTTACGGCTGTAATTTATGAGTTAATAGTTCTATTGAAATGAATATTCATGCAACTTTGTTAAGCGGTATTGGAAATTGCTTTTTTTATATCAAAACAAAATCTGATCATACTATGTTTCTGTATAGAGTATATGATCATATTATTTTATATCATTGTCAAAAGAGTGATTTCGATGTGAAATAATATGAATTTTTCATAGGTATGTCGTGTGTTTTACATAGGGCTAGAACCCTGATAATTGAAATCGATGTCTTTGTTTGGTATAAATTTTATTCAAAGTCGAAGATTGAATACAAACTTTATGATTCCATTATAGAGTATTCGGTGATCATTCGCCGAAAGATGGATGGAAAATATGTACTGGTTTAGAATATACCCTAAGAAAGATTCGTCAGGAACACACATATAATGGCCCAGATTTTCTCTTGGCAAACAACAAACTGAACAGTCATTTGTTAATCCACCGTTTTTTTCATTAATCATAGCCTTTGCCATGCGGGAGTCTGTTTTTCTTTGATCTGAGCCTTTGCCATGCGGGAGCTTCAATGGTTTAAATGAATCGAAACCAAACCGTCTTCCATGACCGTAGCTCATATGAGATTTATGTACAGTCTTCGAAACCAAACCTGCTTGTATTTCATCCCTCCCATTCCTCCTCAGATTCCAACAGCGACAAGCCCAGCGACTATGTAAATCAAGTTCGTGGATCCAATCTACCTTTTGTGTGTTAACTAAGAAATATTCCATTCCTTTATCTCCAGCATCAACAAATCTGTTAACGCCCTACACATTGCTTTCATCAGAATACGCAACTTCAAATTCATTTGTCTCTGCAGTGAATTTAACCGGTTCCCTACATAACTCTTCTGATCCAGAATCTGATCAGGATAAGAGCAAATTACAGTTTAGAGATGATAAGATACATGCAATTATATATTATCGATCTTCTTTACAGAGATGGAATAGTGATTTTGTCTATTATCAGACGTTCTCACCATGGAATTTATCCTCAATGTTCTCTGCGTAATCGATTATTTACTTAGTGTCAATCTTCATTTTATGAAATATAATGTAATTTTTATATTCCCTTATATGCTTATATTCAATTTGCATCTAGTAATGCTCTGCTCTTGAGAATTTCTCCATTATCGAGACATGCAATTATATATAATTGACCTTCTTTACAGAGCTGGAATAGTGATTTTTCCTATTATCAGGCATGCTCACCATGGAATTTATCCCCAATGTTCTTTGCATAATTAGTGTCAATCTTCAGTTTATTGGGTATAATCGTACTTCCATGCCTGTATTTTCCGTAGATAATCTTACTTGAAGGATTTTAAATCCTTCAAGTTGTCGAATTATATATATATAATATATATATATATATATAGATATATATATATATATATATATATATATATATATATGAGTAAGATCTTCATTGAATGAATCATTTGGTTGAGGATCAATTTAATGCGATCATTACTGTGTTAAATAGTTTATTTATATCAACTAGGTTGGAATTTTTCCTTCAATTAGGATCTCTCTGCAACTTCATTAAAATAATGAACTCTGTATATGCACAAGAAATAATGTATATAATTTTAAAGAAAAGTTTGGATCCCTGTTTGTTTCCATTCAATTTATGAACGTTGTACATGTATAATAAATTTTATTTGTGTAGCTCGATATTGATAAATTTATGTTGTTATCCCACAAGGGATCGTATTCCTACTGATGATGTTTTAATTTAGGGTCTTTTCGTGCGGTGATTTCCTGTAGAAAACTTTTAGATTGAGACCTTTGGGTTAACGTGCTGAGATTTAATCTCTGTATTGTTTTGGCTAAAATCGAACCCTGTGTAAAATTTTCTTTTTGTTTTGATAGGGATGACATTTGTCATTTCTGTTTCTTTTAATCATATCAGGCGATTTCAATGAAACGAAATCATTTTTTTTTCTATCCATACCTCCTCAATCTTGGCAGAGATGGCATTTGGTCAAATATGTTTCTTTTATCAGATCGTGCGGTTATAACCCATCCCCTTGCCATAATACTTAAATGAAATATTTTTTTTCTTTTTTTTTCTTTCTCCCTCATCAAGCTTTCAATGACACTTAGTCAGCTTCTATGCAAGTGGAAGTCGAGTTCCTGTTTAGTAAAATTGTTTAGCTCGCTAATTAGTTGGCTACAACCTTAAAATAAAGGAAGTCAATGCGTGTTGGAATCCTGTAGCTATGAGCAAGATTCGATCATTCAAGCTTTAACGCCCTGTGAGGATTTTAAACATGCAAATGCAAAACAACAACAACACAAGCACTTTAAACATGAAATGTTAGGGTAGGTAATATTATAATTGGATATAAACTAATTCAGTCAATGTATTTAAGTTAAGGGATTAGAACAGGATCCTTGATAGAAGGAAATTGGCCAAATGCCCATATCACAATAATATTTCATGTAAGAATGAAGAGGCTAGCGATAGAATATAGCATTTAATGTTTCTGAAATCTATTTGTAATATTTCTAATCTGTAATGTATGTAATGTTGGCAATGTTTCCAATCTATAAAGTTTATATTGTTTGAAATCGGTTCATATATAGGTTCATGTATACTGTTAATCTTTAAACAATTTTGATCAATTTATTCCCATTATGCAGAATGTGTGATAAATATTGATACGTCCCAGTTATGTCTCTATGCATCTGCTATTGATTAGATTTCGCCATGGAATGCACAAGGAACATATGAAAAACAAATCTAGGGTTTAAAGGATGTTATCAACCCACAGTGTATTTATTCTCCTCTAGTGTGAAAAATAAACAACTCATGGAATGATTGTTTAATACTTAGAATTATGTTTGGATTTGTTATAACCATATGAATATAATAATAGTTACATTACATAACAATATAAATTAACACATTCTATAACAATATAAATGGACTAGATGATACCATGTTAACAATTTAGCAATATAGTACTTCCTCTGCGGCTAGGGCACAAACCCTAGCCACCTCCGCTTTTCGTTTGCAGGGACGCGATCTGGACTGTCCCTCGCTCCTTTGTTTGCAGGGCCGCAGATCGAATCTGACCAGGTTTTCTCTTGCGTTTTTGCTCGCGTTCTGGAACTGTAGTCAGTGGTTTTCAGCTGCTTCTAGGCTATTGCTGGTGGTCGCCGCCCTGCTTCGATGGCCCCAGATCCGTTTGCTGAGATGGAAAAAGACCCTTTGGAAGCTTTCAAAGCATTAGTCCGTTCGGCAGGACCTAAAGCTAAGCCTTCTCTCTCGTCTAAGTTTGTTAAGAAGATGGAGGAGATCCCTTCTCTGGAGCTATCTCCAGAAGATCCATGCAGTCTTGCCCTCCTTCTAGCAGAAAAATCCCTCATCGAAAAGTTCACGGGGTTATGGCCTAGCCCCAAAACGGTGGAGGCTTGGATGGAAGAACGCTAGAAATCGCTGATGCATGGAAACGTTTCTCTGTGTGCAGTTGGCAGGGGCTTTTTTGTTTTCAGCTTCTCGAGCAAAGAGGACCGTGATTTAGTTTTCATATCAGGTCCCTATTTCATGGGGCCGAGGGGGCTGTTTTTAGCCCCCTGGACTCTTGATTTTAATCCCGGAGCTGAGATCACCGCAGCCCCTGTTTGGGTTAGGCTTCCTCATCTCCCCTTGCATCTGTGGGGGAAAATCTCTCTGGAGGACATTGGTAATAAGCTTGGGCGTTTTCTGGACAGTGTGGAGCCGAAAGGGGATCAATTTACCTGTGCTCGTGTTTGTGTTGAGGTTAATCTCGAGAAAGGACTCCCGGAAGCCATTCAGCTCTCCCTGGGGGAATGGCGCCATATCCAAGAGTTGGACTACGAGCAGATTCCTTTTAAGTGCCTTCGGTGCCATGCTTACGGTCATTTCGCAAAATGCTGCCCCAAAGCCACTGAGGTTGCGGAACCAGTTAAAGGAGATGAATTTCATCCTGTAACTAATCGGCGAAGGCAGCCAAGGCGAAAGGAATCACTAGCCCAGGCTCCGAAGGCCACTCCCTCAGCGGAGGCAGCTCTTGAAACTAAAAATAGCTTTGATGCACTGCAAGCAGAAGAAGGCTTAGACCCTGAAGCAACAGCAGTTAAGGAAGATCCTCCGGTAGACGAAAGACTTCCGGAACCCGCCTACCTGGCTCAGTAGATGCGAAGGAAGCCAGGGCTTCAGATTCTGAACCCCCTGCCTCTGCAGGACCTGCTGTTTCAGTCCCCTCCAGCGGCTCCGTGGAAACTATTGAACCTAAAGACATCTCAGCCCCGTCTCCACCCCTTACCAGAGGGCGAAGGACCAACAAGGCGCGTAGAGAAAAGGAGACGGCTTCCAACATCTCTTTAGGATCTCAGAAAAAGCTGGATCCCTACTTTAAGGGGCAAATTTCACCCTCATAAGTTTAAATGCATTGCTTTTGTCTTCTACTTTGCTCACAGTTTGTGAGAATTTACTCTTGTAAGCTCCTTTCGTCATTTTCTCGAATTAGCTCAAAAAACAGATGGGATTTGTCTCCCAAGACTTTCACAAGGAGGTTGGCAGCACTGTTAGAGGTCACCAACCTTCTTCAGATCTGTAACTCTTTCATTCTGGCTAGCCAGAATGCCGATTAATGCAACCTAACCGTTCTTGTCAAAAAAAAAAACAATATAAATGGACCATCTTTTATTTTACTTAACCATTTAAAATTATAATTACATGTATCGATTTTATTTAGCTATGCACGCATTTAGAGTATTTAAACGTCTAATGTAAATTATCTTAATGTAGCATTTAGTTATTAAACCAATCTCATATATGTAATAGATTATTATTGAACTTTTTCATAATATATACAAACGGTGTCATGACATTGAATGGATAGATGGGAAAGTTTGGGAGAAGAAAGTGGTTCGTCCAACCAGTAACTTTAATAACATTATTAAAGTAACTTTAGAACAAGCCATTTTTAGCCATTCTCAAATGTTGACGATAATGATTGCCACTAACTTTTCCAAAGCATTTAATTATGATATTTATAAATACTAGCATTCGCCCCGGGAGGGGAAAAATGAACGCCGAGGAGCTAGTCGCTTATCGGCAGTCGGAGGTGAAGAGTGAAGTGTGCAACCAAGTCGTAAGCGCTATAGTCCGAAAGAAATTTTTGGGAAGATTAAATTCTGGCGAAGTTCCAACGGCGGAGATGGCTCAAGAAAAGATCGATGGTTGTCGTGGATTCCCGTATCGCCAAAACGATCGTGTGAAAACCATGGTGAGCGGTTGCGGATACAATACCACTGGAATATGTGGCGCAATGCTATTGTCTCGCATCGATGCGATAGTGGTATCACAAACCACTGAAGCGCCATGCAGAACCGCCAAAGAGTAAAATGTGGAAGCGTGGGCCATGGCACGTGGAGGATGAAAAAATACACGGGAGATGCACCATATATTGATGATGATCAGACGGACGACAAGCATTAAGAAAAGATCAAGGGATGAGACCCATCTACATCAGGGGAAATGCACACTCGATAAGGGAAAGGGTGGTTGTGGTAAACAAACCACCTTCACAGGTGTCACGCGATGGTTGATCAGCATGCAGTTGAAAACAGGAAGGAAAACCACTATCTAGGATCGCGGATACCACCGTGGACAATAAAGGGCGCAATATATGATGGCTCAAATCATTAATACGTGCGATCAATGGCTGGAAAGAAAATACGTCCGAAAAGATGCAAGAAAGATAAGAAAAGGAGCTTATATAAAACAAAGGGGTTTTCAAAAACAACATTTTGTCTATGTGACGCTGTTCTCGGGAGTTTTGAAGACCAGTGGAGATTTCCAGTTACGTCAGAAGGATAAAGGACGTGTCTGCACAGGTAGGGTCTAGTGACCTGTCTCACATATTTTAAAGGAATTTGTTAAAGAAAAAAACAATTTAAATGGAGACTGTGCATGATATAGACATTTTTAAAGCAAAAGAAGCCCTAGAAGATGGAGATGGGGACGTTTACGATACCCTAATTAGGTTACTGATCACTGAAATCAAGCTTAAATTATATAGGTTGTTAGAAGAAGGTATAGACGTACACAGAGTCCACCAGTCATCCTTGCTAACCTTCTTCCCTGACCAAATCTCATCTTTTCTAGAATTAGTGTCGTGGTGTGTTGATAATTATTCCAGAGAAGAAAGGATTGTCTTAGACAGTGGGAAAACCAGAGCCGTCTATAAAATAGAGCCCGCTGTCATAATTGAAGCCCTAGAAATAAATTTTTCCCAAACCCTCGAATCTTAAAGTTTTTCCAAAACCTCTGCTATTGAGTTTTATCACCAAGCCCTTCAAGATAGTAGAGAAAAGTTCTTGTCCACATGTCTTAAACTAGAAGCAAGCACTTCAGATATCCCTTACCCTATAGAGGCCACTCTATTTGATGAAAATACCCAGTTGGTTTTAACCTTGTTAGCTTCGGTCCTAGGTTTCGACATAGACATGTACGTAACTGAGTTTCAATTAAGCCTTTTGTATAAAATGAGTACAGTTCCGTCGGGGATTGATGAAAGTCAAATTCCTCGACTTAACTTTGAAGAATTCTTGGCTGAAAAGATCCATTATCAGATGGTTAATTTCCCTGCTCTCAAACACTTCAGATTTTAGTCTTTCTTGATGAGAATGATCACGATGGCCAATCACAAAGAGCTACAATTCCCTGAGATAGTTTCGACAAATTTATTGGAGAATAATATGTTTAATTACATAAATTATATGCTCTCAGAAATTTACAAAATGATTTATGGAGAAAGGTTTCCTAGAGTACTACCAGAGATGGAGACATGGATGCAATTAAGTATTGAATATGCTATAGGGGATTGGTTCCGGTCAAAAGACAGTATAGTGATCGGGTTATATGGACTTAAACATAAACGCTACATTTTACCGGCATTTCTTACCTTAAGGGTTTTCGCCTTGGAGTTTCTCAAGCAGAAACTAATTGTTGAAGATAATAATTTCTTGTTTTTCAAACAAGCAACAGATATTAAGTATCCGTTTACACTTGGCCCATTCACAATGAAGAACAAAAATGTTGCTATTTATATAGAAAATTTATTGAAAGATATGGAATTTGAGACAGACATGGCCATCAAATATGATCCGTTAAACATAATTTCAAAAAGGAGAATGGATCATCGAATCAAAGCGCTGGATCATCAGGTGATTGAGGGAATGTCTGATAGAGCAAATTGGTTCGACTATAAGGAGACCAAAGAAATCATTCCTTATTCTCAAGAAAAAGAAATGACATTAACAGGTACGATGGTAGAGGCAAAAAGCAAGGTGAACACTGCAATGGTGGGGTCTAAAGGGTCTGCACAAGACATAGTTAACATTGAGAGTGAAGAAGCAGAAAAAGGGAAAAACTTAAAAATGGATGAGCAACAAGATCTAATGGCATTTTCAGAAGAGAAAGAAAAAACCGAAATCAAAATACTAGAGGTCACGATAAATGAATATAGTATTCAGGAAGCCCCGGTGGAAAAAGATGTAAATAAACCATGCAATATAATGGATGTTTTTAATGAGCACACTCAAAATAAGCAAGAATATTCCCAGCAAACCAGTCAATTATTTACAAAGGTTAGGAGTATATCCAACACAGAAGTCAGTTTATTTACTAGCAGAAATGTTAAAGAAAAGTCTCTTACATTTTCAGTTGTTACCAAAGACAAGATCTCAGAAATGAAAGTTGACTTGACAAAAATCAATGCCCCAAATATAATCTTATTGCATAGACAAACCGGAGAAGTTATATACTCAGATTATTTGGAAGGGATCATAAAAGTTAACAATTTGAAGATTTTAGTAGACAAATTAAATAACCAGTTGAGACAAGAAAAGACAGAAAATAAGTCTCGACAGCAGCAAATAAAAAGATTGCAATCAGATTTGGCAAACAAAGAGGGAGATGGGGCGGAAAATTTACTCAAAGAAAAGGACACCACAATTCGAACGTTAAAGCAGAGGCTGAAAATCCCAGACACTCAGCTTATCCAGGGAGCCGAACTGACTGTACTAGAGAAGGAAAAAGAAGAGCTGTCAGATGAAGTGAAAGATATTACTGCAAAAATGTTGAAGCTCGCTGAAGAAAAATTTCATTGGGAAAAAGAGAAGATCTGTTTGGAAGAGGTAAAGAAAAAGTTAACAGAATTAGGTCAGCAATAGGCATATGCAGGTACAGGTGAAGAGAAAGTTGGAGCAGACAATCTCTTACAAGCCATGTCCCAGATAAGTCTGAAGGATGTTGAGATTAAAGAATTGAAAAATGGAACACAGAGGCTAAAAGAAGAGAATGAAACAAAGGATAATGAAATTGAAACCTTGCAAGCAAATAATCAAGAATTGTCTGATAACAATAGAATATTGGCATCCCATATAACAGGACAAGCTACAATGCAGGGTTGTAAGCATATGGTGTGGGATCAGATTATAAAAGAAGTTGAAAAATTGAGACCCTATCTTAATTATATGAAGGTTAAAGAAAAAGTGGCCAAAGATGCTTTTGAAAGCTGCAGAGCAGCCAGAGAGAATCTGAACAAAAAGCTAAAGGAAATAGCACAAAGAGCAATAACTTTCCTAAATAGTTTGAATGAAGCGGATTTGACAACAATGGATATAAGGAATAGAATTTCAGTCATTACATGGGCTAGAAGAATTTTAGGGAAGTATTCACATATTGAAAATATTGAAGTTAAAGCTGGAGATGTACGAGAGGAAGTAATCAGGTTTAAGAAACAATTTGAAAAATTGATAATCAAAGGATTCCCTTCTTTTTGGGATGCAAATCATGAATTGATTTCTCCAAATGAATATAAGAGGTTATTGTTTGGTATAAGAATGAATCACGAAAAGTTTCAGCATTTGGATCATATGCTTACTGGAAAGATTCTAATGGAGAAAATTGCGGAGGACTTTGAAATTTTAAATATGTTGATGTCAATCTGTGAGAATCTTCCTCTTGTTTCTTATGCAGGTCACATTGAAATGCGAGTCCTTATAAAGGAAATGACCAGTTATGATATGCCCATGGCTAACCAATGGAACTATGTGAATAAATATGGAAGACAGAGATATTATGTTCATACATGAAGATGCATTCAGAAACTCTTGCCAAATGGAAAAAATGATGTTTTTATTTTTTTTTTAAAAATTGTAATATTGTTTAAAGATTGTTATCTTTCGAGTTAAAACATTTTCAGTTATTAGTTAAAAGAAGCGGTTATGTCAAACTTCTTTCGAATTTTGTATAAAAGACAATGAGAATCATTTTTGAGGGGGTTGGAAACTCCTTGAGAGACAATAAGTTTTGAAGTCAAATTTTGAATAAAAAAGCCGTACGGTGGAAAATACCTATTTTGTTGAAGACCAGAGATTCATGTGTAGATCATTTTTACAGTTTGTCTTTTCCCTTATCTCTTCATGTGCATGTCTATTTTCTTTGTTATATATTCCATTATGTTCTTCTATGCTTAAATGAACGTTTGAAATAGATTGCGATTCATACTGGTTATGCCTTGATCTATCGCATTTAAGTATCCATTTATTTCTCTAAAGTTGACAATGGATTCATCCTAGTTTGATGCATGTTGTTGATGGACTATCATTATTTCTTTCTATGCCACTTGCAAAATCTTATTGACTGTGATATGGTTGCTATCTTGCCTCTGTGAAAATCTATTTGGTTTGAAATAGGTTACCTTAGGTGTTATTCTTTTACAACCAGGGATAAAATCTAAGTGCTAACAATGATTATAATCTAGTTGGGTATTCTCATAAACCTCTAAATTCATGGTTATAACCTTATTAACCTAGGTATTCACAACGAATGAATATAATTTTTGTGGATATGCAGAGTTTGCATTTGGTTGAGTCAAAGACCTAGATAGTAATAGGGTAATCTGCATAACGATTCTCTCAAGTGTTTTGCATCTCTGCTAAAAGTATTTGGAGCTTTGATCCTTATATGAAACCCCACTTTCACAGCATTGCCCTGAAAAACAAAGAATTTGGGTTTAAAGAAAGAGGATTCAAACTTGGGGGTTATGGCAGCAGTGTTTTAGATTAAATGCGAGAAGTTGGGGTTGTGGCAAGTTTGGGGTTTTAAACAATTAAGTTAAACAAAAGACGATTTGGTGAACGTTGCAACTTTGCGGATTTCGTTGTACACTCACCAAACTAAATTTTTCCGCGTAGGATATCGAGTTGTAGCATGAAAGTTTTCATTCTAGGAGGACTTACATTTTTTCCATGTTATTGAGG
Source organism: Larix kaempferi (assembly GCA_027924585.1). Classification (NCBI taxonomy): domain Eukaryota; kingdom Viridiplantae; phylum Streptophyta; class Pinopsida; order Pinales; family Pinaceae; genus Larix; species Larix kaempferi. Next base: position 12,230,746 of record BSBM01000431.1, on the reverse strand, counting down.
CTCATATGGCGACGATCCTGGGGGTATAAATTGCAGATTTGTGCAGGAATTTAAAAGTAATATTTGCGTAGATGTGATTTTAAGATATGGTTATAGTGAATTTTGACTAATTTATGTTGTTCCAATGGTGTTAAATATTATAATTTATTAAAATTTGAGTGAAAGTCAATAAATTTGTGTTGTGGGAGTATGGTTTATTTGGCTGAATTTCTATTTTGAAAATACAATAAGCTATAGAAGATATAAATTACAGTATTTTGTTTTCCATGTTATTTGTGAAACCCATGAACAATCCATAGAGTGAACATATAGTCTTCACAAATTAAAATACCTGGACAAATGCATTGTGTTTGACTAAAGGTAAAAAATACTGTATAAGTTGACACCCAGATTAATGATAATGTTTTTTGTCTTCGCAAGATTGTAGATTATGGTTGTTGGACCATAACCGTTGACTGCAAATAAGATTTCAATGTTATTTTTTTATTTGGTGCTTTTATGTTTGGACAGGTTGGATATGTACATGTGATTTGAAAGAAGCAAAGGCAGCGTAGTAGAGTTTGACCTTGACATATAAGTTTTGATGCTTTGTACTTTTTACATGATGTTTGGAGACACAAAGCTTGTGACAGGAGTATCTCCGCAGTTTTCATGGACTGAGTTATATAGAGCTATTAGGGACACAAATTTCCCAGATGCGAGTATTGAGGAATTATTGGTTTATAAGAATATCAGGAAGTCACACCTCCACATAGCAGCAACACGGCCTGAGCTATTTCCATGCTCAGAAGTGATAGGCTGGATTATACAGAGGACTGATGCAACGTCTAGAATGATTTTAGACACTACTAGTGAAGGTCTTGGATCCTTCCAGGCAGGTCACTTAGATGCAGCATACAACCTTCCTCATGTTGATGTTATGTTGACTACTCAATGAGTAAAAGATGCAAATTTTAATTATTTGGAATTTTCTAGGAAGATGACAATCCCTGGAAAACAGTTAAGGACAAAAAAGAGCGGGGAGTATGACAATGAACACCTGAGAACCCTGTTTCGCCTAATAGCTTTGATGTTGAGCCGAATTTATGGATTGCCAGATGGGAATATTTACAAACTCAGCTGGGCACCTATGATGTGCCATGTTGTGACACATGGTACAATATTCAATTGGTCTGCAATCATCTCAGACAGCTTATCTACAAGCATTGTTGCAGCTCAACGAGGAGTAGCCGAGGATAATGTTAATTTTCATATGTATGGGTATTTGTTGGATTGTATCTTGATTAGATATCCTTTTCCAGGTTTAGGATGTGTTTGGAACACAAATGGGCCCCCTGTGCATGTAGCATATCAAATGATTTGGGGCGACAGGTATAAAAGTCACTATAAGAGAATATGTGAATCATTCATCATACCACTATATCGCTTGATGTTTAAGGAAGAACCATGTTGCATGTCTAAGAATGCTATGAAAGTCATTGAACAGTATGGATATTATTACTTATGCATGGAAGGATTGTATATCTGGATGTTTGGTGGAAGCAAAGCTCCTTCTATGATGCCCCAATATGCTATTGATTTTGTGGTACACAAAGAAGCTGTTAGGCAAGTCTATGTAAATGGAGTTGGCCATTTTCTAGCTGAAAAGAAGAAGATGATTTACCCACCAATGCCATTTGTAATAGGAGCATATAAACTTGCAAAAGCAAAGGAAGCTGAAGCGTTTGTTGAAGATTTGGAAGACTTTCATTTTGGGGCGAAGAGTTTTAGAAGGCATGATCCCGATGGAAAGATGCAAGCACACTGTGGCTTTTGCAGGATTGGCTATGAGTATGCCCACTTATTTTGGAAGGATGAGGAGTTTTATCGAAGCGCAAAGCCACATGATTGATCTAAACAACCGATATCGTCTTAAAAAAGGAACGAGTTCTAGTCCTAACGTTGACAAGGATAAGGAGGTTGAGGTAGAAACACATCATGAACAAGTATTAGATAGGTCAGTAGCAGAGGTTGAGAAGAAGAAGAAGGAAGCTGAAGTTCAAAAAGTGCAGCAGGAGGAGAATGATAAGGTGGTAAAAGATGCATCAGACAGACTGCTTAGAGAAGAAATTGAAGAAGAGGGAAAATCCAAGCAACAAGAGGAGGAAAACAGTGATGATGTACAAAATATGGAAGTAGGTTCCCTAGAATCAGCGGAACAGGACAGGATAAGAGAAGTAGAGGTAAAATCTAAGCAAAAAGAAGAGGCAAAAACTGCTGATGTACAAAATATGGAAGTAGGGCTATTAGGATCAGGGGAAGAAGGCAGGATAAGAGAAGAAGAGGTAAAAGCTAATCAAGAAGAAGAGCCAAAGAGTGCTCATGTACAAAATATGGAAGTAGGGCCCTTATGATCAATGGAACAGGACAGGATAAGAGAAGAAGAGTTGAAATCTAAGCAACGAGAAGAGCCAAAAAGTGTTGATGTACAAAATGTGGAAGTTGGGCCCTTAGAAAGTATAAGTGGAGGGTATTGTCCACTACCAAGGCTTGAACTCGTCCCTTATAGTCCTTCTAAAGAGAATGAGGTGGCAAATCTTGATTCAATTTTTTTTTATCCTAATAGAAAAGTGATCTTTAGGAAATCAAAGAAAAGAATGAAGTGTGCCAATTATGAAGATGTTGTCACAGTAATAGAAACTCCAATCTTGGAGGGAATTAACAATGATACAAAGTTTGCAGCTGCAGTAAATGTAGCAATGGCCCAGGCAAGTGTGCATAATGTGGACGAGTTGGAAGGCCATCTTGAAATTGCAAAGGCAACACTGTCCAAGGTACGAGAAAATATACATATAGAAGAGAATCGAGGGAAAGAGTTGAAAAGGAAATATAGTGACCTGTTATCTGAAAAGGAGAAAATGGTTGAAGATCTATGGAGGTTGGATGATGAAAAAGATAAATTGGCGGTTCAGGTGATGATTTTGGAAGGAGAAAATAATGATTTTGAAGCTACGACCACTCAGTTAAAATCAAAACAATTAGCTACTGACCAGCAAGTCCAAGATTTGAAGTTGAAGGTTTAAGAGTTAGAGAAAGAAAATGGAGGCTTGACAAAACGGCTTGAAACAGGAAACAATAGAAAGGTAGAAATAACTGTGTTTTGTGATGAAGCTTGCAAAGTAATAGAGCAGATGTATCATTTTCAAGTGATTGTTATGGAGAAAGTGTACAACTTGAAGAAAATGATGGTACAAATGGATGAAATTGTTGTAGAGGCGCAAGCATCTAGAGGAAGGCAGTTTGATGTAGCAGAGAAGGTTAAACGGCATATGGTTTGGAGAGAGACAAACTCTGAATACCTTGCAGAATTAGTGCCTAAAACAGTTTTGGATTTAAAGTCAGAAATGCAACTTCTAGAATTTTGCAGAAAGGCATCTCTAAAGCTGAATACTGACATTACAAGGACTACTGAGACATGTATGGGTTTCTACAAGAGAATCCAGAAGGTCTATGAGAAGTGTCATCTTTGTCCGCTTCCACCTATAGATGAGTTGCCTGCAGAGGAGTTGCAAATGACAAAGATCAACACTGCGTTGCAAGGATAATTAGAATACATTAGAAAGTTGGATACCCTCATTGAAGAAGATATACACCATATGGTTGGCCAAGTATCCATACATGCATATTTGTTAGAAGAAAGTTGTGCAGCAGCAGAAGAAGGAAATATGTTGAGACTCAATTGTCATATCATGAAGTTGCTTTGCAAGTTTTGGAACCAAGCAGAGTTACTACTATTGCTGAATAAGCTAATGCTTGGGACAAGTTTTTCTGTAGTTAGTTGAGGTGCAAATAATTGCAATTTTGTAATTACTTTTATGGCCTGGGTGTTTTTTTTGTGTTCAGGAAAATCAGGGAGATGCAATTTATTTTGCAAATATTTAGAAACTATTGGAAACTATATTTTGGGTACCTGATAGGTAGTAGAAGAGTTATTTTTTGTGACTTGTGAATCCAGCTTTCAAGGATTTGTTGACACTATTTTAATACAAGAGAGAGGAAAAAAATAGTGAAAGATCTATCTTCGAATTCGGTTTAGATGTAAAGGAGCATTACAAATAGATGTATAAAATGTTTGGTATGTAGTGAGAAGATGATTTATCAAACAATATGACGTGTAAAAGATGTAAAGGGGTTCAGAATTAGAGACTATATATATACATGTCTTGAATACTATTTGAAGCAAATAGATTTGTGTTCATTGTTATTTTTTGTTGTTGTGGTTGACATCTATTTAATTTTGCAACAATTTCTTAAGTACTGATTTTTGAAGAAATAATAACAGTGGACAATCATTTATTTCAGTGCTACAATTTTTTTTTTATTCTGTGTCAAAACTGGTCAGTAGTTTGGCCTCCATTTCAACTCCTATCTTTTGTGTCTGCAGCACAATGTGGAGTTGTGACTGTTGCATAAGACATATAATGTATTTTTTGTTAGCCATAAAACAATTGCATAAAACATATAATGTATTTTTTGTTAGCCATCAAGCTCTAGGTAGAGAAGTCGATATATTTTGTTTCTAATATTTCCAGTTCTTCCAAATACATTTTTTTATGTCTATCAAGTGTTGTTGGATGCATTATAAGTGGTGAAAGTTTGCTAGGGAGTTTAGATATTTGTGCTATAGATTATGTATTTTTTTTTTCCCAAGTGTGATATAAGCACACCAGGCATCACTACTACTTTCTATTATATCTATCAAGTGCTCACTACTACTACAACCTTGCAAGAAGTAAATTTGTACAAGATTTGCATCTCTAGAGCTGTAACAAATTTATTCCAGGGTTGCTATTTCTGATGCATCCATAACCAACAATACAACAACTTGTATAGTTTATAGCAATATTATAGTTTATAACATTTGATAAAGGGTGAGTTGCTGGATTATTCCTTGGATTATGAATTACGTTTGCATGAAGAGTCATTATCAGCATGTGTTTGGCAAGTGATAGGTATTGTGCATTGTTTTGTTGATTACAACAAATGTACAATAGAATATAGAGTGGATTGCTGAACTTCATAATGATAAAGAGGATAAAAGCGTGCAACAAGTAAATATGTAGAAGGTTTGCATCTTTAGAGCTGTAACAAATTTATTCCAGTGTTACTATTTCTGATGTATGCTTATTGAAAGATACATTGACCTGTATAGTTGATAACAATATTATACTTTATAATGTTGGTACATGGTAAGTTGTTGGATTATTCCTTGGATTAATAATTATGTTTGCTTCAAGAGGCATTATTAACATGTGTCTGTTGTCTTATAGGTAGATATGTCTAGTTCCATGATTGTACTTCACCTATATATGTTTGATGATGGTTTATTTATATATGTTTTCTTCACTTTCTCTAACAAACTCTAAGATGAATAAGCTGTATGTATTGGTTGTATGAGTATTTTGTCCTTTAGAAAACACCAACAATACACCTATGTCAAAATTCTAGGTTTTCGTTACGCATTGTTTTAAACATAATATGTAAATAAAATACATTGATGTTAAGTAATAGACCTCAAGAAGTATAATATATTCAATGATAGTAGGAGTAGTAATACAAGATATGAACAAAGTAGATAAGTCATTTTGGAAAAGTGGAAGGGAGTAAAGTGATAGCTATACGAAGTAGGCATGTAAAGGAGGTGGAATGTAACTCTATGGAGAATGTGGCTGCAAAGACTTTGAAGAAAGCAAGGTCTCTTCTTGTATTCTACGTTGGACATAGGGGCTATCTTTAATTCGAGAATACCTACAAAAGGAAAAAGGTGGCGCTATGTGAAGGACTGATAAAGATTTAACTCTTGATATTGCAGTGAATGTAAGGCCTTGTCAGTCAATGTTGACAATATCAATTGTTGCATTTTGCAGATTCATCCCTTGTGCTTTATGAATTGTTAAATCCCATGCCATTCGAAGTAGTACTTGCCTTCGTGTACCCCTTGTGATAGGAGGGATGGGCACATAAGTTGGATTGCAAGAATCCCATGGGGGTCCTTTGTAGTGGAGGAAGTCAATTACAACATAAGATGGCAATTTCGGTGGTTGATCGTTGGAGTTGTAGACAATTGCAATAACTTTCCCAAGCGACCCGTTTACAAGACCTGCAGAGACACACAAGTTGGTTGTCAACATGACTTGTTCACCAATTGCTAGCAGAACCTTGAATGGAAGTTGTTTATCTTCTACTAAGGATTGGAGATGTTGTTTCTTTTGCTCTGCGAAGCAATGTGCAACTGGCATGTTAAGGTGTTTCAGCATCTGTTTGTTGTGCATTTCAACAGAGCTATTAGTTGCGTACAAATGAGTGCATTTGTCAAATGTATGGCTCTCTTCATGTGAAAGATTTGAGGTTGTTCTGGACATGAGGAGGGTCCAATCTTCAAGAGTCGGTGTTGCATTTTGAAGATTAAGCAGTAGTTGGCGAAAGGAAACTTGAGAAGGGTTGTTCCCTTGTTGTCAAAAGACAGTTGAAAGTGTAATGAAGGTGTCAAATGTGCGCCATAGACTATTCCCTCGAGATGCGCCAACATACATGGGGATGTCCTTTACAGGGGGCAGTTGTCCAAAATCACCACGGAATATGATGGAACAACCACCAAAGGGAGTTGTTGAATGGGAAGGGAAAGCTTGACGTAAGCGATCATCTATTCGAGAAAGCATTTTTGGGCCAATGAACCTCATTTCATCAATGATGATGTACCGAATATGGCGGAATTGTTCTTGGAAGGACGAAAGGGATTGTCCTTCAAGAGGGTGCATCTCAATAATGGGTATGCGAAGAGCTGAATGGATTGTTAGGGCTTGTATGTTAAATGCAGCAATACCGATTGGATCTAGTAGGAGTAAGGGGGAAGGTGTATCGCTAGAGACAGGATGGAGTGCAGTTCTAATGCAAGATATTAAGAAAGACTTTCCTGTCCATGCAGTGCCTTGAATGACCATTTTGAGTGGGGGAGGGTTTGTAGAACTTGTTGAGTGTTTTAGGATAAGGTCAAAGGCCATTCATTGTGTGGGAGACAAGGAGGCAATAGGACCTGAAGATGAATAGTTGTCATGGTGTATCTGGAAGGATAAACGTGTGAGTTCAGTGAATGATATGGCTGTTGCATGCATGTGGGAAGGAATATGGTTTTCAGTCCAATTGTGTTCTTTATCAAAATCACGATGGCCAAGCATGTCAAGGTCATCAACATAGAGGTTGTTTCCAGGGCGGAGTTGGGAAAGAAATTCCCATTCATCCATAACAGGTGGTAAGGGCAAGTGGTTAGAAGCAGAATTAGAGTCATCAGAGGGAGGTGTGTTGTGGGTTTCTGATAAACGATCAACATGCCATGCAATGTATGTGTCTTTAATGCGAAACCAATTAGAAGTTATGTCCAATTCTGTTTCTCCAATGTCATTGTGCAACGTGCGAAAAGGTTTGTATAGCAGGAGCTCACTCCAACAGAAGGAAACAAAGGAATCTTCAGAAATGTGTGGAATGCTAGTGAAGCGAGGAAAGACACGAACGATTTTGGGAGGGTGGTTTGGTTTCCATTGGGAGTGCTTTCTACGAGATGAGAATGACCAAGAGCATGCAGCTTCAAGAAGAGTAAGATGTTTGAGTGTAGGGGGTCGTTGCATGTAGGAAAAAATGAAGGTTGGTGTTGGTGGGGTATCAAGACAGTCATTGGAAATACGTCGGAAAACACTTTGGCTAACATTTAAGGAAAGAAAGGAACGACTACAAAGACAAAGAGGGAGCTTTTGGAGCATGTGGCATGTCTCTTGTGCACCAATGTCTCAATCGGCAACAGTTTCTGATAGGAAGCGTCTTATTGGTTGCAGGATTGGTGCATCATGTGGAGTTGCATGTGCAATGCAATAAATAAGTGCCTGGTAGGATTTTGATTTCGGCTCTACCTTTGCTGCATATTTTGAAATATATTTGAGTACAGCATGTCTAGAGAGAACAAGTTGGCAATCAACGTTACCTCGCCAAATGGAGAGCATGGTAGGGTTGTGAATATTTAGGAGGGCATCATTCCTGGCAGGGTTGTATGTTTTTCGTCCATTTGCATCAATGAATAAGGAAGAGGTAGGTTGTAGTTTAAATGGAAAGTCGTAACGACATTGAAGAGTTGACCCTTTTTTGCGGAGGCATGAAGACTTGGAACATTTTGTATTCCTTTGGACACAATTAACAAGTTCTCCGTAGTCATGTAAGTGATCACTTACAAGTATGGAATGTGATCCAATGGTGCATGGATCATTTATAGTTGAGGATTGGAAAAATGGGGTTTGAGAATGGTTGATGCAAGGATTCCCTTCTGTAACAAACTTGTCAAAGTACTGTTTTGCATCTGCAACCCTAGCATCATCTGCCCAGTCTAATGTGTCCATATTGGGTGCATTGTCCATCCACAAGAAGCCATGTATATGTGTTGATCCTCTATGTTGCCATTCATATCTGCATGGAAAATATTAAGATTAGAAATTAAGAGTTGAGGTATTGAATACAATGAAATTTGATGGGAATATGGTTTGTTACAAACCTGCACCAATAGTCTTTTGTTGCAAGCCCTTTTCGAAGAACTTCTTCTAGGAATATTTTGAATCTTTTCTCCATGTATTGAGATGCAACGTGTGTATTTGATATAAGGTTGCAAATTCTCCATTGGTACTGTTCATGTGAAGCTGCTGGAGCGTGTCCAGGCATGAAAGAATGCAGTTCTGTCCATTTGGTGTCAGTTGCACTGAGCGTAAAGAAGAATGTTGGTGTTCCTTGATGTGTGATCATGTCAGTTAGTTCAGCTCTGCTTTTGTTCCAGTAGGAGCGGGTCCCACGAAGGTTGGAGCCAAACCGCATGACTTGCTTAGCTATCTTAGCATTTGGTAATTCTTGTAATTGTTGTAGAAGCTCTGAAACCGTTGGAGGAAGTGTATCTTCAATACTACGTTTTACAAACACAGAAGCAGTAGAATGGCTGCGGTGGCGCATCATGATATTATATATGTAATAACGAAATCAAGGATGTTGGCCAAATCGATTGTCGTGGTATTGAAGTAGGTGCAGTGCATAATTGTCAATACCAACCTCTTCAGTGTGTGGTTGTTTAAGCATTGTGACTCCAGTGGGAAACAGGGTTGGAAAGGCCATTGAGAGGAGGCCTATTGTGTTGTATTCACTGATATGGGAAGTATCTATTGGTGGCCAGTCAATGCAAGGCGGAGTGGGTGCATCGCTTGTTGCTAAGAATCGTTTGATTTCATCAACCTCAGTTCTACTATTTGTCTGGGTAGATATAAAGGAAGAGGATTGTTCTTCATGGGGTTCAAAGAAGTTGGGTGACTGGATATTAGCATTTGAGGTATGCTCAGCAAGTAGGGTTTCCTCAGGTCTGATATGGCGAAGAAGGGAGGAAATGTCAGTTGGTTCAATAGGCAAAGAAGACAATGCAATTGAGTTAACTTGAACATCCTTGTAGTAGGGATCATTTGACAGCTTGAATTGGAGAGCAGCAAGAACATGTGTTCGACTAACAAAGAACTCATAAGGCTTCTTGTTAGGATTGCATTTATGAACAATAAGGATGTCAATATCTGAGAGTAAGCGGGGGAGTAAAGTGGCAATGCTTGTAATGTCTTGGGGGAAGCTAATAGTGTGGCCAGAATAAGTATATTGACCCCCACGAGCATGAGTTACTTGTAAAATTGGGTTAACACGAGAAATGAGCATTTCTTCAACTTGAATAAGGACAGCGAGCACAGGTGGTTGCACCCCAGGATCCATGTTGTTTTCCAAGGAGTAGCGATGATTTTTTTTTTCCCCAATGCATCGTGAACATGAAAATGCATTGGAAAAGTGCCTTGTCTTAATGCCAGGATAAGACTCCATGCATATAGAGCATATGTTCATGGGAGATAATTTGTCCAACCTTGTACATAATTGTTGTTGTATACCTTGTAGGTGAATGTTTCCTTGATTGTTGGGTGTTGATGCATACGATGTAGAGTGTCTGAGGGGAGGTTGGACAATGTCAAATGGAGCAAGGATATTAACAAGTTGGCGAGCAGCTTTATATAGAAGGCGTTGGCGCTTGTTGTTGTGTTGTTTCTTCTCAGTATATAGAATTCTTCTGCATCCATTGTTAAAGATAAATGGACCGTGCATAATTTATGGTAAGTTGTTGCAAGAAACAAATGTGAATCGTTTTGAAAATCTCCTGAGATGACCAAAAATAAAAGTCTTCAAATGATGAACAAAATCATGTCATTGCATAGGGCTCGCCGAGATATTTCGGAAAACACTCGTTTCATAAAAATATGGACTCTCGGATGCATAATATATTTCGTTCTAAAATTTCAGTAAGACAACAAAATGGAAAAAATGGGGTTCCACATGGCCTGTATAGGTGGACCATACTACTAATGTGGAAACACTCCGAGGTGCCACGTGGTAGGTTGCATATTGCATGGTTGGTTGAGTTGGCATCCAGTTGGCATCTACGTGGACCTATTGTAGGCTAACAAGTGGTAGGGTATTATACAGTTGGCAGGAACGTGGACCAATCGGAGGTCGCCACATGGCAGTCTGATTGGACACAATGTGGTTTTGTTTACCAAAAATAGTGGCAAGCAAGGGATTCGAACCCCTGAACTCCCGCCAATTCAAACCTTATTTCCCATGGGGGTCAATCTCGTTCAAACTTATTTCCCACAGCAAGCTCAATAGTTTGAGCAGTTGAACAAAACAAATCCCTAGAATCCTCAAAATCAGGGGAAGAAGAAGGGAAAGAACAAACAAAACCAACAATAGGAACAAGGGGGAAATCCCCTGCCCCAGCAGAACCAGAACCTAGGTAACCAGAAGGTGGGGGCAAGTAACCTCCCTAGAAAAGGGAAGAACACTAACCTAAGGACTAATTAATCTTGCTCCATCTATGGAGAATATGGTCACTACACTCGCCATTTTCCTCCCATTTTCCTCTTATCCCTGACTACTAACAATTAGTGGAAGCCAAGAAGAAGACAATGGTAAATCCCCCTCAGGTCCCTAATCCTAAACAACTCCAAACCATTGTATTACGAAAACCATTTTCCAATCAAGGGGTCATTACTCAGTAGTAGGAACCCCACCCCTCTGGCAATGGTTCCTTCCAGAACATCTACATGTTGTATTTTAACCTATAGACTAGAGCCAAAGGTTATGATAGGCCTAAAGCTCCCCAAGTGGAAGACATACCTATCCCATTGGGGAGACCTTTGTAGATACCATTCCTAAGTGGTGAACAAATCCCACGGTTTCCCAAGGTACCACTTAGGCGCACCCCCAATAACCCCCTTATGAAATCTTCCCACAATTACAGTATTGTGGATGACTTGACTTAGTCCCCGTGGCCATTTCCACGTTAGAAGTGCTCTAGTATTTCCCAACTCAATGTAAAGAATTACTTAATGCACTTTGCGACGTTGACCCTTTTGAATCATGCCTCCTGACCTTTGATATTGACCAAGGTGAACCGTGTCTACCCTCGCCAGTTTTGTTTCAGATCCCTATCACAGTAAAAAAACATTATAATTCATCGATGTATCATTGATGAAGGCAAATCCACATGAGTCATGTCCTCTAATGTTTGGAAACGATTGGGATCATCTAAGTTAGTCCTTTCATATATTTCCCTTCGCGTTTGTGATGGGAGATCATCCCTACCGAGAGGATTGTACCAAAATGTCCCTATCGAGCTAGGGGGAAAAATGGTCACATTCGATATCTAGGTAGTTGATGCATAATGATAGGGTTAAACTTGAATCAGGAATGAGTAAAATGGTTTAGGTCTTAGCATGTGGTTTTGGGCCCATGGTATTTGGTATCCCATGGTATTGGCCCAAGGTATTGCATCTAATGAAGCCTATAAAAGGATTGACACACTCCATTGTAATGTGTCCTAGAGGTGAGTGGGTGAGCTCACTTGGCTCGGTTAGTCGGTTTTGGGCAAGGTAATGAAGATCTTCATTGGCTATTTTTTCCCAGGGTTTTCTAGGGTAAATGGTTGTGTTCAATGTTGTTGCTTCTATGGTTATGATTATGGTTGTTCTCTCATTATTATGTATGCTCATTTAAATACTAAGAAGTGGTATCAAAGCGCAAGGTTGGATCTCCTTGAGGCCATATCCTTGTCTCTAAATTAATATGTTACAGGGTGCATGATTAATGGTACCCGACACCTCAATAGGTTTTTGGTCCTTAGTTAGAATGTGATTATCTCTTTTATAAACATTGTTAATAAGGTATAAAGATCAAAAAGGCATTGTTTATTTAATTACATTATTGGTAATGGTACATACTTTAAGAAGGTAATTAAAGGTACTTACAAACAAAGTATATATGAAATATTATTATGAATAATATTTTGTAGTTACGCATCATACAATACATGGAAATGTATTAATTAATAATGCCTTATATATATTAATAATGTATTAATGTATACGATGGCTATTAATATTATTTATAATCCAATTGAGATTTAAAAATGTTCAATACATTACAAAGTATATTCATGTTTTTAAAATGAGGATCATCCACGTGGACTTTATATTATTTATAATAAAGTTTGTTTTTATATATATGTGAGAAGTATTATGAAATATTATAAATAGAAATGCATTATAATGATAATGCATATAGAAATACAGTTTTGAAGAGTGGAACTCTTTTATTATTTTTGGTTTTAGGTATAAGAGAAAGGCCTTTGTTTAAAAGAGTAATTTAGACTTATAAAACCTAATTATAAAATCGAATCAAAAGAAAGTAACTCAATTAAAAATGGAAAGTAAGTTTTTAAATTTGGTTTTGGGGTTAAAATATTTCCATAACCTACCAAAGCTAAATACTTGGAGGGTTGAGTAAAAGATTACGTTTTCTAAGAAACTATTTATTATATTTTTATATATATATTTTATTATTTATGTGTGGGTTATACTCTTTGGTGAAGAATAATATTTACGGGCTGATGTTACTTCTTCTTTAGGATTTCCTGGAAAATATTATTTTACTAGATAGTAATTACTTCCCTATTTTGCATGCATTAATTTGGTTCGTGCACTATTCTATTGATTTGGGGCTGGAATTGATTGGGGAGGAGATTATCCCTTATTTATTTTAATTGCTGGTTGGATTTAATGACCTCTTTTATGGCTGCATGAAGGGTATTTATTTTTCTTTTAAATTACTGGTTGAGGTAATTCAATTCCATGAGAGGAGGGGATGGCTCTCTTGAGAGTATAATTTATGGGTTGCTGATCCGGATTTTATGAGCAGAACGAAATGAATACAGATTATTATCAGATGCTTAACACAAAATAACAGAGATACAGTAAAACTAGTTTTCTATTCAATAAGGAAATAAGCTAGAATTGTAAAATGCAGCGGAAAACAAGCTTGCTGGAATGGTGGCGGCTTATCTCTGAGAAGAGATGTGACGACTGCGCTCATTCCGCAAGAAGATGGTTACAATAAGGCTTTCAAGGCCTTTTACAATAAACAAGGATGTCAAAAACCCTAGAAATCCAAAAATCTAACCCTAGGAGATGAAGCGCCAAAAGTCATGTGGGCCCCGTTTGGGTAAGTTAGTACATCAACTTCCCGGGGTCGTAACTTTTGCATACGATCTCTGTTTGGGGCGCTCGGTAGCCCGTTGGAAAGGTCTATATGAGATTTACAACTTTCGATTGGGGCCAAATGTATGCCGGGGGCAACCATTTGGCCCCCCAAATTGCCAGTGATAGACCTTGGAAGTGGCTTCTGCTGTGATGTTCTTCTTGGAAGTGGCTAGAATCGCCATCTTGGAAAAGCGATCAACAACCACAAAAACACAGTCGTTTCCTCTCTTGGTGGATGGGAGGCCCGACATGTAGTCCAAAGAGATGGATTCCCACGGCCTGTCAGGAGTAGGAAGAGGGGTGTATAGGCCCTGTTTCTTAGTGGTCGGTTTGGCAATAGCGCAAGCGGTGTAGGACCTGATATACTTGCCGACATCCTGTCGAAGTTTCGGCCAGTAGAAATGTTTCTGCAACACTGCCACTGTCTTTTCGACGCCAAAGTGTCCTGCCACCCGACTGTAGTGAGCTTCCCAAATCAGCTTCGCGCACTCGCTTGATGGAACACAGAGATGGCCTAGACGACACAACAACCCGTCCTGAAGATGGAAATTAGAAACCACTGAGTTGGTGCCCAACATTTGATTTGGTGGCGAAGAAGTCAGGGTCTGTCTCGTAGAGGTGGGGCCATCCGGAGGTCTCGTGGCCGCAAGAGTCTAGCAACGTGGTGAGTGCCGCGACTGGAGGTTGACTGAGGCAGTCAGCAACTTGGCTGGTACTCCCTGTTTTATATTTGATGTTGAGGTGGAACTGCAGTAAATATGTTGACCACTTCTGATGGCGGTCATTCTGCAACTTTCTTTGGGTCTGCATGAACTGTAGTGGCTTGTGATCAGTGTGGATGACTGTCTCCTTCCCAAGAATGTAATGTCTCCACTGGCAGCAGGCTTGTACAATGGAGTACATTTCTTTGTCGTAGGTAGGGTACTTGCGGATAACATCTGATAGTGTCTCACTATGATATGCCACAGGGTGGCCGTGTTGAGTGAGAACGGTGCCCATAGCATAATATGAAGCATCTGTCTCAATCTCAAAGGGATGTTGTAGGTTCGGTAATGAGAGTACCGGCGATGAGCACAAACGCTTCTTCAAGTCATCGAAGGCTTGTTGTTGGGACAGGCCCCACACAAATTTTTCCTTACCACCACCCCTGGTCACTTGGATGAGGGCCCATGCGATATGAGAGAATCCCAGCACGAACCGGCGATAGGAATTGGCGAGGCCCAAGAAGCTCCGAAGTTCAGTGAGTGTGGTTGGTGCTGGCCAGTCACGGATGACCTGGATCTTGGCTGGATCCACATGCACACCATGTCAATCAATGATGTAGCCTAAGTAATGGACCTTGTCCATTCCGAAGGAGCATTTTTCCAAGTTTGCATATAGTTTGTGCTTCCGCAGGGTGTGCAGAACATGCTGAATATGCTGCAAGTGTTCCTCCCAAGTCTTGTTGTAGATGAGGATGTCATCCAGATACACCACTACAAAATTGTTGGTGAAAGGTCGTAGGATATCGTCCATCATCCTCATAAAAGTTGTTGGATCATTTGTCAAACCAAAAGGCATGACCAGCCATTCAAAAAGACCTTCTTTTGACTTGAAGGCAGTCTTCCATACATCTCTCTATTCTATTGGGACCTGGTGGTAGCCAGACTTCAGATCAATCTTACTGAAGTATTTGGCCCCCATGAGCTGATCAAGGAGGTCGTCGATTTGGAGAATCGGGTACCGGTTACGGACTGTGATTTTATTCAGGGCCCTGTAATCAATGCAGAGTCGCCAGGTCCCATCTTTTTTCTGCACCATCACGATTGGGCTCCCACAAGGTGATGAACTGGGACGGATGTGCCCCTTGTGGAGAAATTATTGGATCTGCCTCTTGATCTCCTCGTTTTCCAACAGAGAGTGGCGATAGACTGGCCCATTGGGTAGCGGTGCGCATGGGTTTAGATCGATGGGATGCTTGATTTGGCAGTGCAGAGGTACCCCGGTCGGAGAGGAGAAGATATTTGAGTATCCTTCCACCACCTTATCCACTTGCTTCTGTTGTGTGGATAGATCGGTCGTGGAGGCCCGGGATGTGGCTGCGATCTTCCTTTCACTCTGAGAGCGAATCACGGAGAAGACAAAGGTCTGAGAGATGACCTTCCTGCATTGCTTGGCAAATATCAAGGAAATAGCACTAGGAGGGACTGCCTCGGGTATCCTGTACAATTTCATGTTCAAAGAAATAATAACACTACGAGGCCTAGACTCATATATAGCATGACGTTTCCATAAATAAGGTTGGCCCAAAAGAACATCTGAAACTTCAAGAGGAGTGACATCACACAATACCTCGTCCTTGAAGGGCTTGATGCCGTATGGCAGTCGGCACTGTTGGCTGACGCGGAGATCGCTTCCTTTGCGGAGCCATCAAATGGTGTAGGGTTGTGGGTGCGGCGTTGTTGGCAGGGCCAGGCGCTTGACGACCTCTGCTGAGATGAGATTCTTCTGGCTACCGCTATCAATGATGAAGTGCAGCGGGGTGCCTTTTACCCACATCTGTGAATGGAAGAGGCGTTCTCCTTCTTCTGGCTCATCTGGTTCATCAGGCTGGAGCTTGGTGGTAGCAATGGTGGCACTGGGTTCTGCGTCAATGATCCGTCTTCCCCTTTCTGGTTCAGACTCAGAGTCAGAACCTGCATCTGATTCAGATGCTTTCACTTCGGCCACCAGCGACTTCTTTGAGCGGCAATCAACGGTGTTATGCCAAGGGCTCTTATGGAAATCACACCACTTCCCGGTATCTTTCCTTATTTTTTGGTGTCCTTCTTTGCTTGCGGCTTGGACTGGTTGTCCTGATACTGTCCATCTTTGCTCTGTCCTTTATTCTATGGTTTGGGGCCGCCCTTTCCTGTCTTTTGTTGTGAAGGGTTCTCAGGCCCAAATTGCCGCGTCTTTTGTTTGAGCTTCTGCTCGATTTTGACAGCATATCGGTAGGCCGCGCCTAAGGAAGAGACGTCCAGGAATTCCATTTCGGTCTGGATGTATCTATGCAAACCACCGCGATACTTGAGCACCAGATGTCGCTCTAAATCTTTGATACCCAACTTGGTGCGCAAGGTATGGAAGATATTTGTGAACTCTGGCACTGCTTGGTCTCTTTCTTGTCGCAGTGTGGTCCATTTGGTAGACAAGTCGCCGTAACTTCCAGCAAGGTAGTATTGTTCCTTAATAGCATCCCTGAAGGATTCCCAGGTGGTCGTGACAGAAAATAATGAGGCTTCTTCTGTGTCCTTTTGCTCACAGAATGTTTCCCAACAATCTTTGACGTGGGGAATGGCTTTGAGGAGCGCAAAAGTAATCTTTTCTTTATTCGAAAAGTTATGGACAGAAAAATACCCTTCTAGTAGATTCAACCACTTATCTAGAGCATTTGCGTCTATTTGTCCTTCAAATATAGGAATATCGAAGTTGATTTGTACCTTGAAGGGGGCGGCGCCTTCGCTCGAGGAAGATGCGTCGCTTGTTGGTAGTCGTCGAAGGATTTGCGCGAAATTATCCAACATCTCGTTCCTTTGATGCGTGAGGGCTTCCTCAAGAAACATTTTGATAGGATCTCCTGTCCCGTCATCTTTCTTTTCTCCTGCCATGATAGGTCGCTTGGGCGTGTGAGAGCTTTTGTCCTCAAGAGAAACAAGCTCGAGACCCAATTCTTTGTACCCTAACCTCGTTGGGGACATGCATTAAGACGACAAGGAGCAGACCGCTATGATACCACTGATCCGGATTTTATGAGTAGAATGAAATGAATACAGATTATTATCAGATGCTTAACACAAAATAACAGAGATACAGTAAAATTGCTTTTCTATTCAATAAGGAAATAAGCTAGAACTGTAAAATGCAGCGGAAAACAAGCTTGCTGGAATGGTGGCGGCTTATCTCTGAGAAGAGATGTGACGGCTGCGCTCAATTCGCAAGAAGATGGTTACAATGAGGCTCTCAAGTCCTTTTACAATAAACAGGAATGTCAAAAACCCTAGACATCCAAAAACCTAACTCTAGGAGATGAAGTGCCAAAAGTCATGTGGGCCCCGTTTGGGTAAGTTAGTACATCAACTTCCCGGGGTCGTAACTTTTGCATACGATCTCCATTTGGGGCGCTCGGTAGCCCGTTGGAAAGGTCTATCCGAGAATTACAACTTTCAACAGGGGCTAGATGCATGCCGGGGGAAACCAGCTAGCCTCCCAAAATTCCAAAAAAGGTTGTTTAGGGCCTCAAAATGGCCTGGGAAGTTCAGGACCCGAAAAACTGCTAAAAATAGTACAATACCAAAATTGCCATAAAACTGTTTTGAGCCAGTTAGAAAGGTGGGTGGCCACCAATATCCACCTGGATCAATCCTCCCTCCTTAGGAAGCAATGGTCTCCATTGTGTTGAGCTCCCCCATCATATGAGGAAATTTCTGCTGAATTTGGCCTCGGGTGAGCCACTTGCCTTGGTGCAGGAGCTGCCCTGCTTTGACAACTCGATAAAGGTGGATCCTTTGATGTTGAGTGCCCTTGATCTATGTGTCTGCAATATGATCACTGGATGCTTATTGTAGGCAGTCAGGGTTGAGCTCTGTTGGTTTCAACTTCTCTGTTATCTCTGAGGTGTCTAATAGTGGTGGGAAATATGGCCGAAGGAGAGCCACGTTGAACACTGGATGCAGACCAAGGAAGGGGGGAATGTTGAGCTCAAAAGCATTGCCACCCACCGCCTTGGTGATGGTGTACGACCCATAATGGAGTGGGAGAAACTTTCGATGGGCCCTGTAAGGCATTCTTTCTGCAAATGCAACCAAACTTTGTCGCCCGCCTGAAACTTTTGTGGCACCCGATGGTTATCATGGCGCTGCTTGTACTTGGAATTAGACTTCTGTAGAATATCTTGAACCTGTTGGTGGATATGCTGGATCCGTTCAATGAACCGGGTGGCTTTGTCAGCTTCTGGGGATGAGTCGTCCGAGGTGGTCACAAGGGGAAGTGCAACATCCATGGGGTCCAATGGTTGGGATCCCAACCCCACCTGAAAGGGGCTGTGGCCAGTTGAGCTATGCAGGGCTCGGTTGTAGCTATGTTGGACATAGGGGAGACTCTCATCCCATGTGCGGGGGTGTGTTGAATTGTACATGCGCAGGATATGTACGACCATCCGGTTGATGACCTACTTTTTCCCATCGGTCTGGGGGTGGAAGGAAGTGGATTTGGTGAGGTTGGTATGCAGCAGTGACCAGAGGCTTGACCAGAATGAGCTGAGGAACCGACTGTCACGGTCTAAGATAATGGCCTGTGGGATCCCAAAATGTACCCATACTCGTTCAAAGAAGAGCTTGGCAGTGGCTTCTGCTGTGATGTTCTTCTTGCAAGCTGCTAGAATCGCCATCTTGGAAAAGCGATCAACAACCACGAAAACACAATCTTTTCCTCTCTTAGTGGACGGGAGGCCCGACATTTAGTCCAATGAGATGGATTCCCACGGCCTGTCGGGAGTAGGCAGAGGGGTGTATAAGCCCTGTTTCTTAGTGGTCGGTTTGGCAATAGCGAAAGCGGTGCAGGTCCTGATATACTTTCCAACATCCTGTCAAAGTTTCGGCCAGTAGAAATGTTTCTGCAACACTGCCACTGTCTTTTCGACGCCAAAGTGTCCTGCCACCCGACTGTAGTGAGCTTCCCAAATCAGCTTTGCACGCTCGCTTGATGGAACGCAGAGATGGCCCAGATGACACAACAACCCGTCCTGAAGATGGAAATTAGCAACGCCTGAGTTGGTGCCCAACATTTGATAGGTGGCGGAGAAGTCAGGGTCTGTCTCGTAGAGGTGGGGCCATCCGAAGGTCTCGTGGCCGCAAGAGTCTAGAACCGTGGTAAGTGCCACGACTGGAGGTCGACTGAGGCAGTCAGCAACTCGGTTGGTACTCCCTGTTTTATATTTGATGTTGAGGTGGAACTGCAGTAAATATGTTGACCACTTCTGATGGCGGTCATTCTGCAACTTTCCTTGGGTCTGCATGAACTATAGTGGCTTGTGATCAGTGTGGATGACTGTCTCCTTCCCAAGAATGTAATGTCTCCACTGGCGGCAGGATTGTACAATGGAGTACATTTCTTTGTCGTAGGTAGGGTACTTGCAGACAGCATCTGATAGTGTCTCACTATGATATGCCACGGGGTGGCCGTGTTGAGTGAGAACGACGCCCACAGCATAATCTGAAGCATCTGTCTCGATCTCAAAGGGATGTTGCAGGTTCGGTAATGAGAGTACCGGCGATGAGCTCAAACACTTCTTCAATTCATCGAAGGCTTGTTGTTGGGACAGGCCCCACAAAATTTTTTCCTTACCACCACCCCTGGTCACTTGGCTGAGGACCCATGCGATATGAGAGAATCCCAGCACGAACCGGCGATAGAAATTGGCTAGGCCCAAGAAGCTCCGAAGTTCTGTGAGTGTGGTTGGGGCTGGCCAGTCACGGATGACCTGGATCTTGGTTGGATCCACATGCACACCATGTCGATCAACGATGTAGCCTAAGTAATGGACCCTGTCCATGCCGAAGGAGAATTTTTCCAAGTTTGCATATAGTTTGTGCTTCCGCAAGGTGTGCAGAACCTGCTGAATATGCTGCAAGTGTTCCTCCCAAGTCTTGCTGTAGATGAGGATGTCATCCAGATACACCACTACAAAATTGTTGGTGAAAGGTCGTAGGATATCGTCCATCATCCTCATAAAAGTTGCTGGAGCATTTGTCAAACCAAAAGGCATGACCAGCCATTCAAAAAGACCTTCTTTTGACTTGAAGGCAGTCTTCCATACGTCTCTCTATTCTATTGGGACCTGGTGGTAGCCAGACTTCAGATCAATCTTACTGAAGTATTTGGCCCCCGTGAGCTGATCAAGGAGGTCGTCGATTCGGGGAATCAGGTATCGGTTACGGACTGTGATTTTATTCAGGGCCCGGTAATCAATGCAGAGTCGCCAGGTCCCATCTTTCTTCTGCACCAGCACGATTGGGCTCCCACAAGGTGATGAACTGGGACGGATGTGCCCCTTGTGGAGCAATTCTTGGATCTGCCTCTTGATCTCCTCGTTTTCCAACAGAGAGCGGCGATAGACTAGCCCATTGGGTAGCGGTACGCCTGGGGTAAGATCGATGGGATGCTTGACTTGGTAGTGCAGAGGTACCTCGGTCGGAGAGGAGAAGATATCTGAGTATCCTTCCACCACCTTATCCACTTGCTTCTATTGTGTGGATAGATCGGTCGTGGAGGCCCGGGATGTGGCTGCGATCTTCCTTTCACTTTGAGAGCGAATCACGAAGAAGACAAATTTCTCGGTCTGAGAGATTACCTCCCTGCATTGCTTGGCAGAGATCAAGGAAATAGCACTAGGAGGGACTGGCTCGGGTATCCTGTACAATTTCCTGTTCAAAGAAATAATAACACTACGAGGCCTAGACTCATATACAGCATGACGTTTCCATAAATAAGGTTGGCCCAAAAGAACATCTGAAACTTCGAGAGGAGCGACATCACACAATACCTCGTCCTTGAAGGGCTTGATGCCGTATGGCAGTCGGTACTGTTGGCTGACGCGGAGATCGCTTCCTTTGCGGAGCCATCCAATGGTGTAGGGTTGTGGGTGCGGCATTGTCGGCAGGGCCAGGCGCTTAACGATCTCTGCTGAGATGAGATTCTTCTTGCTACCGCTATCAATGATGAAGTGCAGCGGGGTGCCTTTTACCCACATCTGTGAATGGAAGAGGCGTTCTCCTTCTTCTGGCTCATCTGGTTCATCAAGCTGGAGCTTGGTGGTAGCAATGGTGGCACTGGGTTCCGTGTCAATGATTCATCTTCCCCTTTCTGGTTTGGACTCAGAGTTAGAACGTGCATCTGATTCAGATGCTTTCACTTTGGCCACCAACGACTGCTTTGAGCGGTAATCAGCGGTGTTATGCCAAGGGCTCTTATGGACGTCGCAGCACTTCCCGGTATCTTTCTTTGTTTTTCCAGTGTCCTTCTTTGCTTGCGGCTTGGATTGGTTGTCCTGATACTGTCCATCTTTTCTCTGTCCTTTATTCTGTGGGTTGGGGCCACCCTTTCCTGTCTTTTGCTGTGAAGGGTTCCCAGGCCCAAATTGCCGCGTCTTTTGTTTGAGCTTCTGCTCGATTTTGACGGCATATCGGTAGGCCGCGCCCAAGGAAGAGACGTCCATGAATTCCATTTCGTTCTGGATGTATCTATGCAAACCACCGCGATACTTGAGCACCAGATGTCGATCTAAATCTTTGATACCCAGCTTGGTGCGCAAGGTATGGAAGACATTTGTGAACTCTGGCACTGCTTTGTCTCTTTCTTGTCGCAGTGTGGTCCATTTAGTATACAAGTCGTCGTAACTTCCAACAGGGTAGTATTGTTCCTTAATAGCATCCCTGAAAGATTCCCAGGTGGCCGTGACTGAAAATAATGAGGCTTCTTCTGTGTCCTTTTGCTCGCAGAATGTTTCCCAACAATCTTTGACATGGGGAACGGCTTTGAGGAGCGCAAAAGTAATCTTTTCTTTATTCGAAAAGTTATGGACAAAAAAATACCCTACTAGTAGATTCAACCACTTATCTACAGCATCTGCGTCTATCTTTCCTTCAAATATAGGAATATCAAAGTTGATTTGTACCTTGAAGGGGGCGGCGCCTCCGCTCGAGGAAGATGCGTCGCTTGTTGGTAGTCGCCGAAGGATTTGTGCGAAATTATCCATCACCTCGTTCCTCTGCTGCGTGAGGGCTTCCTCAAGCAACATTTTGATAGGATCTCCTGTCCCGTCATCTTTCTTTTCTCCTGCCATGAGAGGTCGCTTGGGCGTGCGAGAGCTTTTGTCCTCAAGAGAAAGAAGCTCGAGACCCAATTCTTTGTACCCTGACCTCATTGGGGACATGCATTAAGACAACAAGAAGCAGACCGCTCTGATACCACTGATCCGGATTTTATGAGAAGAACGAAATGAATACAGATTATTATCAGATGCTTAACACAAAATAACAGAGATACAGTAAAACTGGTTTTCTATTCAATAAGGAAATAAGCTAGAACTGTAAAATGCAGCGGAAAACAAGCTTGCTGGAATGGTGGCAGCTTATCTCTGAGAAGAGATGTGACGGCTGTGCTCATTTCACAAGAAGATGGTTACAATGAGGCTCTCAAGGCCTTTTACAATAAACAGGAATGTCAAAAACCCTAGACATCGAAAAACCTAACCCTAGGAGATGAAGCGCCAAACGTCAGGTGGGCCCCGTTTGGGTAAGTTAGTACATCAACTTCCCGAGGTCGTAACTTTTGCATACGATCTCCATTTGGGGCGCTCGGTAGCCCGTTGGAAAGGTCTATCCGAGATTTACAACTTCCGAATAGGGCCATATGCATGTTGGGGGCAGCCATCTGGCCCCTCAAATTGCCAAAAAAGGTCGTTTAGGGCCTCAAAATGGCCTCGGAAGTTCAGGACCCAAAAAACTGCTAAAAATGGTACAATACCAAAATTGCCATAAAACTGTTTTGAGCCAGTTAGAAAGGTGGGTGGCCACCAATATCCACCTGGATCGGTTGCTGCGTTCTTTCGCTCATAACTTTAAGTAAATTTATTTTTAAAATAAGATAATACATTCTAAAGTATTATGAATTCTAAAAAGAATACCTTATGGAGGTGAACGCTTTATATTTGTGGTTTGTTGCGTTTTTCTCTCATGACTTCAAGTTATTTTATTTTTAAACGCAACGGTTGTTTCAGCCACTTGTCCATTTTGCTTTTGCTCTACGTTATGGGAAGAGATGGTAGGCATGAGTCATATTAAAACCTCTTTATAATTGTCTATTGGGGGCGGATTACTTCCTTCGTTCACTGCCGGAACTTCTGAAGTTTTCTTTTGGAATGTCATCAATGCGCATGCGCAAGAGCTTGGGGAGAAAGATCGTGACTGCTACCTACCCTTTTATTATTGATTTTGGCATGCACAGAGGTAGGAGAGAGCGTCCCTGTAAAATTTATGTGTGATTTATATTTATGTTTGCAAGTATAGATGCATGGCGAATATATCATTTGTATGCTAAATGATTACCGGGCAGCCGACTTCTTGATGCGTTTTAGGGTTTTCTTATGATGGATTTCATATAGTATAAATATATATACATATATTATAATGCTGGTGGGTAATGGTGCAACAGGCAGGGTTTGGGGGTTGATCCCTATACTCTACAGTTTATATATATGTATCACATTTTTTTTACATCCTAAGTGTTGTGGAAATGCGCAAAGATCCCGTTTTAATTCAGTTTCATTAAGTTGGATGTTGTATGCATACGTCTTTGTGGATGGCGTTGAACTTGGGGAAGGCTCCCCCTAGCCCATGGTTGGATTGTGATAAAGGATCATATCCCTGTTTTTTTTGTTATTGCATGCGCAAAGGGGAATGCCATAAAATCCACACCCCCTTTGTTGATATTTTTTTAATGTATTGCTGATCGATGGTCTTAACTACTGCGTATCCCTATTTGGGGGATGGCTGCGTTGAGAGTAAATTATTTCTACTAGTGATAGTGCAGAGCTAGAACCTTACGATCACCTCCTTTGGCCCCTGTGCATTTATGTTTGTTATATCTATTGTTTGCATGCTGGATTGTTATATATATCCACGTGGTTTGTTTATATTCTCCCTGCATGATTGTTTTTGGTTTCATACTGTATATGTGTTTCTCTGGCACTTTACACAGAGCCTAGGAGAAGCTCCTTGTGTACTCCAGTATATTATACATGCTCTTTGTTGCATGGCGCAAATGGGTGGGAGATGGAGTCCCATATACATCTCTTGTTTAGGATGATAAATGGTGTTGTAGGTTATGATGTTGTATTGCGCAGATGCTAGGAATGTTCTATTCCTGCATACTATTCTTTAGGGTATGACGTGTTTTTGTGGGTTGCATGTAAACCTTTTTGAGCCGAAGCATTTGGTGAAGGGATGGCTGGTGGAAGCCTATCCATTTTTTTTTAATGTTCAGAATGGCCATTACTTATAAGGTATGTTGGTGTGTACCTTCCCATTCTTATGATATATTGTTGCAGGTAATATTTATTATTTGCCTAGGATCGGGGAAAGGACCCTTACAGTATTTTTTGTTAGACATATTTTCTGTGTTTCCTCTTGTTACTTATAGACCGAAGGAAAGATCTGTGTTTAATTTCTGCTCACCATTTACATATATATTTCATATTTTATGTTGAAGGTTATTGATTGTGTAGAGCTTTGAAAGATCCATGTAGGCCTTGCATTCACATATGTTGGATATTATACCCATGTAATATGCAGTGTTAATATTTAAATGAGAGTATCTAAGTATATGCTTGGTAAACCCCCTGCAAATAAAATGTAACGTTGGTGTACTAAGCTCGATATCAATCCTAGCTAGATCATTAACCTAAAAACATTTTTTGGTGCTTATTTTAACAGCTACAATCTACTATTTATTGCCCTGCTTATAAGTTATTAGACATATATAAATATATGAATGTGCTAGAGTTGCATTTCAACCCTTCTTGATAAGATTTCGTTGGCGACCATTAAATACTTAGGTAGGTATCTATTCGATTACTATATTACTTCAAGATAGAAAAGTTTATATAAATTCATGTGATAACTATCTCTATGCCGGTAGATAGACAGGATAGTATATATGTGTTTTTGAGATGATTAATTGATTTCCCGAGTAACTCCTCTCTAGGGAGAGTATTGAATCATCATTAACACTTACATATAAAACGGTTAATATTGTGTTTCGAGAGCTAGTTAATTATCGTCTAGTCTTACGGGAAAGCTTTAATCATTGTAGGAGTTGCACTTCATAAAAGTCTCTATAAGAGTAAGGAATGCATAAATATGCTTCTGTAGTTGTTACACTACCCTTGTGTACACATTGAAGAGGAAGGGTATAACCCTTAGACTATGAGAATGAAGAATCCAATACTTGTACTAAGGTTATGAAAAGTTGACTTGTTATATGTACATTATATTCCGAGACAAAACTCTAAGATGTCTTGAAGATACTCTCAGTGAGAGAGGTTAATGAAACTTCTTGGTTTTTGTTTGTAAACCATGAGTCTTGTTGTAGCAATTAAGTTGCTCTTGTAATCCTACCACTTCTTCTCTAATAATAAAAGATGCACACACCTTTGTGGACTAGCTCGTGTACGGGTGAACCACGTTACTCTTGGTCTCCTTATGTTTTCTTATGGTGTTCGTCAATGTGTCTATGAATATGAGTACTTAAATTCCTTCTTAAATGCTTATGATAATGCCAATATGTTCACTTTATGATTATGTTAATATTGTATCACTTATGATCTCCTGGTTCGATCAACTGCTAAAAGATGTACATGTGCATTTCATCTATTCTGTTTATGTTGACTTTCTTTACGCAAGCGAATGTCTTAGCAATTGATAACTCCTAATGTACCTTTATTTTGCGTCATTAGTTGCTTTACGGGATTGATAATGGCGAATATTCTATAGTTACAGCTAAATATGGAAAACGGTTCAGTGAAAGTATAAATCGTAGCCATGCTATCCAGCTAAAATGTCGCATGATGTCAAGGAATTGTTTGGCTACGTAGACATACGTTGTCAAGAAAATAATTAAATTCCAAGACGTTGCTCTATTATTTTATAATGTTTAAAATGTGAAATAGGGGTTGAACAAATAGGTAAAGATACATCATCCAATATAGAGTTACGTCATTACACGTCATTACGGCATGTATGGATTGATGACTGCAAATCTAAGTACTACGATATTTTCTATGTTGTAATTATCTAGGCAATTAAATAATTTCGAGATGTTTAAATGTCGTTTTTATTTTTAATAGTAATTTAAAATGCCAAAATTTTATACTTTCATGTAGTAGTTATGAGTGAATAGACCTTTTGGAAGGATTTTAAATTTTTATGAAAATCGGGTATGTGACAGAACTACTGGGATAGGTACGAGGGTGGAAGGTGTAAGGTGTACTTGTATCCTAGATTGATATGGAAATGGAGAGGTTGAGTCTTCGATTGCGAGAGGAATGTGAGATGGTTTAATCTTAGTTTTGGGACCAAGATTGATGAACCATGTAGTTGAAGATAATTCCTAGAGAACTGGTGGTTACAACGGCTGAGGACCCATGTAATATGTTAAATGGATTCTTTTGATATGGACATCGATGACAAGTTTGTATGAAGGTACAAAAGGAGGCATGGAAGATGACAAGCATGGAAAAGTGAGAGGATGTAGCAACGGATGGTGATGGTAAAGTCACCATGAAACACATGAACAAAAAAAATTATTATTATAATGGAGTTGAAAATTGTATTACATGTAAAAGGGAATATGGATGTAAGACCTGGTAAGGCATGCATACCCTTGGTAACTCACTGGTAAAGTCAAGAGATAGACCTAGGTGATAGGGGGCGTATGTGAGATCCTCAATTCAAGCTTAAAGGGGGGATTTTTAGGGTTAACATTGACTCGGGAATGAGTCAAATGATTTAGGTCTCAGCACATGATTTTGGGCACATGGTATTTGGTGGCCCATGGCATTGGCCTATGGTATTGCATGTAATGAATCCTATAAAAGGATTGGCACACTCCATTGTAGTGTGTCCTGTAGGTGAGTGGTGGCTAGCTCACTTGGCCTTGTTGGTTGGTTTTGGCCATGTAATGAAGATCTTCATTGGTTGGTTTTTCCCCTCATGGGTTTTTCCAGGGTAAATGGTTGTGTTAAATGTGTTTTTCGTGGTTTTTATTATTATTGTTCTCCTTATATGTGTATGCTTTTTTAAATCCTAATACAAAACTTGACTACAACATCCTCTTAGGACATAGTTACATATACACCATGAAGGAGGTCGCCTCCTCAGTCTTCCGCATCATGATGTTTCCCTTCAATGGGAAAATTGTCACCCTTGACCAACTCAACTACTATGAACCCAATGAAAACACCAATCTAGACAATGTTCTACCCACTATCGCAGGGACCATTCAACCCGCTTATGCTGACATTAGCCCAGGAGTGTATAAGGATTCTAACTTGCTAGGAGTATATTCAGGTCCGCCACTCGAGATCCCCACATCCACCAATGGCCTTATGTGTACAATTTTCATAGATGAAAATGTGCCTACCTCTCCCTTGGCATTGTCATCAGCACCGGTGCTGAGTCACGGAATTGAGAAAATGTTGAGCCCCTCAGTACCTCCTATATTCCAAATACCATTCTTGTACCCCCCCATGGGAGTGCAAGGGACACCAGTTATGGATCATTTGACTTTACCGAGGCTCACTTTGGGGATTCATTTGTGGTACATTACACCACCCTACCCTAATATGGCTTCTAATACCGTATCCCATTATGAGTCTATCCATTTCTTGACTGTTACGCCTTCAAGTCCAGTCACACCCTCTTTACCTCCAATCGAACCTACGACATACGCAACTAAACTAACACTAGCTATCATTAAACCAAACAATGGGGGCATAAGAAAATCTAGGTTGAAAGGCCCCCTTCTACCTAATCCTACTCCCAAATCATCATTAGGGGTCACTAATCCTAAAGCGGTAGGAATCAACCAACAATGGTTAAAATCCCCAGTAATGACCAATTCTCCCGCATAGAGGGTCACTCCACCATGTTCTCTCTATGGGAGATAAGGCCATGCGACCAATCTGTGCCCCACCTTTCTGGAGCTCGAGAATATTCTCAACACCCCTATCAATTTGACACATGCTCCACCAGCAGTAGTAGGCGGAACCTCATCTTCACCCACACTTAAGTTTAAATCATTCCACACCAATCATGCATGTTCAATTTGCTCACAATTTGGGAATTAAACACATCATTTCCCTGACCTCCCTTGATTTCGGGATGCTTTGGATACCATCCCCCTGACCCAACCTATGGTCGAGAAATATTCACCTCAACCCCAGGAAATAGATTCCATCAATGTGATCATTGCATCGACAACAACACCAATTGTGCCTATCTTAGAACCATCCAGTACGACAGTTCCCATTGTTGATCCTACGACACCGTAAGACCCCCCACCTATAAACCTTATGATGGAAGAACACCATGATGGATGCTCCTCCTGCGGGCATCATACTCACATGATCCTCTCCATGGCCATCACAAGCATTTTGGATTAATCCAACCCCCCTTCAGCACATATACCTCTATGTTCCCAAGTAACATGCCCATGCCGATCATGTGGTGACACTTCTCAATTCTCATTCCAATGTCCCATCTTACACATTGAACGAGAGGATCTCCTTGAACTAATGAGGCTCCAATTTCAAATCACCTACCTCATCATAGTCCCTCATGGATTACCCGTCGAGGAAGTTGTTCCCCCTCTACCAGATACCATTGATACTGTATCATCTTTCACTGGTTTACTCACTAGCGATTATTCCTCGTATTCCAACGAAGACTTGGACCATCCGCAACCATCGTAGGGTGTCTAAAAAACACTAGGGGGTATCCTTTCAAATGTTGGATACTCACCAATTCTTGACGAGTTGGCTACCACCTCCAGAAGGGTGAAACTGTCTTTTTCCCTTTACATTGTCCCATTTACGCAATGTATCATTTTATATTTAGTATTTTCGGTCCCTTTGATTGAGAATAAGACCATTTTTTTTATTGAAATGTATTCACAAGAATATGACTATATTTTCTTCGTAGACAGTGTAATTCGATGGTCAAAGAATATTGCATTAGCTTCTTAGGATATTTACACGCCTTCCCAAACTGTCTACCACATCAGAGGAGTCTTTTTGGGGGCACCTTAACAACAACCAAGCCGAATACGATGGTTCCATTGGTCTCTTAAGTGATGCCATCCAACTTGGCATACGCCATATGCACAAATACCTATATTCCCAACTAGTCATCTCTCAACTCAATAATATCTTCAAATTCCTTAACCCACTACTCTTTCGTTAATTTTTACGAGTGTGTCTCCTATTGTGTCAATTTGAAACCATATCCTTCACGCATGTCCCCAGGGACACCAATGTGTTCGCTAACCACGTCGCAAACCAAGTGTTGGATTGGCATCTAATACACCAACCATCTATTTGACCCCTGCATACAGAAACAAAGCATGTATATATGTATGTCTCTCATCATACAAATCATGTGCAAGTACCTACAACTACACATAGATCATATCAAAACATACATGTAAACATCATCATCACATACGCCACCATCAATACATCACATACATACATGAGACCATGAGACAGAATTCAATTTCGACCTCCAGAAGTGTAAAATATTGCATTAAAAATTTCCTGCAAAAGTGTCAAGTTATTCTTTCTGATTTTAAAAAATATATCAATCAAGCATGAAAAAATGTCGTGCAAAAACTCATTGGAAATCCATTTGTGTCTGCTCCGCATTGCCTCTAACGACGTGTCATTATGATTCTGTATACAAAAAATACATCAATATTACTCTCAAAAACCAAAGAATGCAATTTCTATGGCATTGGCCAGGTTCTGTGCAAAGTTATGATTGATAGTTCTCCTTCTGTAGTCGATCATTTTGCATGAAAATTTAAAAGGATGTTGATGAGGCTAATGATGAGGTGTGGCAAAAATTTCAGCTCTTGAGGTGGATTGTAGCTCCGCAGTTTCCAACTGAAATTTATAGTGATCTTATCCTTCACAAAGCTGCACATTGCATAAAAATGCTAATTCTAAATTTCATGGGCAAAATTTTAGTGCCAGAAAGGTCTCGCTAGTAATTCTAGACCATTCTACACACATGGTGTCAGGTTCAACTGCTCCAATCCTTCAACTTCTTTTTTTTTAGAAAATAAAAAAGGTAACTTGATATTTTAAAGGATAAAATCAAAGTTACAGCCAGAAAAAATAGGAGTAATCCTGAGGTCTAAAAACTGACGATAATGCTGCCCACCCAGATTACATGGAAATGTATGTCCAGAAAAACATAGAACATATAACCATAAATATCCATCAGCCCATACATCAACCAAACAAAACAAGAAAAAGGCACAGTCAAGCTTCAGAAGGCACGCCGCGAGCTTTTATCCACCATCGTATCATCTATGAATTCTTCATAGTGGAGCATCCCGTCCATGTGCCCAATAGCCTCCTTAGAGAGCCAATCCGCTGCCATGTTGGCTTCACGATATATATGTTTTGCACTGATATGCAGAAAAGATAAACGAAGCCGCTCCACTTCAATCAGCCAAGGATCCAATAGGGGCACGGTGATGTAATGTAAACCGTTGAACCAATTAGTGACCACCATGGAGTCACCGAAGATAGAGAGAACCATGCAACCCCTCATAAAAGAAAACCACATATCTGGGCCGTTCACGTATCTTCACAAATGAGGGACCTCCAATGGCCAAGATTTAATTCAATGCTTTATGAGATTTAATCCCCACCGTTGGAGGAATGACAAGATTGAAGGCAGGGGGTAAATCAACCACCCTCTAATGGTCAGGATCGAGCTTTAAACTTTTTATAGTTTAATCTCCACCGTTGGAGTAAATTGCAAGAATGAAGACAAAGTCTAAAGCCCCATGGTCAAGATCAAGTTTAAAACTTTTGGTGGTTTAATCCTCACTGTTGGATAAGTGGAGAATCAAGAAAGAAATCAACATCCACCCCCCTCCAATGATGGATGTAGCCTCAAGCCAAATCAATCCAACAGTTCCACGAGCCACCCATGTCAGCGATAGAATCCATGTTGTTTGGCCCAGTAGATCCACTCAATTAATGCATGGACCTTTTGAACGTGGATCGAGGGCCAACAACCCAACTTCCACTTCATGGAGTTAATGCATGATTTTTTTTGGGCGAAAGCTAAGCATTGAGCTGTAGAGCATTAAATGTGGTAGCTCAGTGCTTAGGGTCCATTGGATCCGAAGAATCTCTAAATCCAACTGACTCTAAGCACTGAGTTGTCGCATCGCAACTCACTGCTTAGCTTTCGCCAATTTTTTGAACGTGGCATAGAAAGTGAAACTCCATTGTTAAGCACTAGGCCTCCCCTGTGAACTCAACTGCATTCAGCTCTGAACTGCGAACACTGCCGCCCGCCCATTCAGCTCATGGATTTCAGGAGTGCGCAGTCAACTTCAACAACAGGTAATCATGTTCGCACAACGTTAGGTAGATTACAAAAGAACCTAGAATCATTTTCCTTTCAGAGACTGTATTAGAATTTTCCACAGGTTCGAAAACAAAATTCACCAGGCATTGGGAGCTTGCAATTTTGCAAGCTTTGTAGGACGAAAACAAATTGTACAAGTAAAAAAATGTAGCTTTCAAATCGATTCCATTAATTCACGAAATAATTTTTTTCTTTAAATATCATAAAAGAGAGGAACTATGAGAAATACAATAGATTCTAACAAGGAAATGAAGGCAAAATCATTCTCATTTAGTTAAAAGTACCTGAATTCTAATTGTCCTGGGATGAGAAAACAAAATTCTCCAGGCTTGAAGAGCTTGCAGTTTTGCAAAGCTCTTCAGGATGAAAAAAATGATACAGGTCAAAAAATGTGCCTTTGGCTCATTAGGCGCATTACTCCTTTGATTAGTTATATCCGTTGAAGATCTTTTGGCTCATCTGGCAACTCCAATGAGAGTAATGTCCCTCTTCTCTATAAATTGAAGACTCTAGGTCAAAGTAGTTCACTGGTGACATCTGATAGAAGAAGTATGTTTCATCTCTCTTTGGTGACTCCATACTAAAGGTATGATCTGATTCCAGTATTGTAACATTGTTACTCTTGGTTGTTGATACGTTGCAAAACGAGTATTGAAGGGTTATTTTCCAGGAGACATGCCTCTTACAATATCACTGTTATTCATGGATATCCAAATATGTTTCATGTTATGTCAAAATGAATAGATTTTCTCCCAAGATTAGATAGAAATGGTGGTTATGCAAAACAACATCTTGAGGATTTCTATATGTTTGCAAAAGATTTTGACCTTCAACATGAGGATATAGTGATAAATATTTTTCAAGACCATGTGTGGAGATGTTAGATAATCCTAGTACCTACTACCATGGTGACTTGAGGAAAGGACACATTGATTCAATGCTGACATTTGAAACAATATTCATGAATAGGTAGGGGAAATCTTGAAAATCTAAAGATTTCATGGCAGAATAGGAACAATACAGCAATAAATCGGCATGGATGGATGATGAAAGGGAGGGATTAAGTGATGTGGAAGGCCCCATTCTTAAGGTTCAGAGTGCACAGGCAAAAGATGTTATGAGTTTGATTGGTTCTCATGTACTTGTTGGGAAAAATGTTGAAGAAGAATAGGAAATCTAAGAACAAGAATCAACGTACATTGAATATCAGCTTCAGGAAGAAGATTTTGGTCTATTTGTTAACAACAAACAACAATCTGTCACTTTTGCAGTAGGCCCAAATAATGTATCAGATCTAACTGGTGAAGGTATGCCCTTTGTTTTACATCATTTCACTGAATTTGAAGACCCTTCTATTGAAGAAATTGTTTGCATAAACAGTGAGGATTTTCCCAAAGAAAGACAGTAGCAACCAACTTCATTGTGTGAGGCTTCCAGTGGTGTCCTTCATCCAAAGGATAAACATGCATTATTTCTGCTATGTTATTTTCGAAGGTGATAGATCCTTGGAAAGCCACAATGAAGATAATATGTTTGTCCCTACTCTTGTGGTTCCACCATCAGAAAATTATTCAAAAATGAATTATGAGAGTAAAGAATAATCTTTGAGCTCCATGAAGGATCCATTGTTGATCAAAATCTGCCCTGTGATTCTGATTCAGAAATAGAGGATTGGAAGACACGATGTGAATTTATTTAAGTAGGGGAAATGCTAGATTTTGAGGTGTCCCACTGTAAGGAAGAAAAGCAGGACCTTAATGGCTTCTTTCTAACTTAGCAGGAAATTGTTTTGTAGTTTGCAGAAAATATGAGGACATTGTTTTCAAATGCTACAGTGGCAGACCCATTTATGATGCTCATAATAAAAAACCTAAGGCAGATGAAGCAACAGTGCATCAGTCCCTTATTAATAATTTTAGCAGCTTTTCTATGGCCAATGAATGGGACAGACTATACCTAGATTGCCTCGTATTGGTGCACCAAGAGAGATATGATGAGGGGTTAGTTTCGCTTATCTAACATATAAATCTAAATATGATATTGACATGCAATGTACAAAACTGCTGGGGAGATCAGACTCTATTGACAACAATGGGCAGAGCATTGTTCTCTCTTCTCATAATATTTTGGATGGCAGCCATAATGAGGAGCAGGTCCATGAATAAATACCCCACAACAATGATGTGCTCCCACGTTACCACAATAACAAGCATACAACAATAGTACAGACATCCAGGATATCTGATTGTATGGAGCATGATGATCTTTCCAAGTATGTTAGTGCAAAGAGATATGATCCAATCCAATTCATGATTTGATGGAATTAGTTCTCAAAACAAGCAATGGATCAACAGGACACCATATTGCAACATTGATTTTCAGATATCTGAAGTTTGAAGGTTGTCCTTTGCTTATCAGAAGCAGTGCAGTGATTGGAGAACCAACATGCCTTTGGGTGCTGCTCACAATATCCCTGTTTTAATTTATAATCAAACACAAAGGAAGAATCACTATCCTTGATAGGATGTTCAATTGGTTGCATTGGGTATTTGATTACGCCTAATCCCAATGATGGTTTTTAGTTAGGGTAAGGTTAGGTTAGGTCTTCTTTAGAATAAGTTCATTTCTTGAGCATTTCTTTATCATAGCATGTGGTTGTAGATGGAGAGGATGAATAAGAGATGGGGGCCTATGATTCCATATGAGGGGGAAGTGAAAGGGGTTCCAAGGGGGATGAACCTAGTGACTTATTAAATTAAGTCATTATCCTTGTTTAAAACCTTAGAGAGTGATTTTATCCAAGGTCAAAATCCATGCTTATGAATGTGGGTTAATTAGCCTTTAATTACAAATTATCCTAAGTTGGGATTAAGAGGGGCAAACTAGGATCCTTATGAGTGCCATATGGCCAATTCTCAACATGCATACAAAAGGTTGTGAATTCGGTAGAGAGTAATCATTCTAGTCATCATTTTCTGATAATCCTAGATGCTGGTATATGAGAGAAGAAAAATAGAGCTACCATAACCACTCATACCAATTACCCTAGGAAACTAGTGCTAATAGTCTTGGTTCCCTTGTTATCGAAACACGCCCTACAAATGAGTTCCCTAGAGTCTGATCACGTAGACTCCCTATTCAGATTGTAATGGAGAATCGCAAGGGAATGGGGAAAACCTAAGGGATTGTGGTGAAAGAAGGGGTTTCCATCCATTATGTTGTGTATGGTGATGGGGGAAGAATGCTAAAGGATTGGGATAGTTGTGGAGGGAATTTTTGCATTAGAGGGTTGTGTAAGTGTGGTTGAGTGGATAAATTGGGAAACCTTATCCCTTGTGAATTGATAGCCCCATCTCAGAGTGGCCTCTGGCATAGAAATAATTGGTGTGGCATAGTTTCTATGGCTAGGAGGAACATCCTTTATATGTAGTCAATTGGGGGAGTTAAAAAGATAATTTTCTCAATTGTGAATGAATGTGTTGATCATATTTTTGGTCAATGATGATTAGTTGACAAAGAATTGAAACTTCCTTTGCTCATCTTCCCACCTATCCTTTGGGAAAGCTTGTAATTATAGCCTAGCCTTCTAGCTAACTTGATGTCGCCTTGGGTTTCTACTGTAAGGGAGTCTTTGAAATTTTTTTATGAAATGATCAAGCTAATAGTTCACAGTGATGGTTCATTGTTCAATTGTGCTTGACGATGTAAGTGACAGGTTACGAGTTTAGGAAAGAACTGTTTGAGATGTTTACTTGAAAATATTGATGCAACTTTTTCATAACACAATGACTTGGCTTGGCTCACGATTCCACTCACCGATGTCTAGTTACACCATCCTCGCTCATTATATTCTTTTGTATTTTCACACCTTGTACTAATGATAGACTTATCTTCATAGAAAGTGCCAAGTTTTGTCAAATAACATCACATCACATAAGCAATATATATCACTCTTTCAAAAAACATATTTCATGCCCCCCCTTTTATTAACATTTGAATTTTTATTATCTCATGCTATATCAAAAAATGTCCATGTTTTAAAAAATATTAAACCTCTTTTCATTGTCTATTGTCTCATTTCTCTCAAAATAAACGTTCTCATTGATTTTTTCATTTCTCAATGCAATAGTCTATTGATTCTACTTGGAAGTGTTCAAATTGTGTTTTTTATTCCATAAATAGATTTAGCACCTCAAATTCCCCCGACACTCATATTATACAATTTACATACCTAATATAGTTGTTTCTAAGACTTTTTATAGATTTCCAACCCAAGAAAAACAAGCAAAACAAGATGGAAAATATACTAAAAATATATATAGAAACAATAGAATATTTAGACCACACCTTTCTCAATTTTAAAAAACATTAAACCCCTTTTCATTATCAAGTTGTAACTTCACCAACCCTGTCTTTTTACAAGCATTGAGCCCATATCCCAGAGCCACATGATACCATCGAGTGTGTCCATTGCACACTGCATCAAGGAATTTGAAAATGAATTGCATATATAAATGCAAAATATCTATTCCACGTAACATATCTAGTATAGATTGCATAAAAAAAAAATTTCCAGCACAGTTTCACATTTCAATTTTTCAAAACCATTTAGGAATTCCATTGATTTAATATCCTAGTGCAGTGTGTAGATACTGCCGAGGAAATTGTGATTGCATAGAGATTGGTAACAATCAAAGGGCCTGGATTGGATAAAAGCGATGGTCAATTGAGATATTTCATCATTACTAAATTTAGAGTATACTGTTGTGGTAACTGCAAGTGGAAAAGCAATTGTGGCAAGCAATTTTTGAAGTTTAAAATATTTAATTTTGGTTTCTAAAAGTGGATTCTCCATGTTTGTGTTTCCTACTGTTGCAATGGGGGAGGTTCGAAGAGATCTGCTTGATGAATTCATAAGCACTATTGTTATAGGTGCACCGGCTTGAACTAATTTTTTGTCTTCGAGTGGCCAATGCGGCACTGCCCAGATCCTTGCTGAGGGCGAGACCATCTTAATAGGTGTCTGACATACTACACCTAACCTGCGGAACCTCACACTTCTATCTCTAACAGTTCTGAACTTAGTCATTTTTCTACTTAAGTGTATGCCAAGAACTAACCCTTAAACACTTAGACAAATACAAGAACAAGAGACCAACATGTATGAGGGAGGAACCGCAAACTAAAAACGTGCCTAACACCCTTTTATTATATAATGGTTACAAGAGAGTTTACATACAATAACAAACGGATGCCACACCCTGGCACCTCATCTGCGAACATACCCTACTCGGTAGCTCAAGATACAACATCAAACGACAAGTACTCTATCACTATCCAAGCTCTACCATAGTAGCATCCACAATTCGCATCCACAATATGCACCATATATTTGTCGCACTTTGTTGCACATCTCCTTGACATACTATCATTCGTTGAAGCCTTGCCAACCATCTCAACACAAGGCACTATCTGTCGTAACCGCACCATCCATGTTGCAATCCATTGCAGCCTTGACAAGTTACTGTTCATCACAGCCTAGCCAATCGTTTGGGCACAACTCTCACTTAGATAACCACGCCCTAGAGAGTACCCACGAGTTTTTTATCTGTCGCAGCCTTGTCTGCAAGCTCCACCATGAGACTTCCTGCTCACAGTTTCACTGTCTTCCCAAGTTGCACCACTTCCTACTCGCATCCAAGTCTGCCACACGACCAAGATTTTAGCCAACACTTAGACTCCACCAAGAGCACCTCACCATGAGGCTAGCCAAAGGAAAATACGCCTCCAACAAGGCTCGGCACATGCCTCTCTCTGACCTGCGGATCTGCCACATTCTTCATCAGAAACACCCCAAGAAACCTTCTATGCGTGTTGTTTCCAAAGATAAGTGCACCCTCCTCTAAGCCACCAAAGGAGGGGCATTCTCTTATGCCTATCACAGACCCAAAACAGTGCAAATCTCCTCAGCCAAACTTGCTTGTACTTCCTTGGTTCACTTGCCTCCCATCCATGCTATATATATATACATGTGTGTGTGTGTGTGTGTGTGTGTGTGTGACGTCTGCACATGAGTTCCCTTGGAACGCACTTATCTAGACGACTCTGCAAGCCTTACGTGGAGTGCAAGTCACTTGGGCGCCCGACCAAGCCTACGCCCACATCCACCTTAGGCGCACTTGAACCGATATGCACCCACCTTGGGAGCACATCGGCCAGCGTGGCCATACTTGGGCATTTTTCATGCTAATGTGCCCACATTCATCTTCCGCAAGTGCCCACCTCTGTGTGGTTCCTGCTCAACCATTGCATCATGTCAAGTGTGCCCATGGGCATGGGCATGTCTTGTCGCTCATGCAAGAGCCCATCCGCTGGAACTCAAGCCAACTAGCCAATGGTATAATGTAAGTGTGCCACACCAACACTTGCCCATTTTTTATCGCGTCATCAATTGAAGTGCCATACTCTAAGTTGTTAAGGGAACCCCAATAATCCTCCTACTCAAGGTCGTTACACCTACCTTCGAAGGGGTCGATTGATTTACTCACAGCCATAGTTCTCATATGGAGTTTCGCCTCTAGTATCATGTTTTGTGTTAAAAACTTTAACACATATGGCTTAAAATAAACCATATTTAAAAGACTTATATTTAAAATATTTCTAGTTAGAAATTGCGTAGCTACACTGATTAGATAAATTAGAGATGTTTGGGAACCTTCATTGTGAGGAATGGACTCATATGACCTTTTTCTCTACATAGCCCATGCAAACTCTCTTCTCTCTTAAAGATAATGCATTGCTTGTCACTTCAATCATGTGACCTTCACTGAATCAATCAATTATCATAAGTAAAGAATGAATATAGAAAATGCATATTCTTTTTATGCAAGATGAAATAAGGGAATTGTATCTAAGTTCAAGACGGACATGGGAGCAACGAATCTTAAAGTTGGTACTATGATTATTGCTCTTAATTTTGATGATGAGATGGTCCATCTATTTTTTTGACAAAGGTAAATGTTTTTTCTAAAATTTGGGGAGATATAACGAACCTTAACTTCACGCTATTGTTGTAAATCATACTTTAATGTGTCGATCATCAAAACTAAACCAATTACTACACATGATGATTTTATTCGTGTTGAAATTCGACTCTAGGTCATTATAATGAACATTGATTCTTTCAACCATAATCTGGAAGGCTATGGTAAAATCCTTTAACCTTATTGAACAGGATCTGGTATGGGATATTGGTACAGGTGAGAAGGTTAGGATTGGGCAGGATCCTTGGGTGGGATGCATTAACCAACACATTCTTCCTGTGGCGACCTTAGAGGCTTTACACATGCGTGGTTATTTTTTCTTGTCTCAACTGGCTGATCCTCTTGAACTTGAGTTGGGGCGTCATGCATGGCGTCTAGTTAGGACTTTTGGTTTGGCTGTAAATGAGGATATGGAATTAGTTCGATCTTTCCGAGCACTCAACCTTGACCACATTAGTCTGTCGGAGGAGGATGATGTCTTATGCTAGGATGTTGATACTTCTGGAATTTATACTCCTAAAGGGGGTTACTTGAAACTCAGTGTTGATATCATGCCGGAAGATACTATCTGGTGGTGGAAACCCCTGTGGAAAAAAAAATGCCCACAAAAGCATCGGCTTTTTATATGGTGTGCTCTTTGGAATCAAGTTCCAACATGGGATTTTCTATAGAAACGCAATAAAATTGGTTCAGGGTGGTGTTGTTTGTGTAAAGCATCGGAGGAAACTGTTGCACACCTTTTTATTCACTGTGGTTTCATCCGCGCGGTCTGGGAAGTTGTTTCTCGGATACTTAAGATCATTTTTCACTTGGTGGGGGATGACATTGAACAGGCCTGGTCCAACTAGTATCATAACCCCCTGTTTAAAGGATACAGGGCTCTGCCTCTGTTGGTGATATGGGGGGTTTGGATGGGAAGGAATCATTTTATTTTCAATGATAAGCCTCTCCTTCATACACAGACTGCAATAATCGTCTGCGGTATTTTTCTGTCTTGTAAACGGGTCAATCCTACAACCTCTGCTCGTGATATACAGACACTGAATATTAATCGATCACGGCCCTGGGGTTTCTTCGACGGAGCATGTCAGAACAATTATTGTGGGGGAGGGGCACTACTATTTCTATCTCCTACACATTTTTATGAGATGTCTATGGGGTTGGGGGATGGTAGTAATAACTTTGCTGAAATAGTAAGCCTTAAATTACTTGTTATGTTTTCTCAGGAGACAGGGTGTCGAGATCTTACTGTGTTTGGGGATTCTCTCAATGTGCTACAATGGATTGTTGGAACACATCAATGTTATAGCATCAGATTGGCCAATATATTGAGATATGTCAGAAACTTCAGCAGTTCATTTGACTCCTTTCATTGCCATCATGTCTATAGGGAAAATAACACAGCGGCGGACCGGGCATCGAAAGCGGGGCCCCTGCTGGGGGCTAGTCAATGGAAAATCACAGAATTTACCGATGGCTTGGTTTGGGAGTTTTATCATCGACCTTTGATAGACTGATTACACTCTTGACTTGGGATCTGGTTGTGGCTATGGATGATTTTTGGGAACTTTTTTTATCATGTTTTTTGGCACTACATACTGATGGACAGTCACTTGATGGCCCCTTCTCAGGCATGGGCTCTTATTTTGTACTCCTTTTTTGGAAACTGTTGTATATATGCTTATATTTAGAACTATTGTAACTGAAAATCATATTTTTTATATTACTCTCACTGTGTTCTTACACAACAAACACACTTATCAAAAGTGATGCTAATTAATTGTAATTTTGTTCTCAAATGATGAAATATAATTATTGCTTTTTTTTTCTTTTTTTTCTGGGAAATATATATATATATATATATTCAAGTTAGAAATATTCAAATATAAACAAAGATGAATGTGTTAGACAGTATCAATTTCATGATCTATGAGAAAATGGTAGGTAAAGTATAAATTGAAGGTAATTTTCTAATGATCATGCAATGCGTTTTGAGTTCTAGATTTGTACGTGTTTTACAGCTATAATGTTGTATGATTCAAATGATTTGTTATGTTTACATAGACATGCATTGTTAGAACAAACTCTCTATTAGTAGGATGTTGTTCTCTTACTTATATAAATATCCAACGGGTGAAAGAGAGATTGCATAAAATAGGCAGTATCACATCATTCAAATATAGAGTTATAGATGGAGCTGAATGTTGTTACGACATGTAAAAATTGATGATGGTATATCTAAATATTACGATATTTTTCTATTTTACTGTCGTTTAGGTAATTAAATAATAAATGATAATTTATGAGATGTTTAAATGTCTCCTTTTATTTAAATAGTAAATTTAGATGCTGAAACTTTATACTTCTGCATAGCACTTAAGGGTGAATAGACTGCTTAGAAAAAATTTAA
The DNA here is from genome assembly GCA_027924585.1 of Larix kaempferi. Taxonomy (NCBI): domain Eukaryota; kingdom Viridiplantae; phylum Streptophyta; class Pinopsida; order Pinales; family Pinaceae; genus Larix; species Larix kaempferi. The sequence continues at coordinate 12,189,366 of BSBM01000431.1, read as the reverse complement.
AATTTTACGAAATTTGAGGATGTGACACAATTGCATTGAATTCATTGGAGAAATCCAATGAGGTCTATCCAGGTGTGAAGGATACGGATAAAATTTCCTTCTATCCTAAAGTAGTGCTCAGTAGTAGTCTACCTCCATTATTGAGAGATTTTTGCAGGTTATTCAAAAAATTTGAGTGTTGCAGCAGTTTTCTGCAGTTACAATAGTTGTAATGGACAATTCAAACTCTCCTCTCTCTCCCAGGATCCTGACACCCTTCAATTACCTTGACTGGAGGGCTGATATGCAGATGGTATTGCGCAACAAATCACTGTACATGGTGATAATGGGGAAGGATCCCTAACCAACATTAGCTGTGGAGAAAACCAAGTATCTGAATAGATTAGATGAAGCATTTTGTTTCATGTGTATTCATATTTCCATAGATATACTCTTCCACATCGAAGGATTGAAGAATCCAAGAGAGTTATGGTTGAAGTTAGAGAACCTCTTTGGAAAAAAAGATGAGCTAAGAGGCCATCTTCTGAAGAATGAGTTGATTGCTCTTCAACCGAGCATTTTTTATACCATTCAACAATTCTTTTCAAAATTCAAATATCTGGTAATGCAATGAAAGAAGTGTGGCATTGAGAAGAAGGATGAGAAGCTGGTGCTATCCATTCTGAGCAAGCTAGGTCCTGAGTTCTCCATCTTTGTCTCTACCTTCCATTCTGGGGGAATGTCAATCCCTAGTTGGAAGACTCCCTCCTTAGATGTATTCACTGAATCTCTCATCCAAGAACAATATAATTTGATCCAGATGGGAACCTTGAAGGCCTCCAAAGATCAAGCTCTTATGGATGAAGAAGAAAAAAGTGAAAATGGGAAGGGGAAGCACAAGGGAAGGTATAAGAGGCCAGCTAAACCCAAGCATAATTCCAATTCAAGTCCATCAGAAGGAGCCTCTAGATCCAAGAAGGACAAACAAAAGGGATTTGAGAAATCCAAGTGTTCCTATTGCAAGAAAGGAAACCACCGAGAGAGATCTTGCATGCAGAAGAAGATAGATCAGATGAACAAGCTTCTTGAACAAAATAACATTTCCCTCCCAAAAGGTGCAAGAGAGACTGATTCGGGAAGTGATTCCGATGGTCATGAGATATGCCATGCATTGAAGGATGGATTTTCAAAATCACAAGCCCTCCTCATAGATTTAGGAGCCTCCAACCACATGGTTTCCTCCAAAGAATCATTTTCTTCTTTAGATTTCAAAGATGGTACGATTATTCAGATGGGAGACAATTCTCATATCTCTGCTGAAGGGAAGGGAACAATACATATGGAGCATGGGGAGTTCAAAATTTTTCTATTTGTGCCTTCTTTGTCAGCAAATTTCTTGTCTGTATATCAGATGACTCACACAGGTTCACCGAAGAAAGTGTTCTTTGGTCCTGACACAAATTAGATTGTAGATATCTCTATTGGGAAGATTATAGCGAAAGGGTTTGCAAACCATGCCTCGAAGGCATATGAATTCTCACATTTTTTTCCATACTCTCTGCCTACCCCATCGGAATCTGATGAATATCAGAGTGATATCTCTTCTAATGAAGATGAGGATCAAGATCTTGATGTTGAGAATAAATTTCAAGGAGATTCAAATTCATATCCATATCCAACACATGCTCCCAATCCATGGACATGGCTGATATGGGCTCACAAATTCCTTGTATCCATTGGGAACATAGTTGGAGATCCATCTTACCATAGAACCACTAGATCCCAGTATCACGCAAAACTTGCACTATGTCATGCAGATCCACTTCTCTCAGAGAGATGCTACATGATGGTGGGGTTTGATCCACAATCTGTTGAGGATACTTTCCATGGGGGATCTACAACCAAGTACAAATCTCGGTTTTCTGACAAAAGGTACTCAAAGGTTCATGATTTGGACCATAATGAGCCATTCGCTCCAGTAGCAAGAAGGGTTCCTAAAAGACTTGTTTTGGAAAATACAACTTCTACACAGTGGGAGGTACATTAGAGGAGTAGATACAGATCCATACCTAGCACCTACATTGCTATCTTATAGAGGAGCAGCTTGCCAATATTTTTGCAAAGGCTTTCACTAAGGAAATTGTTTTCCTTCTCTGCTTAGTATGAAGGTTCTTTGAGTTCCCTACTGTTGTTCCTTTTTAGGGAGGGTATTTTTCCCATGAGTTTTTTCCCCATTTCCTTGGTTCATGGACAGTTGTTTTTATCATTTATTTGATTGTATGGGTGAACTTTGGTCTTAGTAACCAGGGCCCAGAATGAAAAAGTATGGATTAAGGGGGGGTGTTAGGATATTTCAATACTCCATTCTTGTCCTAACTAGCATTATTTATTTTTCCTAGTTGTTGATGATGTCATTGCTCCCTACTGGTGTGCAGATGTCATCCAGGATCCATCAACCACCTTCTAATCCCTGCCTGCATCATTTTAGGACCACTTCAGTCATTTCCCTATTTTATAGGAACCTATTGAGTGTTCTAGTGCAATCCACCTGAGTTAGCTGACTCTTGTGGGGGGTTAGAGCTCCAAATGCCACTGATTGTGGCCTCATGCACCCTTTTCTGACTGACATGCATGAAAAAATCACTATTTCACCCTCCTTAATCAGTTAACTAATTATGTCTTCATTTATATGAGTTTAGGTTCAGTTCAGTTGAGTTTGAATCTTTCAGAGCACTCTAGTGGTGATAATCCCTACGCTAGACCAACTGAGGTTCGAATTCTCCTGTGTGATTCGAATTCTCTCTATTGTATCATCATTGTTCATTATACTGATTATTGGATCATATGACATTATTCTACTCCTTTCTAAGTTCTGCTACATAATTATTCTTCTTCTCTTTTTTACTGCAGTTTTCACTCTTATTCAAATTTTATGCTCATTCTTTCTTTGTGAGGAATCCTCAAATCTTAGATATGATGTGACATAGAATTTCACAGTGAAGACTACACATAAAGCAACTGAAATAACATATATTTATATAAAAGAAGTGGCTAGATTACATGGCATTTCGAAAGCAATTGTGTCAGATAGGGATTCAAAGTTTACATGTCATTTTTGGAATGGTTTGTTTAAAGGTTTTGGAATAGATTTGAACATGAGTACTTCAAATCATCCTCCGACAGATGAACAGACAGAAACGGTAAATCAAGTAATTGAAGATATGTTAAGAATGTATGTAATGGATCACCCTAATAAATGGGAAAATTATTTGCATCTAGTGGAATATGCTTATAACAATGGTTATCATTCTTCTTTGAAAGTAAGTCCTTTTGAATCAATGTATGGAAGGAAGTGTAACACTCCAATTAGTTGGGACAATCCGACATATAGAGTTATTATTTGGCCAGAATTATTAAAGGAAATGGAAAATCAACTGGTTAGGATTAAACAGATTTTGAAAGCAGCAGATGATAGACAAAAATGTTATGCAGATCAGAACATGATTGATAGACAGTTTCAAGTTGGAGAACATGTGTTTTTGAAAGTGAAACCGAAGAAGAGTACTTTAAACTTGGAAAATTGTTCTAAACTTGCAGCTAAATATTACAGACCCTTTCATATTTCAGAAAAGATAGGACCAGTTTCTTATGAGCTAGCTTTGCCTCCTAACATAAAAATGATTAATGTGTTTCATGTCTCTTTGTTGAAAAAGTATGTGCATGATCCTAGACATATAATTGACTGGAATATGATACAATTAAATTGTAGTGTAGATGCTTATGTTTTACAGTAGATGATGCATATGACATGATTATTAATTACTTAGAATATTTTGATACTGACCTTATGAACTTTGTTTAGCATGTTGGTATATATATATATATATATATATGTTTCTTGATTGACAGGTATACATGATGTTGATTATGTTTTGTATGTATATTTGGTTTGATTAGATGGATCCAGAAGGATATTCACTGGTAGACCTTGTTTCCATCATAGGAAAGAAGACCAAGTTGCTCAGGAAGAGAGAAATCCAACAGGTCAAGTTTCAGTGGATCCATTATACTCCTGAGGACGTAACTTGGGAATTGGAAGATGTGATGAGGGAGGCATACCCTCATCTGTTTTGAAAGCTTTGAGATTTTGCGGCATGTATGTGTATGCATCGAGGACAATGCATGGCTTAAGGAGGGAGGGATGTAACGATCCTCTGGTTTAGCCCCTGGACATATTATTGTTGTTATTATGTTGGATATTATGGGACAAGGTGCCAAGACTATGGTTTGCACATTGTTATTATTTTTGTTATGTTGAACATTATTAATTAATAAAATAAAATAATCGGATCGATCGATGCCACGGAAAAGAGTATGAGGAACCATGATGTTACGAGCAAGGGTTGTGGGAAAAGTGTTACCTTTTTTTTTGATCTATGTGGATGTGATACACCCTTCTTGTGTACTTGGTGGACCCTCTTGATTTATGCACCCTCATGTTTTATGCTACCCCTTGATTTTTATTTTATTCCAGGATTAATTTTATTTGGAGTTAGAGTTTTTTCCTCACCTAGTGCGTCGCTCATGAAAATTTGTGACTCCCAACTTGATGAGGACTCGTCCTCTCCCCTCTAATGTGCCCTCTTGAGAAGCGTAACTCCCATTTTTTCTAATTTGGGAATGTAACTCCTCTCTTGTGTCTCCCTCTCTCCCCCCAATTTGAATTTCTCTTAGGAAATGGGATTTGGGGTGGATGGGAGTTAGTCTCTCTTGTTGGTTATGCATGCTCTTGGATATTTTTTTGCTATGGTACTGGTGTGATTGGTTTTGGTTTCTCTTCACATGATTTTTTGTTGGTTGGTACACCCTTGTTGAGCCTATGCCCAAGTTGAGTTACTCTGGAATTGTCACTATTTTTTCCTGGAATTGCCTTTGGAGATCCTGGATTGGAAGTGATGTGGAATCCACTTTCCATTGGATTTGAGGTTGTACTGATATATTTATGAATATTTGTTCCTGGTTCCACTGGAATTTCCCTGGACTGGAAGTCGAGGAAGAATTCCTATTGGGTTGTGGTTGGACTGATTTGTCCTGAAAACTTTGTCCTGGAATTGCCACTGGAGTTCCTGGATTGGAAGTGATGTAGAATCCACTTTCCATTGGATTGTGGTTGGACCAATGTTATATGGGTTTTGTGGTTGAGTGAACTCTTTCTTGTGAAATCATGGTTCCGGCTCAAGGGTGACCATTTCAAACTGACTTTTGGCTTGCATTATGTCTATGGCTGGGTGGAACACGGCACGGTCGATTTCGGTTGCGTATTTTTCCAGATAAGTACTTTTTTTCATGTTTATTTGAATTAATTTTCTATGATATGATTCTTATATGGTTTCATATGAAATGTATCAGAAAATATATGATCTAATTATGGAAGAAATTTCTCATAGATTTTAGTTACATTATGCTACTAGTTTTTGGGAAAAATAACTAACTAGTTTTTGGTATTTTGTGAGCAAGTGCTTGAGAAATTTTTTTATTTGGAACCTCTGCTATACATCTGATAATTGTGCCTCTGTTATTTATATTATGTGCACTTTTATTGTGCAATAGATTATGAATGATTGTAAACACCTCTCTATATTGTTTCTAGCTTCTATTCGAACACTAGTTCACTGGTTGCGTTGTTTTATGTAGTTTCAAGACTTGGCATGTGAAGTGTTTGAGAAAATTCCTGAGTGAGATAAATGATATTATATATGGTAATTACACTTTAAATGTATGAATAAATGTGTGGAAGAGTTCCCATATAGTTCTAGATTTGCTTATTGAAATTCTAGTTTTGTTTATATTCACTAGCTCCTTCGAAAGAATTGTTTTATATGGATTTATGACTCTGCATGAGAAGTGTTTGAAGAAATGTTTACATGAGTTATACCTCTGATAAGAATGATAATAAATTTTATTTAGAGTTGGAATGGCTTCCGAATGACTTTGCAAATTGTTTATGCATTTATCTTACTTGATTCCTCAATTTCTAGCCAATTCGGAGAAGTAGATTTAGCTAGTTTGATGAATTAATAAGAGGAATGTTTATGAGCGGAAAGATAAAACCATTTGGATGTATTGGAATTATGATATGATTTACATGGGCTACAGTAGTCAATAATTTCTTTTTTTTTTCATTTGGAAACTAGAAACGGAAACTAGCTTCAAATCGGTGGAAATTGGTAACTAGTTTGTAGATTGAATCTATGTTTTTGTAATTTTTGAAATGTACAGCCATATGATATGTTCTTGGTACTTTAATTTTGATCTAGAATTCGATTTTCCATATCTTTACCCTCGCCTCTATGTGCTCCCGAACTCAGTACAATTAATTGGGTTAATTTCCTAGCAGTGTTTATTAACTAGTTGCATTGATTTAGCTTGAAAGAATCATTGTTTATGTGAAAGGATTTGGACTTGCAAATACAACTTTATTTGGATGTATGTGCATGTGCATGCTTATATATATATATATATATATATATATATATATATATAATGGCTGTAGGTTCACTTTTTGGTTCATTGGCATGGTTGTGTATTGAATTCGTGCAAGACTAGTTGTTTGTGTTAAATACTAGTTAACTAGTCTTGTGGAGTCATTTTCATAATTGTTTTGTTTAGATAATTGGAAAATGATAATTAGGCCTTATTTACATGATATTAGGTGTTAATTAGCCATTGGGATTGATAAATCATGATTAGGTGATAAAAAAATGACGTTATGATGAGTGTCGTAAATTATGCGTTAATTGTCGCTAAGTATCGCAATTAGTACACTAATTACTAGTTAATCATGATTAAGTGTTTTTAGGTGCAAGTAACCTGTGTTATGGCTTGGTATGGATGCCTAATGATGTTATATATTGTTTCATAATCTTTCCAAACCTTGGTTCAATTTGCTTGATCAGTTATGAATTTTATTTTAATTTATTTGGAATTATCTTATTTTGTCATAATTAAATTGTATTTAGTCGCATTTGGTGCAGTGTGAGTGTGCGTGTATCTGCCCCCGACGTTCATGGATGACTGAAGGGCGGTGTTGGAGGAATATTTTTCCACCATGCCGAGATGCAGATGATTGGTGGTGGTGATTGGTTGGACCGGTTGAAGAATGACTTGTGGCGTTGGAGTGGGATGAGGGGCAGGTAAATACCACATGGGAAGTCCTAACGTCAATCTCGGGAGATTCAGTGTGGCCATTATGGGCATACTTACTACCCATGATGGTGGAAACAAGATCAGGATTGTGTGGATCGGTGTGGATCCAACGGGGCTAGGTACGGATGGTCGTTGAGACAGAAGTGGTGTTTGAGGGTTAGGGACAGATTGACTTGACGAAATGGTACACAAGTCATAGATCTCAACGGTCAGAGGGGGAGGCAATACGAAATGAAATGTGGAGACCATTTGAGCCTAGAAATAAAGTCCAGGCCCTATGGTGGAAATCAAAGGGGTATGCGCACCAAAAACAGGTTGTTCAACCATGGGGAGATCATTTTCTGGTGTAGCGGGCGCATTCAGGTCATAGTAAGTGACCTGGTCTATTTTAACAACCCATCCCTCGTGGGGGAAAATCATAAACTGGAACACAGATGAGGCAATAGCCTTCATGGCGTACATGTAGCTTCGTACTAAGAGAAGGTTGTAGTCGAGCTGGGCATTGATGACTTCAATGTCAATCAAGACAGTTTTTCCAACTAATTGGACTGGAACATTAGCCAGAAGGCCTTGCGGCTGAGATGAACGTCCATCATAAGCTCATAAGGCGGTCGTGGATGGCTGTAGGATAAGGGATCCTAGATTCTGCCACACGAATGTAGACATGATGCATGTAGAGGCACCCTCATCGATGATGCATCGATGAATAACAATATTCTGGATCGACACAGAGACTTGAAATGCTATGGTGGAAGGCATGCGTGGGTCAGATTCGTCTAAGTCGAATGCCATCATTCATGATTTAGAAGGATCGATTGCACCTAAGGTGGAAAATGGTGTTTTGCGTTGCAATGGTCATTTCTTTAAAACTTCTAAGGCATACATAGCAGCGGTGGACTGGGCTAAGTCATCCACGATATTATAGTTGGGGGTAGCACGAGCATTGAATTTGTTATTGATGCGGCGCAGAGGGAATCTACGAGCTTTGGGGGCCCCTTCGAACGATGTTGGGGGTATACATAATGATTGATCCGTGGGAAGAGTGGTAGCGACCTTATTTGCAGGAATGGTTTCAGTGGTTGAACCATACTGGTTACGTCGTGTTTGAAGGTTGAAATCAGTCGAATACATCATTAAAAGGTGGTGGGTACCTGATTCAATGGGTTGACTAACAGGAGTAGCATAAGCAAATGGTTGTTGTGGTGCAGCAACCCCTTGAGAGGGAGCCAAAGGTTGGGTGGCTACTACCCCTTGCATGGGTAGGGGGTTCTACAACACCATAGGTTTTGCATTGGGTTGCGGGGGGTTTGGTGGTTTCGGAGGCACAGCATGTCCTTGGTGTTGGGCGTCGTCACTCCAGAGTTGGCGAGCTCACTCTAGGTGGAAAAAATTGTGCATGTAATGGCCATAGACTCCGCAAATAGAACAGGGTGGTTCGTACGTAAGTTGGGATTTTTACCTTGATGAGGTGGTCAATCACGATTTTGGTTAGTCGATGCGGCACCATTGTTATCAGGGGGTTCGATGGTGGACCGCCTCTTTCAGGAGCCTGGTTATTTCCTCGATAACATCCGCGTCCCCTATGTTTTTGTCCTTGTTGGTTTCATTGGGCAGGTTGGTTCTGCGGTTCGTTTTGTTGGGCATAAAATTTCCCTTGAAGAACGGGGGGGTTTGCGGTTGGGCAGGTGCTAGGGAAGCCTGTGGTGGATAAGAAGCGGGAGGGGCTTGAGGTTATATAGGCGTGGCTGCAACTGTTAGATGGTAGTAAGCAGGTGGTGCGGTAGGGGGGACGTATGCTGGAGGGATATGATCATAGCAATGCGTCAGACAAGAAGGTCCATGTATATAAGGAGCCTGGGACAAGGGAACATACAAAGGTGTTTCTCCAGAGTGGGTCGTGGCACGCGAAAGGTTGGGACCACTACTCACGGCGGGTGGTGTGGAGATGAGTGTAGGATTATAAGTTGAGGTGGTAGCGGGAGGCATATGGAAATATGGTTGAATACTAGATGCAACGTGTCCAATAATGCCGTCAGCGGTGTGGGATGCGCTAGGCACTTCCTTCCGGAAGGAATCACTATGGGGAGCATCAAGTAAAATGGAGTAAAGGTATCCCGACTATGCATAGATAAGATCATATTGTTGGGATTTAAGTATGGATTCTTCTTCGGTTTCGGGCCGTTCGGATGCCACATGCTTGGCGATAACTGGTATGAGGGAATTCAAGAACCAATCTAAAAAGATACGGTCATCTAACTTGATATTACACATACTACGATGTCTATGCCATTCATGGATATGCTCAGTGATATGGCTAACCGTGTTCTGTCTGTAAGATAGTAAAATTTCAACACTAGTGTCATAACGGACTGGTAACTGGAAGAACTGCAGGGAAGTCGAGTCGAAAGATGTAAAAGTGGAGTGCATCCCATGTGGTTGTTCAATATACCACTTGGCTGCAACGCCAGTGAGTGTCAATTGTAAAAGGCATAGGCGGATCAACTCATCCACTATGGAGTTGGAGGAACACCATAAGTGGACGGACATGATATGGTTATGGGGGTCTCCACCACCCTTCCCTTCGAATTTTGGGATGTCCAAAGGGAGTTTGGTAGGCATGGGAGGACATGTAGGGTCATTTCTGATCATACCATTAGTCAATCGGGGCAGATCAAGTAGGTTGAGACTGGCCATGAATGGAAAACTAGCAGGAGGATGTGACATGGTCAAAGTGGTTTGCGTACTATCCATGGCGGTGACCGTGGGGCCACCTCCACCGAGTAGTGGGGTAGTGGCGTGTGTCATAACGGGGATCAAGGGACTGCCGGTAAAATGTGTAGGGATCGAGGATGAAGAGTTGGTGCCCCCAAGGGTACTACTGGTGACCAAAGGGACAGTGGTCGGAACAGATCCGCTACCAATGGGTATAGAAGTAGTGACTGAAATTCCAGGTGTAGGTCCTGTAGATGGCATAGTAGGGATGGATGCTGAAATAGTGGCTGGGCCAGTGGTGGAGACAATGCTAACAATCCTGCCGTGAAAGAGGTGGGGTTCATGTCGGCCATGGGGCTAAACGGATCTATGTATATAGGTAAATATGGCTCAGAATCAGATGTGAAATAAGGGGCGTCGGGATGAATATCCAGCGACGAAGATGTGCATCTCAAGGGAGCGTGACGTGATGAGTGGGGTGGAGTGGACCGTACTACAGGGATTTGCCCTGTAGGCGACGAGAGTGTCTCGATGAATCAATGGTGATAGGTGTAAAATTTCTAAGGAGATTTGGGAGATAAAATGCTCAAAACTCCTAGTGCAACCGTGTGTGAAAAAGGAGAGATCGTAAAAAGACAACGCTCAGGCCAACAACAAGCTCAAAAACACTTGTTGTACTTGTTGCAACAACGTGCTACAACAAGCGTATCGGCAATAAAAAGGTTAGAATGCCAACAAGCAACACTACTAGAATGAGAAAAGACTCACTAACCAAGGGGGTATAAGAGCATGAAAACACCTATCTAAAAGATATGGAAGCTCACACAAATCGTATCCCCTGTAGGGTGATGGAATCCGTAGTCAGGAAAATGAAATGTAGAACCAAATGGCTAAAGGATATCCCTCTATAGAGAGGGACTCCAGGTAAAAGAGTCCTAGAATAATGGAAACTAAGATATCTCGTTCATGGCACGTCCGGAAAGGTGTTCCGTGGCTTTAGTTCTTTGGTCGTCGTGCACCCGATATGGGGGCCAACATGCACGACGAGAACAACGAGTTGGTGTTCTTTAGTACAAAATCGAGAGCGATATTCCACTCAGACTTCCGGAACCAGTCTTTCCACTTACCCTTCTAAGGGAGAGGCCCTCCGACAAATCGATGTCAACCATAACAATAAATAATAGGGGATTTTGTCTCCCTAAAGTTAAACAACTATGTTGTGTATTACAAAGGGGGTGTTATTTGGATGCCTAACCCGAATTTCCTACCTAGCTACAAAGTTGTGTTTGGGTCCCCAAGTGGGGTTAATGTGTGTTTAATAAAGAAAATTTTAGTCTCACTTGAATTATGGGGAGTGTGTGGTTGCACAAGTGGTGTAAGCCCAATATCTCCAAGAGTAAATGCTGAAATAAACAACTAAGACTAAAATAAAAGTACTAACTACTATAACATGTATGTAATAAATTTACTTGCTGAAAATATGATGCATGAGATAGAAATGCACTGAGGATGCACATAAAATGAAAAAGTCTCAAATGATACAACAAGCAAACAACAGAAAGGTACCAATGTCAAATGGGTGCAGGAAAACAAGGGGTTCTGGTGCAACGAAGGTCAAGAAAAAATGAAAAACAAGTGCAGGGTGCATCTGTAAGGAAAAAGTCACGCTCTGGGCGCTGCAAACTGCAGAATAACCGTGTTGAAACTGGAAAAAGGGCTCGGGTATGGGAAGAAAGGGGCAACTGAGGTGCAAGTTTCAGGCTTAGAAGCGCGCGGAGCGCGTGGACCGCAAGAAGAAAGGTGCGTGAGGCACGTGGGTATTGGGTTGGAAAGCGCGCGAGTATCGAGCAGGAAAGTGCGCAGAGCACGCAGGTATCGGGATGGAAAGAACGCTTGGGGCGCGATTTGCTGGCCAAAATTCATGTTGGAGCACGGGTTTCGGGCTGGAAGTCGCAATGGGGGCGCGGGTTTCATTTGGAACGTCGCACGCTGTAGTGCAAAAATGTGTCTCTGCAGTCGCGGGCCGAGTCGTAAAAATGGAACTAATGAAGGGTACTGCGAAGGCAAGGGCCATCTGTGCAAGTATAGGGTCCAAGGCTATGCCATAACTGTAAAATGCATGAAAAACAACAAATACCAAACTAAAAATAACTATTGATCATACCAAACCATAGATCAATGGGAATCGACCCGATCGGAGTCGTTGAAACTGTAGCTAGTATTTTCACACCAGCTCGTGCTAAAGAGCACCTACTAAGGATTATGGAACCCTTAGTAGTAGTTTAGAAATAGATAATATGTGAGTGAAAATGAAAATAACAACTAATATAACTATTGCAATAAAATAACAGATCAACAGGAACCCATGAATAAAATTTGTATTTTGTATTATGTTGCAAATAATGGTTTACAATCAAAGTTTACCTCAGAATTTGAGGCGATGGGGGCCCTCACAGCTATACGAAGAGTAGCGCTCCGAGTCTCCAAGGTTCCTTGCTCTTCTCCAAATGCTCAAATGGTGACCAAGACTCGACTGAATGGGCACAAAAGCTCAAAGAGGTAGGCTAGAGTGCAATAGGAATTTTGGCAACATAAGGGTAGGAAGAGTGATTCATGGATGTGAAATGGGGGGCCTCCATCACATTTTTATAGCAATTTTGGGTGGTGGAGTATTGACCCATGGTATTGGACAACCACTAGTATTGGTTTGTGGTATTTTGAGTTTTCCCTCATTTTTAATTTTATTTTGACTTTTTCCCCTTTTTCTTTTTCTTTTTTGGGAATTTTGACCCTTTTTTATGGGATTTTAACCTTTTTTGAAGGATTTTCACTAGTTGATGAGAGAAATAATGATTTTTTGCCCATCTGGTTACCAATTTGTGGATTTGGGCTTTTTGGAGGCTGAAAATGTAGGAAAAATGGATAAATGGATTATGTGACTAGGGGGATGAGCTAGGTGAACAATTTTTGGGTGTTAACAATTGATATCAAGGTTGTTTGATCTCGAGTTAGAGGCAACTTGTGTCTTTTTTGACAACCAAAGTTGTGTAAAGTTGTCTGAGAACCCTGTGTTTCATGACAAGTCGAAGCACATCGAGATCAGGTATCACTATATCTGGGATATGGTGCAAAAGGGAGCAATGAGACTCCAGTATATAGAAACAGAGGAGAATATAGCTGATGTGTTGACCAAGCCTCTGTCAAGGGTGAAGATCGAGTACTTTAGGGACAAGCTTGGAGTGGTCCAGATCAAGAGGGAGTGATGAGCTCAGATGAGGTAGCAGTTAGTCACGGATCATGTGACGTAATTGAGTCTCATAGGCTACGAGATGATCTGGATTAGTAGTGAGGTAACACAGGTAGTTACAGTGTGAAACGTAATGGATCTCCTGGGTTGGACCCACCAGATGGATTGCTCGGTTTGTGGAAGAGGATAGTTGCATCTGGTATGAAAAAGGACCAGCTCTGCAGGACAGTTGCATCTGGTATGAAAAAGGACCAACTCTACAAGATATCTACATTCAGTATGAAAAAGGAACAGATATGTAGTGGTTTGAATCCAATATGAAAAAGGACTGGCTCTATAGGATATCTACATCCAATATGAAAAAGGACTAGCTCTGTAGTGGTGTACACCCAATATGAAAAAGGACTGGCTCTATAGTGGTGTACACCCAATATGAAAATGGACTAGTCACTATACAGGATGATCACAGCTTGGCTGATTGTATATTCGAGTTACTAGTTGTATCTACAGAGGTAGATCCCAAAATGGTTGGTGGTATCACTGGGGGAGATCCCAGTGTAGGTTCCCCGACGGACTGGGTTGAACTGGTGCAGTAGGCTCTCTGATGAATTGGATTGAGTGAGTGCATGTTGACTGGTGGATTCCAGTGTGGTTGGTTCTATCTCTAGGGGTGGATCCCAGTATGACTAGTCGTATCACCAACAGGAGATCCCAACATGGATATTAAAGTCCTAGATTGGATATAGGCCACATCCAACATGAAAAAGGGCTAGCTTTGTGGAGAGTTTCATACATCATCAAAAAGGGCTGGCACTGCAAGGCACATCCAGCATGAAAAAGAGATGGCTCTGTGAAACTTCTTATGATATATAGATTCATGAGATGTTAGATGTCAATAGTTTGTGCACAAGAAGTGCAGCAGCTGGAAGACGATGGTGACGATGTTAGAAGAGTACCTTCCTTGTTAAGAGGGAGTGTTGAAGAATGTAACTTCGAAATATATTCTTATTTGTATTATTTGTATCATTTGTATTGTACACCCTAAGGGGATTATTATTTATGTAATTGATTATGTAAAAGTCATTGAAAGATTCAATGTAAACCCTAATTTTTAGGTCAGCTTGGAAAGATCTAGAAAATAATATTTTATTGTGAATTGTACAAGTCAGCCTAGTTAGGAGATTTAAGTTGGCCCTATTTGGTAAAAGGTCAAGTCAGTTGATTAGTATAAATGAGGAGCTCACCCTCCTCATTTGGTTACCTCATTCACTCATTGAGCTCGCATGAGTAGGAGAGATAGAGTCAAGTGAATAGTTGCTTCTGGAGTCTTCTTGTTTTGGGTCTTTACTTTAGGAATACTATTGTACATTCTGACGAATCTATATAGAAGAAGTTTGTTGGGTTTTTGTTCGCGGATAGGGTTTTCCCAAGATAACATTATTGTGTACTATTGTCTATGATGTGCTTGTTTATCTTTCAGTGATCCTTATTGTTATTGCATTTAAAATCTAACAGTTTTATGTGTGCATCATAAAACAAAGTAGCATATCTTTGCAATAATGTTTTGATAGGGCCAAAGGATGAAATTGTTGAGATTATTACCCTAACCTATTGTTGGATATTTTGTTTACATGTGATTATTTTCTTAATCGTCTCCTATTTCTTGACTTTATTGGTCTTGGATATAAGACAACGTAAAATAAGAAATTCATTGTGGTTATAAAAAATAAACCAATTTGCCTAAAAAATATAGAGAGAAAACATATGTGTCACAAAAATAAAGTAGAATACTTGAAACGTAAATAAAATTATTTGAACCATAAAATTTGACTAGTGGATTGGATTTCAAATTCTAACCATGCTTGCAACCATTCTAAAGAATTTTGTATATTTTCTTAATAAACGTTTTATTTTGTAATAATAACATCCCTTTTACAATATCGTTTATTTTGTTTACACGAAATACATATCTTGTTTACACGAAATACATATCCTAGGGAAACCCACCAGGTTCTTCCCCTCATTTCGAGGATAGTACCCAAGGTAAACCAAATTCTTTAGGGCTCAAGGCCAATACAACAATATGCTCATTTAAGAGGTCAACATGTCACTTGCGGGAATTGATCTTGGGTGGGGAGGGTAACAATCATTCCTCCCAACCACCCAAGCTACATTGGATTGACTATAATAGTGTTTAATATTAAAAATATATATATATATAAATATTAATATCAATAATATATTTATTAATCAAATTTAAAGTTGAAATTGATTTGTCAAGCAAATAATTTAAAACATTTAGAAGACATTAAAAATATAAAAATATCATTAGTAGGAAATTTCACAATACATTAGTGTGTAGCTTAAGAATTCAAATAAGGGAACTTGTAACTTTTTTTTAATTAGTTGTAATTTTTAAGAAAATTAATGTTTTAAAGGTTTTAGTTCCACTTGAAAATTCTGCTCCTCTCTTAGAGAACACGGAAAAATCCATTACATTATTTTTAAGTACTATATTTTTGCACCTTTATATATATATATATATATATATATATATATATCATTAGATTTGGACAACATCATTCAAAGAAGGCACAACAAAAATCTTGTAGGGATGTAGACCTAGTGAGGATATAGTGTATTGTTAAGGCACTCCCTGGGATGTCATGGGTTCAACCTCGTCTAGCCCTTTCCCCATGCATGGGGGATATGTGGGTGCACCTAAAGTAGTTGACAGGAATTGGCCCCGTGTCATGTGAGAACAAGCCCTGCCCTAGTTGTCAATTACCCTAGTATATATTAAAAAAGGCTACAACAAATAAAGGGATTATGTGACAATGAATGAACAAAGATAAAGATTTGCATGTTTCATAAAAGAGAATAGGAAACTATATGAGAGATTCATTCCTCCATAAGCGTAATCATAATTTCACCTTCTCCTAATTGACTATTTGTATTCCCAATTTCCTACTCTTCTATCCAGGGAAAGGGGCTTTTGTAATTCTCTTCAACTACTCATGGTTAAATCAAAGAAATGGAACTGCTCATGGCTAAATCAAACACATGAAATAGAGAAAGATAAAGAGGATATATATATATATATATATATATATATATATATATATATAGAGAGAGAGAGAGAGAGAGATCTTAAATTAAAACGTGTGCTTTGATATTTAAATGAGATTTGACATTGTGTCTTGTTTTTAAAAGAGTATATAATTGATATATATTTTTCCATTTATTAAAAGAAGTTTTTTATTTAGTTTAAAAAGAGTGAAAATTACATCACATTTACTTAAATTATGTGCAAAATTTTTGCCTCTAATTGACATACGGCACACACAAGACATATGAATTTCAACATATGCAATGTGTGCAGAAACATAAATAAACATTGACAGTGGAATTAAAATCTATCCACACACATCTAACATGCAAATAAAAGCATAAATATTACAGGCATCAAATAAAAACATTTCAAATTCAAATGCATGAGAACACTTATCTTTATCCAATGCAGATCCAAGCAACTGGTTGTGTAGGAGTAATTTTCCACCCAACCATAAGCACCATGTCCAACATATACTCTTTATGTTGAGAGGCCACCCCCAAGGTGGGTTATGAGGCCACCAGGGTGAAGGAAACACCTACAGGATTCTATCTCTCAACCCAGAACCCATTCTGCTCTCTATGATAAGCCAAATGCTCATACAGATCTCTACAGTGGTCTCACACAACCTCAATAGCCTTGGCTTCCATAATACCTACCCCACACAACACCCTTATTGGATCAGGCATCCCCTTCACTAATCCATGGTTCTCTTGGGTTATCCATCTTGCCTGGTGCTTCTAGTGTGAGCAAAGAAGAAGTCCAATATGATATGTGCTGCTATAGAACCACCTGTAGCTTCAATTTGTGGCTTCTCAAGCACCTACAAGCAATAGAACTCAATGGGTAAGGGTTCCTAGCTTTCCCAACCTCTTTGCTCACCTACAACCATCAATTTTCACTTCCAAGTCTACAGCATGGTCTCCAAATTCTAATTTATGGGTTCAAAACAACATGGTAATTTCATGGACAACAATGGAGAGCTCTGCATAGTGTAGATCAGCATGCAATAATGAGAGAATGAGGGTTGACTCCGAGGGATATGAGAAAATGATGAAAAGACAACTGACATAACTTTTGACGGTATAAGAAAGGACTCCTGGCAGCTACAGACTGACTTCTGTCTTGACAAAACTGTCACAAAAGTTTAGTCAGCCCTATGCTTCAATAATTGCATGAGGTGACTTTTCCCACCAACCTCACACATGCATTAAATGATTGGAGAATAGTAAAAAATGAGATAATTGGCTTATTCAAGGCACATGACAGAATTTGGGTGAGTTCTAAGGTTGACACTTGGTAGCAAGGATTTAGTCTCCCATGGACCCCCTTTCCTCTTCCCCTCTGGTGGAATCGTGGACCCTTTGGTGCTCTTTACACAACCATTCTTGGACCATTTTATTATTTATGCACATAATATTTACATATTCTAAATCAACATAAAAACCAACCAAACAGTGCAAATAAAATATATACATCATACATTCCTAGCCATTCACTAGCCGAGCCTTGTCCTTGAGCTTTGCACTAGGAATTTGCACTAGCATATTTACATCATTTACATAATTTTGGTTAAATACATTCCAAGTCAAAACTAGGGGTATTACAATCCCCTCCCCCTTGGAATAACATTGTCCTTGGTGTTTGCTCAAAATTAGAACAAAAATGGATATGACTCCCTCATGGCATCCTCCAACTCCCACGTAGTCTCATCGGGACCGAAGTGCTTCCATTTCACCTTTACCTATTCTATGGCTTGGTTCTGTAGCAATGTCACCTTCCTGTCTTGGATGCATAGTGTTTTAGTTTGGAACTCTTCCTTGGCCTCACTCATAGGTAAACATGATCCCCAACCTGAAACTCCCTATGCACTATGTTCTTATCTACATAGCTTTTATGTCTATCTTGGGCTGCCTTTAAATTTTTCCTAATCTTTACAACCTCTTGTTCCATTTCCTTAAGCAATTCTTTCCCAAGTACAATTATGTTCATTGGACTATCCCATGCAACTGGTTTTCTGCACCTCCTGCCATACAAAGATTCAAATGGACTCATGCCCAATGATGCTTGTTTCCCAGGTTTATATGCAAATTCTACCAACTGTAGATAATCCTCCCACTTGGATGGATTGTCCTTCACATACATGCGTAGCATGTATTCAAGCACCCGATTCACCCTTTCTTTTTTCCCATCTGTTTATGGATGGCAGGCGGTACTAAATTTCAGCAGCGTACCCAAATCATCAAAAAGTATTCTCCAGAAATTTGAAGTGAACTTGGTATCCCTGTCTGAAATTATTGCCTTAGGAAATCCATGTAATCTGAAAATTTCCTTCATGAAAATATTTGCAATGGCATCCGTTTTATATGTGGATTTAACCGGTATAAAGTGTTCTTCCTTAGATAATTTATCCACCACAACCATGATGGAATCATGTTGCCTCAGTGTCATTGGCAATCCTGTAATAAAATCCATGGAAATCACATCCCATTTCCATTTTGGAATTGGAAAAGGTTGCAATAAACCTGTTGGGTGTTGATGTTCAACCTTCACTTGTTGACATTTCATACACTTAGGATATATACTCATCAATGTCCTTTTTCATTCCTGTCCAAAAATATTGTTTTCTCGTTGGAGCCACTATTTTCTGGTATCCTAGGTGACTAGAATATGGCATTTTATGGATTTCATGCATAACAACTCTTCTCAAATATGCCACATTAAGAATATAAATTCTGTTTTTATAAATAAGAAGTCTGTCACCTTCCAAATGGTAACCTTCATACCTATTTTCCAAATTTTTCTACTGTAATTGTCATTTACTTGCACATATAGTTCATATTCAACGATACAGTCAACAATATGTTGCCTCAAATCTGATTGACAGGTACTAATGCATGCCACATGCATTTCATGTACTTTTCTACTAAGTGCATCAGCAACCTTATTTTCTTTACCTTTTATGTGTTTGATTTCAAAATCAAACTCACATAATAATTCTAGCCATCTAGCTTGCCTAGCATTTAATGTGGCTGCTCAAACAAATATTTCAGACCACAATGGTCTGTCCTTAGCTCAAATTTTCTACCCATTAAATAGTGCCTCTACATTTTTAAAGCATGCACTATGGATGCAAGCTCTAATTCGTGGGTAGCATAGTTCTTCTCATGCTCTTTCAACTTCCTTGAATCGTAGCATACCGCATGGTTATCTTGCATAAGAACTCCCCCGAGTTCATCTTTACATACATCTCTGCATACCACAAAATATTTTTTTGGGTCTGCAATTTTTAGAATTGGAGCACTTGTGAGAAACTTCTTCAAAAGCTGTAAGCTTTCTTCACATTTTGGTGTCCCATCAAACTTTATCCCCTTCTTTTGCAAAGAAGTGATTGGGTGTGCAACCTTGGAGAATCCTTCAATAAACCTCCTATAGTAACCAGCAAGACCTAAAAAATATCTCACATATGTTACATTTCTTGGAGTTGGCCAATTCATTATGGCTTCAATCTTCTCGAGATCCACCGATATTCCTTCCTCAGAAATAAAGTGACCTAAATAATGAATTTCTTTTTGTAAAAGTCACATTTTCTTAACTTTGCGTACAACTTATGCTCCCTTAGCAATTGCACATTCATTCTCAAGTGTTCTTCGTGCTCTTCTTCATTCTTAGAATAGATAAGAATGTCATATATAAATATGAGAACAAACTTTCCAAATATTTGTTGAAAACACTATTCATGATACACATGAATGTAGCTAGAGCATTGGTGAGACCAAACAACACCACCACGAACTCATAGTGCCCATACCTTGTTCTAAAGGTTGTCTTGTGAATATCCTCTTCCTTGATTCTCACTTGATGGTAACCAGAACTCAAGTCAATCTTTGAGAACACCTTTGCCCCTCTCATTTGATAAAAAATATCATCAAGCCGAGGCAAGGGGTACTTATTCTTCACTGTAACCTTGTTAAGCTGCCTGTAATCAATAAATAGCCTGAGTGTTCCATCTTTCTTTTTCACAAAAGGTACGGGTGCTCCCCATGGAGACACACTTGGACGAATGTATTTCTTTTCCAACAATTCCTACAATTGCATTTTCAGCTCTAATAATTCTGGAGTATTCATCCTATAAGGAGTTTTGGAAACTGGTGTAGCTCTTGGAACAATATCAATTGTAAAATCAATGTCCCTCTTTGGAGGAATTACTTGCACTTCATCGGGAAACACATCCTTAAATTCTTGTAGGACATGATGGTCTTCCAACTTAGGAATTTCATTTTTTGTTTTCTCCAAAACATGAGCTTCATACAATTAACAACCCTTCCTATAGAATTTCTTCAACTGCATGGCTGAAATTTTCCTAACAGAAACTACCTTTGGAATTCCCTTTACAACCCTTGGGCTTCCTTCTTCATCAAACACTCAAAATTCTTGTTGTAGCAATCAAGTTTAACTCTATGGACCTCCAGCTAGTCCATTCCAATGAGAATATCATAGGACCCAAGTGGCAAAATATTCAAGTTTGCAAAAGTGGATAGTCCATCCATTTCCAATGGATATTTCTCCACAATTTCGCTAACCTTCCTCTTAATTCCAGTGGCTAGTTGGACTAACCATGATTTACTATGCTTTGATTTCTTAAAAGCACAAATCTCAACAATTTTAGGACTGATATAACTGTGAGTAGATCTAGGTTCAATCAAAATAGAAATAGATTGCTTAGAAATATTACCTTCAACTTCAACCACAATTGACTGATGGTCTGCTTGGTGGTCCTCTAATGCTGCATAGATTCTAGGGACGGTCCTTTCCACTTGACCCATAGTTTTAGCTCCTTGGATTTTGTGAACTTGCTTTTCACTCCCATTCCAATGTGGACAGTTCCTAAGCATATGGTCCTCTCCACATCCCCAACATTGAAGAGTCTCTCTTGGATTTTATCCCATCATCCTAGCTGGCTTAGTCACACCCTGTGGTGGATGTCTTGGTTGATTTATGAATTGAGGAGGCTTGAACCCCTTCTTCCTTTGGTCAACCTTTTCATTTTTCTTGTCCTTCCATGCCTTATGGAATTCTGGTTTGTTTTTGTTTTGATCATAACAATACTTGGCCTTTCTTATGGCCTCATCTAGAGTTCGAGGTTCATCAAACTCAATTTTTTCTTTATAGGACTGGGGTAGTCCACTTAGAAAATGTTGAATTTTCACCTTATTATCTCTGATATATTTGACATACCTTAGTAGTTCCAAGAATTTGTTTACATATTCTTCCATTGTCATTTGTCCCAATTTCAGCTCATGGAACTGTTTGATTTTTCCATCATAGTACCTATCAGACAAGTACTTTACCTTGAAGTCTTCTTGAATTGCTTCCACACAATCTTACTTTCATTGATCCTCTTTACTTGCCTAAGGTGTTCCCACCATATAGATGCCCTTCCATTTAGATTGAATATGGCCACTCTTGCCTTCATGTTTCCTGAATAGTCTTGGACTTTGAAATACTTCCTCATCCCAAGAAGCCAAGCCTCAGCTTCTTGACCAGATTTCACCTCACCATCAAATGCAGGAGGTTTGGCCTTCTTAAATTCTCCATACGAGTTATTCTTGGAAGACCTATTTCTCTTGTTTCTAGGAGATGAAGAGCTTGAACCTTAAATGGATTCTTTAGAGTCGGATGAATCACTAGAAGAGATTTATGGAGTATATGTCCTATCTCTAGAAATCCTTTTTGAACTATGGGACCTCTTGTGGTAATGCCTCCTTGAGCTGCTCCCACTCTTTTCCTAATTTTCTGAATTTTTACCATGGTTAATCTTCCTTTGAATGTCTGCCAAACTTTGAAGCATAGCTGTATTCAATTGATTATGTTCTTCTTCGGCTCTAATCACAACATTATTTGCTCTGCAACTTTGCAGTTCCGCCCTTAGGCTCCTCATGGTTTTAGCAATGTCTAGGGGAGTTGCTTGGTTTCTTCTACCATTAGATTTTGTCTCTGCATTCTCAAACTGTATATTCTCTCCCATTGCATCTGCCTCAACTTCATAATGATTTTGTGCATCCTCTTTGATGATGATCTTCTTGGTCCAACCAAGATCAAAATTTCCCAACTG
Source organism: Larix kaempferi (assembly GCA_027924585.1). NCBI lineage: Eukaryota > Viridiplantae > Streptophyta > Pinopsida > Pinales > Pinaceae > Larix > Larix kaempferi. The sequence goes on along the minus strand of BSBM01000431.1, from coordinate 12,166,995 downwards.
CACTAGATTGAAATGTTGCCCCTTAATTGTCACTAATAGGATTATGAATCTACAAAAGTGTTTATAAACACATTTGTTAGATTTATTACAGTCTTAGAAAATTATAACATTAATTTTCATGTAACCTGGGAACAACCCATATTGACATTTTTTGTCAAATCACAAAATTTTCTCACAATCAACGACATCTCAAGGAGGGGCGACAGGGGTTAAGGGGGCTTACCCCCTTGTGGCTTCCTTGCGCCACTGCAGGGCGATTTGAGGGAAGCACCCCCTTTTTTTGTAATTATTTCCATTTCACGCAATATGGAAAAATGTTGTTTTTCCTCTGATCCACGCCCTTCAGATGCCACCTACATTGCCTTACCACTGTTAGTGGAAGAGTGATTTTCTAAAACTGCTTTTACGTGCATGAATGCATGAGAAGGTTACACATGGATGGGGTGGTTTTCTTTCAGGGTCGCGAAAATATATTAACCTCTATGCACCTTCATGGTCTTGAATCACTCTTAGTCGTTGATCAGATATGTACGATCCTCCCAGACTGACATGACCGTCGCGGTTCCATCACCCATGACATCTCTACACATTCTGTCTGGACCCCACATCACATCACTTCCCGTTGGGACGAAAGCGGTTTTAGGGTTCGAGGATATTGGTTTCCTGGACTCGCTCTTGCGAGCTTGAATGCATGAGAGAGCAACATGTCATAGGGCGGTTTACCGCTTCAGGGTCGTGCTGCTTTGTTATACTTCATGCATGTTAAAGGCCCTGAAAAAATGTGAGCCATTGATATTGATCTACATGATCTCCCACAACTAACATGACTGACGAGGGTCTCATCTTTCCTGGCATTACAGTGCGTCACATCTCCCCACGTCACATCACTTTCTGTTGGACCCAAAGGTGGTTTAAGGGTCTGGGAGAAATGGTTTCTCGAGACCGATTTTGCAATCTTGAACGCACGAGAGGATGGCACATGCCATGGGGCAGTTTTCATTCAGGGTCACAAAAATAAATTAAATACCATGCACCTTCGCGAGCTTGAATCACTATCAACCATCGATCTGCCTCACTGATTGAATGTCATATCTTATCTGCCTCCACATTTCATCACTTATGGTCACCTATGCACATGGATCTGATGTGGTTGGTCCACATCACACCTTCTGCTCCCATGGACCCTCCACGTTGGACACCCTGCCCACGTGGCTCCTCCACATCATCGTTCCACCTGGAACTAATGGGGCTCAACAAAAAATTTCCCAATTTTTAAAATTTCGTATTTATCCAAAGTTTTAATTATGCAATAAGGGGAAAGTTTCGAAATTGATTTCAAACTTACTCCAAGCCCGTTAACTACCATTTAACAGAAACCGATTTCATGCACAACCATTTCTTATTCATGCCTGTAAATATGATTTTTTGCCCATACAACCTGGTATTGCAACCAGAAGCTCTGATACCACTCTGTAACATCCCCCTCACCCAATCCAACCATCAGGAGGGGACATTACCTGAATTTGGGCTCTCAAATTAAACCACAATACGAATTTCAACATATGCAATGTGTGTAGAAACGTAAATAAACATAGAAAACGGAATTAAAATCTATCCACACACATCTAGCATGTAAATAAAAGCATAAACATTACAAGCATCAAATTAAAACATTGCAAATTTAGATGCATGAGAATACTTATCCTTATCCAATGCAGATCCAAGCAATTAGTTTTGTAAGAGCGATTTTTCACCCAACCATAGGCACTCTTTCCAACATATACTCTTTTTACTGAGAGGCCACCCCCAAGCTGGGCTATGAGGCCACCAAGGTGAAGGAAACACCTACAAGCTTCTATCTCTCATCCCACAACCCATTCTTCTCTCTATGCTTATCCAAATGCTCATATAGAGCCCTACAATGGTCTCACATAGCCTCAACAACCTTGGCTTCCAAAATAACTGCCCCACACAACACCCTTCTTGGATCAGGAATCCCCTTCACCAATCCACGATTCTCTTGGGTGATCCATCTTGCCTGGTGCTTCTAGTGTGTGCATAGAAGAAGTCCAATATGATATGTGCTTCTATAGAACCACATATAGCTTCAATTTATGGCTTCTCAAGCACCTACGAGCAACAAAAATCAATGGGTAAGGGTTCCTAGCTTGCCCAACCTCTCTGCTCACCTACAACCATCAATTTTCACTTCCAAATCTGCAACATGGTCTCCAAATTCGAATTTCTGGGTTCAAAACAGCATGGTAATTTCATGGACAACAATGGATATCTCTGCCTAGTGTATATTAGTATACAAGAATGCGAGAATGAGGGTTGACTCCAATGGATATGAGAAAATGGTGAAAATACAACTGACATAACTTCTGACAGTAAAAGAAATAACTCCTGGCAGCTATAGACTGACTTCTACCATGACAGAACTGTCACAAAACTGTAGTCATCCCCATGCTTCAATAACTACATGAGGTGGCTTTTCCCGCCAACCTCACACATGCATTCAATGATTGGAGAATAGTAAAAAAGGAGATAATTGGCTTATTCAAGGCACATGACAGAATGTGGGTGAGTTATGAGGTTGACACTTGGAAGCAAGGATTTAGTCTCCCATGGACCCCCTTTCCTCTTCCCCTTTGGTGGAATCGTAGCCCCTTTGGTGCTCTTTACACAACCATTCTTGGACCATTTTATTATTTATGCACATAATATTTACATATATTCTAAATCAACATAAAAACCAACCAAACAGTCCAAATAAAATATATACATCATACATGCCTCATTGCCTAGCCATTCACTAGTCGGGCCTTGGCCTTGAGCTCTGCACTAGGAATTTGCACTAGCATATTTACATCATTTACATAATTTTGGTTAAATACATTCCAAGTCAAAACTAGGGGTATTACAAGATGATGGTTCAATAGTTTCCAAAGATATTTTGGGGGACTAAATTTGTTGTTTCAAACTAACCAAATTTGGAGACCTTGTTTTTCTTATTCTTGATTATTTTTGTTTTGGCCGGTTATATGCAAGGTCCAGGTGGATGGTTGTATTTTTTTCTATTTTGTTAAATGTGTTCTCTCAATGTCATGCCAAACCAATATATGCCCATACTCATTAAAGGCAGTCATTAAACCTACTTTTTTCATGCAATGTAGCAAATAGCTAAATTGCATAGAATTGTGAAAATCACATTTATAAAATAGTTAAATTGGTGCTCATTTTTACATTCTTAGTTGGGCCCTTATTACTTGATTGTACATTCTTAGCTATTTGTTCATATGCTTTAATTACCCTTTTTTCCAGTGTTCATGCTTTGGGAAAAATCTTTAGATCAAATTAATTAAACAATAGAGATTTAGCAAATGCAAATTATTGCATTCGTGATTATCGATTCCATGGGGGTTCTTTACTTTTTCATCTCTATTTTCTTGCAAAAAATGGGAGTAGTTCTAAATTTTCTAAATAAGAATGTGCCCCCCAACGGTTGTTTCTATAGTTTGACATCCCTTTTTCTCAAGGTTAATGTTTTGGATAAAGTATTCCTAAAATACTATGTAACTGGTTTTAATATATTCATGTTCATGTAATTTCATTGTTAGATAATGATGACACAATATACAGTTTCATTGTTTATGCAGATACAATTGACATAGTGTATTGTTAAATGTAGGGGCATATTTTACAATCAAAATCCTATTCATGTGATGTACAAAATAACTCTATTGTTCAGGTAAGTATTTCAAACATGCATCATCCATCAATAACCAATATGCTTCATCCTATTATGCTTGTATTGTAGAAATAAATACTTATATTCCCTAAAAACATATACCTTGGTTGCAAATATATAATTAGAATCCTTTTCTTTACCATATATTGCTTACTAACATGTCCTATTTGCTCAAAATTGAACCCAATACTTCAATATATATATTTTTCATCTTCTCCATATAAAATAATCTTTGTTGTTGTGGTAGGAAATTCAAGGTCACAATGTGTTGGAACATTGAAACATCTAGACCTTGGGTAAATTAATCATTTAATTAATTTACTTAGTGTTTAGAACCTTGTTCCACATTTAGTTGGCATAATATAGCAACCTAGCACCTAGTCTAGTGTCTTGGGTCCACCTTATCCACTTTTTGATCATTATAGACTAGTGATGCGCCCTCATACTTGCTTTACTAATATTTTATGAGCTAATGTGCCCTAGATAGCTTTATTATTCTTTTATCCTGCTTTTATGAGACAAATATTTCTTTTAGCAACTTTTCTCTTGGATTGAGTTTCCTAAGTTGCACTATAGTGTCTTTAGGAAAGTTGTTGGCTTTTTCCAGCAACCACTTCCATATTTTTCTCCAAGAAATCCATCCTCTTGCTGATTTTATGTCACTCACGGTACACCAATCATCCGCTTTCCCATTAGTGACCACTTGCATAGAGCTGGTTTTAGCTTATTGTCTAGATTGGAGTTTTAGTGCTAAATAAGCCTGCTTTTTCAGTGAGCCTCTTGAATTGCCTCTAGTGCATTCAATTTCTCTCTATAAGATGTAATATATTTGTATTCTTATTATTGAATACCAATCATAATGTAATGGACATTAACATAATTACATTCTACATGTTTCTGCATCTATCTTTCTTCACAATTTTGCTAGTCTCTGATGAATTCTTAGTGAAGACTTCTTTGGATCAGATCTTTGGCTTGTTTTGAATTCTGATACAATGTTCATGTTAACTATGGCATTTTACCTTGAAATTCCTTTCCTTGAAACACTAGTTTGGCTAAATCAATTGCCTACATTCTCTTGTACTTGTAATCCATCTATTTTTGGCTAAAAGTTCCATTATTTTGAGATTATTATTTTTTGCAAACTATGTAGCATTAGTATTAGATTTAAAATTGAAAAATAATTTATTGGGGAACATTTAATGGAGACAATACCTTGACCATGCTTCTATCTAGGATGCATTACTGCCAAGGAATTGGCAACTGTTAAGCATTCTTTGGGGTAGAATACAGCTGAAGTTGACCTAGAAGATATGATCAGTGACGATGTTGATGGCAATGTGACAATTCATTTTCCATAGTTCCTGAATCTCATGCCTCAGAAGATGAAGGTAGGTTTCCAAATTTCTTTACCATTCCTATACGAAATGCCTGCATTTCAAATTCTCTTTTGATTTTTCATACCATATTGAACTATTTATATATTTCCTTTTCTCCCAATCCTTGGTTTGAAGTTTCAAATCTTCCCCTTTCTTTGGTAATGGAAAATATTTCTTTGATGTGTGGGGAGTTATGAACCCCAACTCTCAATTATTTTGGTAAATCCCACTTAAAACTTGGGGGTTGTCAAAGTCAACCAACCTCATACATGATAGGGGTTCGATGTGCACTAGGATTTGAAGTTGGGTCATTATTTTGTTGAACCATAGTTTCATCTTTCATTATTCCATTGACAAAAATGTAAAATTAATTCTTTATTGTATTAAAGATCTAAGCTAGGATTTGAACCCAAGTCATTATTGTGGTGAACCATACATTTTTTTCTTTCATTATTCAATTGTAGAAATTTAAAATTAATCCTTTATGGTTTTGGTTATTCAAATTGTAATTTATGTTTATAGACATGAAAATGTATTCTACTTTTTTGTAGCTAGCAATTAATAGGAACATATGGAAAATTTGATCCTTACTAAGTAAGATCACTTACACATACGTTACATGCTTTAATATCAAGGATGGATTTAATGAACCACTGGAAACTTTGCATATATATTCTTGAGGTGATGGAGCTTCCTATCGTTCTATTATTGTTGAAGGATACTACCTCAAAGAAAGAGTTGGAAGGAGGCCTTCAATGTTTCAAATAAAGACCAATATTGTTTCGTATCCATTACAAAGGTGAATTGTGTTCATTTGTATGCAATATTTGATCATTTGTATGTTGTTTTTTAATGAAATGGTCCATGCAGTTGAATGTACGTAAGGTCAACAATATTTATTTTAAACATAATGGGGATACATTATATAGCTAACTACCTTTCTATATATAATGTTTCTCCACTGGGAGATCAATAAGAGTAATGAGAGGATTCCCTATTTTGTTTCCATGTTGTTCGGAAACCTTCTTTTGCTTTGTTATACTTCTAGGTAGCAATAGAAAAGTTTGGAATTAAAAGTAAGGTATTTGTTGGGTTCTAATTGTTGTTTTGACATTAATTTTGAAAAATAAATTGAGTGGAAGGCTTATTTGACATCCAAAATAATTCTCTTTCACGTAAGTATGGAATCTACATTCAAAGAACAAATGCCATTACATATTTATTTTAGATTGGAACGTGGTTTCATTGATAAAGCTTTTAATCCTTAGTAATTTTTGTAGCATGAATTGTGTGTTTTTTACCTACGTATTTTGTGATGGAAAAACTTGATTTCCAAATAATTCTCATAATTCTCTTAATATGGACAATAGATTTATAGTAGATTTAATTCAAGCATTTTGAGAATATCTAGCTTATTAATTTGATTCAAACATTTTTTTAATATAGATAATAGACTTATAGTAGATTTAATTCAAGCTTTTTGAAAATATTTAGCTTATCAATTTGATTCAAACATTTTTAAAATATGAACCATAGTTTTGGTATATATATATACATATGTTTTTAATACAACAACAATGTCATGACATGAATTCCATTTTGACTTACTCAAGTAAAAAAATTAGAGTTTATGATGTCTTTTTATCAATTTCGAAGTATTTTTTCTTAAATTGTAGGCAATATTCTAACCTTCTTTATTCCATAATTTTTCACTCATTGAGATCCATAAATTGTCTTTATTTGTAGGATTCGTAGCTTTACTAATGTTATGGACCTTCATAATTTAGCTTCATTGTTAAAGTAATTACAAAATTATTGTCTGTAACATACCCTTCTGTTGGTTGCTCTGATACCAAACCGTAACGTACCCGCGTTACTCACATACACATATTTACAATGTATAAAACTATAAAAAAATGAGATTTTCTTTTAAGCATCTAATTAACGGCTTCATAACTAGGCTTATGCCTATCATTCTAAGAACATACAGGAGGCATCCATCCATCAATGAGGTTGTGACAGCATAAGCATACATGTATTACATAAATGAAGTTTATCCATTCATCATTCACATACAAAATTAATACAACAGATAGCTTATGCACTTGAAAGAAACCTCATTCATGAATACAACCTTCTAACGGGCTTAACATAGCATATTCATGGATTACATTTATTTACACATTCATTCCACATATTGAACATATCAAGCATAATGAAACACATTAACATTATAATTCATACACAAATACACCTATCTTAAATTCACATGAATGTGGCAACTGGATGCATGTGAGCCACGCTCCACCCAACCTTAGAGCTTGTCCAGCCTGTACTATTTCAGCTCCCAAGTTCACCCCCAAGCTGAGGTCCAGACATTAACCATAGATATCTCACCAACCCCCTCAACTCACTCATAGAGTCAAAGGTAGAAGTAACAGGGATACAGGGCTCACCAATTAGCAGTTTGGTAACCAATTCCTTGTCAATTCCACAATTGACCCACCTTAGTTCCTTCCCAAAACGCACAGCGACACACTTCACTGCAAACGTCGGGATTCCCTCAAGGTCTCATGCTTAATTGCCAACTTATTGGTGTATGCAACCAAGGAAATCATGGCCCAAACGGTTTAACTCAACAATTCAGATTCAGGTTCATCACAGGGAATTCTTCCCAAGTTTTCTTCACTCTCTCCAGCACTCAAAGACACACAGTGATACTCTTCATTGTCCCTATTTGAATTCCCTTTCCCAGATTTTCGCACTTTTCTCTCCCTCAGTAGACACTCTCCCCTCGTGCTCTGGGCGCATCCTCTTGGACTGACGTGCAAACACCAGGCTGTGCGTAGCATCAGCATGCCCCACTTCCGCCTGGGTCACCGAGGCAACCCCATGTCCCCTTTGGGATCCCACGTGGCTGTACCCAAAGGCACACGTTACCCCTCCCCACCCATAATCACGATTAGCCACTAATCTCCACATTAAATCAGAATTACTAATAATTAATTATTAGTTAATCCCCCACTAAGAATATGGTTTAGGAGTATGGGTTTTGGGTTTATCATAAGGTTTATAGAACAAGGGTTTAGGGAACACGGTACATAGGTCAACCTTACCCCCTCACCACCCACGGTTAATATATGGATCTCCTCTTCAGCGTATTGCTCCTCATGCAGCCATCTGGTATTTTTATTAAAATATTATCATGCTATGTACATACTTGATAGCCACAATGTTCAAATTACAATAACAGCTCTAACCTGGGCCAAGGGGTGTTACATTGTCCTTGCATGTGCATAAGGGACTTTCTTGATTGAACTTTACTTGCTTGGAACGTACATACTTAGAATACACTATTTATAAATAAATTGCATGGGTATTTTCCTTTCATGTGCAAAATGGACCTTCATAATTGTGCTTTACTTGTTTGTACATTTTCAAACTATAGACTATTGTTAATGAAATTGCATGTCTTTTTTCTTTACATATCTATACAAAGAAGACCTTTATAATTGTGCTTTGCTTTCCTATAATGTACATTCTCAGCTTTACTTTCTGAGAATGTACATTGTACATGTGCATTCTTTGTTTGCTTTACTTGCCTAGAATGTACATTCTCAGTAGTGCATTTGAAGTTTGATTTCAGGTTGAGAAAAAATTGTCCAACACCTTTCAGGGTTGATCTTTTCCTTCTCTTCAAACCCTTAAATGCTTGATTAATACAAATGGCCATGACCAAATTTTAGAGTGAACTAATGTCTTTTCAACCGTACCTTCTTTAGTGGGATAACTAATCTATGTAGAGAAAGAATAGGATTCTTGGGTGAAAGGGTTGCAGATATTAGCAAAAGAAGATGCAATTCTTGTCATATACAAGTGTTACTAAACAAAATAATATGAAGTAGGTGTATGAACCTTAATAGTTTATAAAGCAAGCCTAGATGAAAGACTTCATATACTCGTTCCTTGTGCAAATCGTGCATTTCCTCAGTATTTTGCTTCACCCACTATTCACTAATGTAAGAAAAAGGTTTTTATCAAACATAGACAACAAAAAGAAACCTTCCTTGTTTCCAAGAGGAGCCTACACAAACTTTGAGTTAATGCTTTCAATTGTTAAAATACAACTCTATGATATATCTTTTTCTTCATTTCAAATCAGTCTAATGTATATTCTTTTCGTTTCATGTTCTAATGCATACTCTACTTTGATGATGTATATATGTTTTTTTCTCATACATCTCATACTTTATTATGCTTCATCTTTTACATTGTAAAACAATTTACACATTTATGGAAGCAATTAAATAGTCATGGGAAAACCTTCATAAAGTTATATTTTCATTTCACATTTCCACAATCTTGTTATGAATTCATGACGTTGCACCTTGTACCTCAATTCCTTGATGTTTGTTAATTTCATGTTTGCATTGCTTTCTCTTCCTTATAAGTATATGGTAATATATTGTGAAACTATTGTTTTAACATTGTCAAACTTATGTATTGTTATTTCATATTAAGGTTCAAAGTGTGGAACACTTGTGTTTTTGTACAAGTAATGCCAATACAATTGACTTCACGTGTTAAATGATTGATATATATGCATGTTTCCAATAAGTAAATGTTCATGTGCACCTTCCAATACAATTGCTAATATTATCTTTAATTAACATGGAATTACTCTAATCTATTATTTATTACATTAAATATTTTAAAAGTAATCTTTATAATCTTATAATATGATATAAAAGCAATCATTATAATCTTATAATATGATATAAAATAACATTAAATTTTATTCTAAAATTATATTATTTATTTATTTTTTATTAAATTAAAATATTAACATATTTTTATTATTTATTTATTAAATTAAAATAATATTTTTTCATTATCCATACTTCATTATTTATGGAATTATTTTCACTCAAAATCTTGTATATATCAAGCTAATTATAATTTATTAGTATATCATACAATATTTGCTTTACTTCTAATATATTTTGATAAAGCTAATTATAATTTATTAGTATATTATATGGTTTATATTTGTATTGGAGTAGTTAGGAGAGAAATAGAAAATTAAAATTAAAAAATAAACAACTTAAAACAAAACAGAATAAAATATACATGATCTCACATTAAAAAAAATTAAAAAACTTAATTTTATTTTTTTATTAAATATTTTTTCATCTTCATTTACATTTAAGATAATGCATACAAATTACATTTGTATAGTCATTTTTTTGTAGGAAAATAAAAATCTCATTACACCAAAATTCATTATAAAAGTGAATTTCACTTGTATATGTTGCTTGATTCCATTTTTTCAAAATATCGTCCAATTCTGTTGTAGTCATGGTTATCATTTTTGTATATTTTATGTTTGTTTTTTTTATTTTCTTCAAATTCTCTAGTACTATTGAATAACCATACACTCTTACTTTTTGGAGATTTTTGATATATAAATTTTTTTATTTTTGTATATTTTATGTTTGTTTTTTTTATTTTCTTCAAATTCTCTAGTACCATTGAATAACCATACACTCTTACTTTTTGGAGATTTTTGATATACAAATAACTTTCGGGCAATTCCTTTAATGCTTCACATTTCATTATAGTGAAAATTTGAAATGAATGCATCGCACCCTCTTTTATAATTGGCAACTCCTCTAATTCCTCTAAAACAACTAATGAAAATATCTTCAAGAAAGGAAATGCTCCTTTCTCACCGAATTTCTCTGAAAGCTTCTTTAACTTCAAACATCTAATGATTTCTAATTTCCTTAAACTGATAAGCTTATGCAAATCTGTAAGTTCTTCCAGCCCATGACATCCATCCAATCAATGTGTGCTCAAACTCTGAAATTCATCAAACTTATCCATTTTAACTACAGAAGGGCATTTTAAACTCAGTCTTCTTAACCTGGACATTTTGATGAAGTCAACGGGTAGATTTTCCATCATTTGGCATTTCAATTGGAGTATCTCTAATTGCCCCATACTCCCCAGTGTCCCCTCGTTGATGATTTCTCCATTGTTATCCAACAGTAACCGTTTTAGTTGTGTCAATGTGTGCAAATCATTGATAGAAGTCACTTTTTTACCATTTTTCTTATCGCCACAATTTGTCCACACGCGACTGCACCCATTCATCACTAACTGCTGCAAATAGGCGAGCAATGACATACTCCGCGGCAGAGATTGTAAATCTTCACAATTCTGAAGCCCCAAGTACCTTACGGATCTCAACCTATGAATGTCGGAGGGTAATTCTCTGATTTTAGACCAACCAACATCCAGGATTTCTAGGCTTGCAAGGTCTGTAACTGATGCAGGCAGCCTTCTTATGGGCACCCCTATTAACAGGAGGGATACCAACTGTTTCAAACACCCCACACTCTCCGGCAATGACTGGATGGATGTCGTACTCAAATCCAAAACCTTAAGGGAGACCATACTCCCAATCACTTTTCTTGGAATCTCTCTGAGATTTACATTTGCTACCAAGATCAATGACGAGATTTCTGGACCCTGCAATGACTCTGGAAGCGAACTCAATTTGTTCCAACTCAACAAAAACCGAGTGCGCCCTGAACATCGATTTCCAGTCAATGCTGCCAAATTCTTACCTGCCCCGCAGTAGAAGTTTTCTTCCCGCTCAGCGATTTGTATTGCCAAATCACGCAGGATGTCATGCACCCTGAAACGCACCACGCACCCATCCACGTCCCTCACTGTCGATTCGATCAAGCAACGATCCGCTAAGAAGTTTATGTAAATTGATCTGACCTCAAATGGGTCGTGGCTACCCTCATCTTGCAGATTCTTGCTTGCAAGTAGCCCTTCGCCTATAAACAATCTAATCGCCTGTTCGATCAATGATCTGGCCTTCTGAAATGGCAGATAAGTATAAAAAACACAATTGCAAATTGAATCAATGATCTGGCCTTCTGAAATGGCAGTTAAGTATAAAAAGCACAATTGCAAATTGACGTCGTACCTGGCCAGTGCGTCATAACTCCACCTGAGGGGATCATAGAGAGTTTCTCTAAGGTCTTGGCTGTTGGTGTCTGGCAACCTCCTGACTGCAAAGTCCCACTCTTTTGGATCAATAATGCCTGCCATTGACCTGCCAACTGCTTTGATGGCAAGGGGAAGCCCTCCACGCTTGCGACACAAAACCCTGGCCGTTCTCTCCTCGATGCTTGCTGGCAGATTTTTATTGTTGTATGGAAAAGCATGATGACCAAACAACCTCCAACTCTCATCTTCGTTCAGATCCACCATTTTTATTGTGGAACTCTCTGCATTAACCCCCATCTCTCGCAATGCTCTGCCATCCCTCGAACTCACCATAATTTTGGAGGTCGAGTGGTCGGTCAGCGAGGGTATACCCAAGTCTTCCGGCAATTTTGCACCTTTTCCCCACACATCGTCTAAGAACAGGGAAAATTTCTGTGCCTGCATAGTCTGCTTCACCCAGTTTTTTACACCTTCTGGGTTCCTATTATATTCCAGATCATGTACATTTGTTTGGATGGCTATCTGCTGACAGAGTTCTTTCTCAAGACTTTTAAAAGACGGAAACTGTGAAACAGTAAGCCAAAGCAGTAAGCCATCTCTAAAGACATTCCGCAACTTTTCACCGTTGAAGATTCTCTTAAGAAGCAGAGTCTTCCCAGATCCACCCTTCCCAAGCACGCCAATGCGCGAGAACTCTGAGTCGAGAACTAATTTCTCGAGTGTTGCAGAAGCTCTGTCTTGTCCGACAATAAGGATTTCGGGGATGAAAAATCCAGTTGAAGCAAGAGATTGGGAGGTAGTTGCAGAAGAACTGCTTGAATAAGCCAAGGCTTCGACGTTTTCCTTCAGGATCTGCCCAAATCCCTCTAGGAGCACCTGACTTTGTTCCTCCAGGAGCTCTGGAATTTGGGCCAACTCAACCAGAGGGGACAATTCTAGATGATTCTTGATACGTGAAATGACACGGGTGATCCTTCTACTTGTTAGATAACGAGAAATAATTTTGTACCTTGGTAATGTGCACTGATGAACCATTTCTGATGCTTGTCGGAGAAACAAGTCCAACTTTTGAAGCCATATATTGACGGCTGAAGCTTTGTTATAGCATTGAGAAGTGGGAATTCCAATCTTCCTGTTCAAAGCTGGGCGGTAACGCTGGATTTGCTTGATGGTAGGCTGGATGTCTGTTACGAGAGTCTGAAGAGAGCTGAGCTCTAACTTGTAGCGAATAGCAATCCCTATGTGGTGAAGAATCTGGGTGATCACCCTGTCCATGGCCACACCAACAAATCCAGAGACGACAAGACCCTCTGCCATGATATGATTTTCTCTAATATAAACACAACGAAAACACTTATATATTCAAAAATCTCAAATGACAATTTCTCCTCACTTGATTTCTCTAGCAATAATACCACTACAACACGATCAAGGGCAGGCAATCAGAAATTCGATAGATCTTTTAAAACAAACCAAGATTGTGGCCAGTGTCCACTACTGCCAAAGATTTTCCCACAGCTTTATCGCATAAAATCACCATATCGTTGCAGATTTATAAGAGGGGCATATTAAAGTTTTCTAAGAAGTGAATAATAATGAAAATGGAGAACCTTACGTTGGGAATAATGGATGAGGTGGGGTGTTCACAGGAACGAAAAAGGACATCTAAAGAAACAAGGCGGGCTGCTGAGCAGCAAGTCCCTGCCTGTAAGGGACGATGACTAATTTTTGTTAGCATGGCCATTGCATTGAGAGTGGGAAACTAAGATGCACCCAAAAACGGCCCAGTTAAAAATCATAATCTACTGTGATCTGCTAACTAATGCATGGATTGATAAGGCAGTGGAAACATCATTCTCTTAATATACCCGTGGTATCTCATCTTTTTTTACAACAACTGCAATCTACCCGTGGTATCTCATCTGTTTTTACAACAAGTGCAATCTACCCGTGGTATCTCATCCTTTTTTACAACAACTGCAATCTGTTGGAAGCATCATTATAAAACATATGTCATATGTATGTTTATCACTCAGGTTATTAATATTTTCATACAATCCTTTTTCACATAAAAATTTCCTATACAAATTATACCATCTCATTTTATAACAAGAGGGAAAGCTGCAATGCAGCTAATTCCCTGCCAATGTATCGTGAGTATTGTTAGCTGGAGCCCTGGAATGGTCTTGTTTTGTTTTTTCGGGTTTTTTTTCTCCAAAATCACGAGTTTCCAACTAGATTGAAACTCTGAAGTAAAGTACAACAATATTAAGTCTTGTTGTGTCCAGACAAACAGAATGCTCATAGTTGTAGGTTTGTAACATGACAGAGCAAGAAAAGGAAACAGTTATTCTGGATCTCTGCTGCTGCTCCGCTGACATCTGTTATTCTGGGTAGCTTGCTGGTCTTCGGCACACGTGCGGATAAGCATGGAGTGCAAATTGTATATATGTTTTAAAAATTGAATCCTTTTGGTGACTATTATGGAACATGTCAAATTTTCTCTGAATTTATTTTACTGTTCTTTTAATGCAACAGGTGGGTACCTTGAAGAAAAGTATAAACCTGTTGTCTGTTGGCAAGTTAATCTTTCATGGCGAGTATTTGGGGGGCAGTTTGAAGGCGGGACTGATAACCGGTCGCATTTCCCTAGTAGTAAGAGAATTATCCTTTCATATTTCCAATGTTTTAGAAAATTTCCAAGTATCGATAAATCGCGCGGACTGTGGTTTAAGGGTGAGGTACAGAATTTCAAGCTATTGGAGAAGTTAAATTGGTTTAAGTTGGTTGGGGTTGAATCCTCCAGGATAGAACTACAACGCCTAAGAAAAGATAAATTAGTTTTAGTAAACTTAATTAAATTATTGTGGAATCGTCACAGGAAGGATTAGCTGTTGGAAGAACATTTGCTTTCTTCAAGAACTATCAAATTGATGGCAACAAGGAGATGATTGCGATTGTGGGTTCGTGCACTTCCTGTTAAAACATAACAGGTCTTTTTCTCTTTCCTTCAACCTTATCAGTTGCAGCCAGAAATGCTTTAGGTTGAAATCGTTACCAATCTGTTCATTTTTTCTCCTTGTAGTAAGTGATAGTGTTATTCGGTTCGGTACGAATTCCATAACTGTGGGTAATGAATGTCTGGGTGATGGTTTGCAGGTGCCTTTTCCAAGTCAGCGGTGAATTTCAATGCGGGATGCAAAACAGCAGCCTCAAATGTAGTAATGGCTATTGCCATGATGTTCACTCTTCTGTTTCTAACTCCTCTCTTCTATTACATCCCCAATGCGGTGTGTAATGCCGGGCCTGATCGATATCCATGCCGCCATTCATCTATGGAAGGTGGACAAGATCGACTTCTTCGTGTTCTTGGGAGGTTCATTGGGCGTTGTTTTTGCCAGCGTTGAAATTGGCTTGAACACATTCATTGTTATGCTAAAAAGTTGTGAATTTGGTCTATTGGTTTTGGTTATCATGAAAACCATTAAATAAAGTTATCAGGTTGCCGTTTTAAACTCTTGGAACTGCAACTTTCCACAAATTTGAAACCAAAATCATGTAATTATTTGATGCTTAGCCCATAACCAGCAAATCCAAAAGCATAGGAGTTTGGATCGGTTTAACTAAAATTGGTTGGTTTGTCAAGAAAAATCCAATCAAATCTGTAATAAGAGTTTTTATCAGCTTAGCTAAAAATTGGGCGGTTTTGTTGAAAAATATCTAATCAATTTGTATTAGTATGTTGCAGGTATCCATATCGTTGATAAGATTGTTGTTGCCCGTCATGAGGCCTCATACTGCAGTTCTGGGCAACATTCCTGGAACGACTGTGTACAGAAGTACAGAACAATATCCTGATGCAGGAAGAGTTCAGGGTATTCTCATACTGCTTATAGATTCTCCAATTTTTTTCGCCAACTCCAGCTATCTGCAAGAAAGGTTTGCTTTCTATCGATATCTAGCCATTTCTCAAAATTTCTGAAGGCTTAAGTGTTGCGATATGGACTCCGATTCTCTCGTGTAATTCTTTCCCATCTTGTAGATGTTTCCTATTCTGTAGATGACTCTTTCCCATTGGATAGATGTTTCCTATCTTGAAGCTTGATTGTAGGATCTGGGTGTTGATCCATCGATGTATATACTTGTACAATTCATTGTAATAAAAACAACAGAAAATAAATTCTTCTCGAAATCTGATTTTGAACTTGGTATCAGAGCTTCGAAGCTTAAATAGTTAGTACTCTTCATTGAACCATGGCCGATTCAGATTTTGGATCTGGGAACAAATCTGCTCCCATTATTATTCAATCAGAAGGTTCGTCGTTCAAGGCAGGGATTGTACTGGATGAAACAAACTATGATTTGTGGTCTCAAATCATGGAGATGCATATTGCTGAGAAGGAGAAACTCTCTTTCATTCGTGGTAATTTTCAGCCACCTACCGAGAAGGATGATGGATATGAGAAGTGGTATGCAGACAATCAAAAGGTCAAGAGATGGCTATTGATGTCTATGTCCCCATAAATCATGAAGCGATATATTCGCTTACCCACCACTCGAGATATTTGGAAAGCTCTTTCCAAAGCTTTTTATGATGGAGCAGATGAATTGCAGGTGTTTGTCTTGAATCAGAGGGCCTTCTCTGCGAAACAGAATGGCAGAACACTCTCGGTGTATTATGGAGAATTAACCGAGATCTTTTGTGAGTTGGATCATCGTGATAAGGTGATCATGAAGAGTGAGAACGATGTTGAATCTTATCAAAAATCAGTTCAACGACAAAAGGTACATATTTTTCTTGCTGGATTAGACCATGAATTCGAACAAATCCGTGGTAAAATTTTGAGAAAGGATCCTATCCCCGAATTGGAAGAATGTTATGCTTTGGTCCGCCGTGAATCTGTTCGACTTGCAACGATGAATGAAGAACCAGAAAAATCTGAAGCTTCAGCGATGGTGACTCGAAACCGGTCTAATCAGAACCGGCCTTCTCAAAGCCAACCTAAGAACAATGATGGTGCCGATAAATCCACCTACAAATGCACTCATTGCGATCAAATTGGTCATACCAAAAGCCACTGCTTTGAACTTGTGGGGTATCCAGAATGGTGGGATCATAATTGCAATTCACGGAAGAAGAATTCCAAGAGGACCTCCAATGCTGCGGTTGTCGAAACAAAGACAGCGGATGGTGTTGCTGGTCAGATTTCGGCATAAGCAGCAGCGGCAGGTAATGATGGTAAGGTTTTAAATATTTCTACACTTGTTTCTAATAGTGCATGGATAATTGATTCCGGTGCTACAGATCATATGACGTTTGATTCTAGACAGGTCTCACCCCTCAAACCGTCCTCACAAAAAATTGTTTCCACTGCCAATGGCTCTTCGGCCCCAGTTATTGGAGAAGGGTCTTTACCTCTCACTGATACTTTGAATCTAGATTATGTTTTAGTTGTTCCGTCTTTGGATTATAATTTGTTGCCAGTTTCCCAAATCACCACTACCCTACTTTGTGTTGTAATTTTTTGGCCTGATTTTTGTGTGTTTAAGGACATCCGAACGAGGCAAACGATTGGTTGTGGTGTTAGGCGAGGGAAGTTGTATTACTTGGACTTGGTGTCAAAGAGTTCGAACAAGTTGCGTCAAGCTTTAACGGTGGATGGCTCTGAGGGGGAGAAGAAGAAATCTAAAATCTGGTTATGGCATCGACGTCTGGGGCATGCTTCCTTTGGTTACCTGGAGAAATTATTTCCTAGTTTATTTGCAAAATTTGATGTTTCTAGTTTCCGCTGTGACATTTGTGAACTTGCAAAAAATCATCGTGCTTCGTTTCCATTAAGTTTGAATAAAAGTCCAGTTACTTTTATGGTCATACATTCTGATGTTTGGGGTCCGTCCAAAGACACTACCTTTGGCGGATCACGTTGGTTTGTAACTTTTATTGACGACTGTACCAGGATGACTTGGGTGTGCTTGATGAAGTCTAAAGGTGAAGTGAATTTGTTATTTCAAAAATTTTATAAAATGATTTGTACTCAGTACAATGCATAGGTTCAAGTTCTCCGCAGTGACAATGGAGGCAAATATTTGAGTTCTAACCTTCAATAGTATCTGGAAGCACACAGAACTATTCATCAAACTACTTGTTCCAATACACCTCAATAGAATGGGGTGGCTGAGAGAAAAAACCGCCACTTGTTGGAGGTTCTCCGTGCTTCGTTGATAGAAGCCCATATGTCGTTATCCTAATTGGGAGAAGCACTTACCTCTACAGCGTATTTGATCAACCGGGTACCCTCCAGCACTATTGATTTCCAGACACCATCCCAGGCTCTCACTGCAGCGGTTGTTGCTCCAGCTGTCCAAAATTTATCCCCTCACATCTTTGGTTGTGTAGCTTTTGTACACCTCCATAAGCATCAGCGCAACAAGTTGTCTCCTCGAGCGCTGCGATGTGTTTTTCTCGAATATGTTGCTTATCAAAAGGGGTACCGATGCTATCATCCTCCAACCCAACGAATGTTTATTACATTAGATGTAACTTTTCATGAAGACTCGGTGTATTTTTCCTCTGAGCCTGAACTTCAGGGGAGTACCAAAAGGAAATTCAAACTCTAGACTATGATGATCACATCTTTGAAGATGTGGTTGTTCACATCCTGGAAGAAAACTTGGCCATCCCAGAAGTAAGGGAACTCTCTAATGCGCTAAATCAAGAAGTGGGCGAATTGGATGTGGGTGGTTCGACTTTGGATCCAAGTAGTGATGAACACCCAGAGACTGAAGTTGTGGCTCCACCTCCGTCCGAGTCTCTCACACCACAGGAAGCTAATACACCAAACCAATCGCTTGCTGAGGATGCTGCTGAACCATCTAGAAGACAGCTACCACAGCGTCACACCAGAGGTATCCCTAAACCTACATATGAACCCAAACTTTCTAGTAAAGTTAAATACCCCATGAGTGATTATGTGTCTAACCATCATTTGTCATAATCAAATCAGTCATTTGTAAATCAATTATCTACTGTATCTATTCCTAACAATATGCAGGAAGCCTTAGTTGACCCAAGGTGGAAAGCCGCTATGAATGAGGAGTTGAGATCCTTGCAGGAGAATAAAACCTGGGAACTTGTTGACCGTTCAACAGGAAAGAAACTAGTTGGATGTCGGTGGATTTATACTGTGAAGTACAAAGCAGATGGTGCAATTGAACGATTTAAGGCGAGACTGGTGGCAAAAGGATACACCCAAACCTATGGGATCGATTATACAAAGACATTTGCACCTGTAGCTAAAATCAATACAGTACAAGTCTTGTTGTCTCTTCCTGCAAACTTGGGTTGGCCATTACAACAGTTTGATGTGAAGAACGCCTTTCTACATGGCGAGTTGTCCGAAGAAGTTTACATGGAGCTCCCACCAGGATGCATGATACCAGAAACGCATAGTCGGAAGGTGTGCAAATTAAAGAAGTCACTGTATGGGTTGAAACAGTCTCCGAGAGCATGGTTCGGAAGGTTCACAAAATCTATGAAAGCCTTTGGTTACCATCAGACCAACTCAGACCACACTTTATTCTTGAAGAAACAACAAGGTAAGATAACTGCACTTATTGTATATGTGGATGACATGGTGGTTACAGGAAATGATCTCGAAGAAAGGAAGACTCTACAGGGTTACTTGTCCAGAGAATTTGAAATGAAATATCTCGACCCCTTGAAATATTTCCTTGGGATCGAAGTGTCTTGGTCTGATAAAGGGATTTTTCTGTCTCAAAGGAAATATGCCTTAGACGTGTTACAGGAAACTGGTATGTCAGCATGTCAACCTGCTGATACACCAGTGGAAGAAGGATTGAAGTTATGTGTTAAGTCTGATTAGGTACCAGTTGATAAGGGGAGATACCAGAGGCTCGTAGGAAGATTGATGTACTTAGCACACACAAGGCTGGACCTTGCCTATGCCTTAAGTATTGTTAGCCAGTTTATGCATAATCCTGGCGAGCAACATATGAATGTAGTTATGCGCATTTTGAGGTATCTGAAGTCTGCTCCTGGAAAAGGAATCTAATTCACTAAAAATGAAGATTGTCAAAGCATGGATGCATATACCGATGCTGATTGGGCTGGATCAGTCGATGACAGGCGTTCTACTTCAGGTTATTTCACCTTTGTAGGAGGTAACCTTGTTACATGGAGAAGCAAAAAATAAAATGTTGTTGCCCGATCAAGTGCAGAGGCTGAATTTAGAGGTATGGCACTTGGAGTATGTGAAGCATTGTGGCTAAGACTTCTCCTCAGAGATTTGGGCTATCCACCTAGGCAGCCAATTCGACTATATTGTGACAATAAAGCAGCATGTGATATTGCTCATAATCCAGTTCAACATGATCGAACAAAACATCTAGAGGTAGATAGATTCTTCATTAAGGAGAAGTTGGATGAGGAGATTGTGGAGTTGCCTAAGATTCAATCAGAGGATCAGTTGGCCGATATTCTCACCAAAGCAGTTTCAAGTCGAGTGTTCTCGAAGTTTTTGGGCAAGTTGGGCTTGTGTGACACCTATGCACCAACTTGAGGGGGAGTGTTGCGATATGGACTCCAATTCTCTTGTGTAATTCTTTCCCATCTTGTAGATGTTTCCTATTATGTAGATGACTCTTTCCATCCGATAGATGTTTCCTATCTTGGAGCTTGAATGTAGGATCTGGGTGTTGATCCATCGATGTATATACCTGTACAATTCATTGTAATAAAAAAAACAGAAAATAAATTCTTCTTGAAATCTGATTTTGAACTTTAAGTTCGAATTTGTTTTCTGGAATCTTTTGGGCTTCGAATTTAAAGATGAATTTATGCTGGTTTTTCATTTTTGATTTGCGAAACAAGAGGTGGGATTCAATTTTTGAACAGTTACAAGAAGGCATTATGATATGTTCACATTGGGTACAAAAACGTACAGGGTACAGGATTTGTAGTGGAGATGTCGTTTTGTCGAATAAGAGCCGATCTAAGCTGAGCTGGTTATGTAATTTGAGAAGTCATCTTCAATATTAATTCAGATTTATTTGTGTATGATATTGAATCCGTGTGTTTTTTTTCAAAGATATTGAACAGGGAGGGAATTTCAAAGATACTGAATAGAAAGGGATCAATATCCACTCAGTTTCAAAAGAATGAATCTGATATATAATTAGATTGTACTTTTCTCTACTTTTACAACAAATTTTGATTCCTGTAAATGAATTTCTAATGCAATGCGAGCAACGTTGACAGATTGAAATTTGAATTTCAAAGATACTGAATAGAAAGGGATCAATATCCACTCAGTTTCAAAAGAATGAATCTGATATATAATTAGATTGTACTTTTTTCTACTTTTACAACAAATTTTGATTCCTGTAAATGAATTTCTAATGCAATGCGAGCAACGTTGACAGATTGAAATTTAAATTCATATTTGAACAGGGAACAAGAGCAAAATATCATGGATCAATTTATGTGGCTGTATCAATTGTTTCTATCAAAGAATTGTTTCTATCAAAGACCTGAAAATCAGAAATTGCTAAACTCTCATTCGTGGGATCAATTAGGCCACCAAATTCATGTTCAATTCATAGGTGATGACATGAGCAAGTTTGTATGTAATCCACAACGATGTGGACATTTTCAATTATATTAAGTTTGCACTTTCCAAATAAAATTAAAAAAGATTTGCTTCATCTTTTGTAAGCAAAAATATTCTCATATATATATTTAATGGTTGGTCAATATAGTTGGTGCATAAAATTCGCACTTCATTTGTTGTATAAGTCAAAGTGAAGTGAGTTGTATTCTATGATTGGTGGAATTGATTTGTACTTAGGTTAGTTAATTTTTCAATTTTTCAATATCTGGTATTGTGCACACCATGGAATACTTCCAAACGTTTATTACCTTTCAACTACCTGTTCGGGTTGCAGGTTCTTCAGCATGTTTAATCTCAAGCGTCACCGCAGGCCGCCCAAGAACAACACCCGTAATTTTTTCAAAAATTCCAAAGGTTTTGTCCACCTCGGACCGAATACAAAAGATCCAAAGCAAAACAAGCAATGCCAACGTCCGTGCTTACATTTATCTCACCGTTGCCAACGTCTGTGCTCACATTTTTAGATAATAGATGGCATTTCTATAAAATTTTGTTTTTTAAATCATTTTTATTTATTTTTAAATTTTGAAAATAAAAAGCATTTCATTACAAAATTATGTCCTATTCATGTTGTACTAAATAAATTAGAAAATCAAAATTTTGTATTTTAAAAATTGTTTAATTTATTATGTAAAATATTATGAAACTTTATAAAAATTTATGTTTTAAAAAGCAAACTAATGCAGATCAAAAGAGTTTGACTTTCCAATGAAAACTATATCCCTGCCTTGGCAGGGAACAATAACACAATATATTTAAGCACAAAAAAACGATATTAAAGAATAATACTTTTAAGTGAATTTGAAAACTGCACTTAAAAGTGTTTTTTAAGAAAGGGAAAAAGGGATTATAAGTCATAGTTTCCATTGCTAGGTGAAGTTCAAAAGTATTTGAAAATAAAAAAATAAAAGGGTCACTAAACTCTAAGTTAGGAAAGGGGTTATCTATAGTTTATTTAATACCGTTTAAGTATTAAAGAATACCAAGGTATAATTGAAAGAATTTTATAGTCACTATGATAATTTCAAAAGGAAAAATTATGGAAGTATGTGAACAAAAGGATCGAATTCAAGCGAAATATAATAGTCGTACAATAGAATAACACATTGGAAACATAAACAAGAAGGAACATGTAGTCTAATAATCAAATACAACAAAAACCAACTTGCAAGTCGAGCATCAAACAATGTTCCTATAGGACGTTGCAATGCAATCAAATTTAGAAGCTCCATAATCTGAAGATTTCAAAGATATGTCAAAGGTGATTTCGCAGGAAAGTCAAAAGTCAATATAGAAGATGCAAAAAGAATTCAACAAAATTGTCGTTGATAAAGACAAAGAGATCTCTCGTCTAAGAGATCATACTCAAAAATTAATTGTTCAAATCAAAACGATAAAGGATAAAATGTAGTGCAATCAAAATTTAGAAGAGGAGATTCAAGATCTCCAAAAAAAAAAAGATGAATAAAATTCCTCCTTAAAGAAGGTTAATTAGGAATTTCTAGAACAAGTAAAAAATTTAAGAGAAGGAGAGCAAGAGAATCAAGATACCCAAAATAAAGTTGACAAGTCAGACTATAAGGAAGAACTCTTACACTTAAGGAGACATAATCAGGACTTACTTATACATGTTAAGAAGATAAAACATGATAAGAAATATTTACAGGAAGAGTTAGATCACAAGGGATCAATTCTCGACAAATGAACGATGACTAACCCAATAGAGAAGTCATCAGACATTCAAATTCAAACACCATAAAAGGGAACCAAACCAGAGTCAAACTGTGCTCAAATTCAGAAGAATGTTTATATTGACAAATCACTACAAACATCAAGACAAGATGGTTCCAAAGAAAAATCAAAAAATATTAGGATGCCTTATCATCATCCAAATTGTAAGAATTGATAGGAACAACAATCACAAAATATTAGTATGCCTTATCGTCATCCAATTCACAAGAATTCATATGAACAACGACAAAGTCAAAAGGAACATAAACAGATGAGTTGTGATTTCAAAACAAAATGGAGACAAAATCAACAAACTGGGTGGAAGCAAAAAACGAGAAGTTCCATCCAACAAATCAATCAACAAAAGGTCCCAATGAAATTTAACTTGGGATGGACCACTTCACAAATGATACAACGTTTTTACTTGGGAATTTGTAACTCATATTGTCTCATTTCATCAAGTGTCACAGCTACTAGCACAGAAGATCACGAGAAAGCATTACGAGCAAGAACAAGGGATAAAGTCTTCCATAATAATGCTTTGAGGACAAAGCATTTTTTAAGGAGGAGGCAATGTAATAAACAATATATCTATAATTAATCAATAATTAATATTCAATAAACTATTACGTAATTAAGAGACACCTTCCTGATGAAAGGCCGTGTCTCTTTATGAAAGGGAACCTTGCATGGGTATATATACAAACCCTCAGTTGTAATCTATTATCTCAATTTTATCATATCATCTCTTATTTATCATATACATTTATTTGTTCATAGATTACTTGTCCTATTTTCATTGGGTATTTATTCTGTAAATTAATTTTATTCGTTTCATGGTGCAACTAATTTGTAATCAATCATCTGTAATCTAGTGAGAATATCCTATGCATACTTAGACTATGACACCTTGACTTGAATCAAATTAAGTGATTTCAATAACAAGAAAGTAATGCAATAGTCCTAAATCACTCATGTAAAATTTGTCATGCAAGAAATATTTAATCATGACAATGGATGATGGTGAACTCCTTGTGATCAATAATTCATCTACATAAATAAAAATCAACAAAAGAGAGTCAACCTGTCAAGGCATTTACACATTAGGATTTGAATCGTAGTGAGAGAAAATTTGGGACAATAAGAAGGAATCCATCTTTGCATACCAAGTGCATGGTGCTTGCTTGATGCTATACAAATATTTTTGCAATTCACAAACTAGGGATGAGACCTGGATATACCCCTGTGATCATTCCATGTATATCTATTCTACAAGATCCATGTGAAGAAATGGACTCTTCATGTCCATGTTATGAAGCTCCCAATGTTGAGTTGTTGCAATGGTGAGCACAAGCCAAATGGATCCCATCTTTGCAACCGGTGCAAAATTATCATTGTAGTTTATGTCGTGTACCTATGAGAATACATTTTCTACAAGCATTGCTTTGTATTTACTAATAAGTCCATCCACTACCATATTTGTGTTAACAACCAAATTTTCTCACCTACCATGTCATCAACTTCGTCATCCTTAGCACCACATCATTAGCACCATGTTTCCATATCATTCCATCCATATGACTTGAGGAAGTAATCAAATGCCAAAAAATGAAAGTCAAACCACAAGATCGACCACCATAAAAAGAGGTTGCAATTTTTCCCTCGAAATCAATGACCTAGGTCACATCATTTCCCCCAAGAAGCGCAACCTGGTCCCAAAACATGATTTTCATCAAAAATTTGTTATTTCCCGCTTCCCTAATGAAGAAGGGGCCAAAAGTGGACACATACCTTGACGTGGTCCAAGTTAGTTACGGATCTAGGGCCCAAAAACCTAATTTCTCTACTAAGCAATCAAAGGAAATGGAGAATGTTCACATTGCTTCTAGATCCTTCTCTTGACCATTCGTGTGCCTATAAAAAAGGCCCTCAAGATCACCATTCCAAAAACACACAATTTCCATATCGCACTCATGTTGCCATGTTGCCAAAATTATCCTAGAACAATAAGAAAGCCATATCTTACTTTCTACTTCACCTAAAGGAGATTATCATTGTGATGGTTGGGTGGAAGTTGTGAGGTTACAAAGGAGACAAACAGAACTTCCCTTGGGTAGCTACAGAGGCCCCATTTCCTCTTCACTATACGAAGGTGCTCATCTCTATACTACTTTGTGATAATAGAAATGACCTTTCTTTGATTCATTATGCAATGTCTTGGTACTCTTTATGTGTAGTCTAAATGCAGGATGTTTATCTCTTTTGAGTTTTGTTTTAGTTTTGTTTTTCCCTCATTTGAACCTATACCAAGGATTGCACAACCCCTTAGTATGTGTTTTTTGCACATTTGGGTGATTATTCAACATACAATTTGTTAAATAAATCCATTTACACTGAACAGATTTCCTACTAAGAGGAAGAGGAACCAACTCCCAAGTTTGGCTCTTGATGAGAGATCGATACTCCTCATTGATGGAAACCTCCCAATGTGGATTACAGGTAGCTTCTATATAAGACTGTGGATTTGTAGCAATGACCATGTAATAGCGGGGGGGTATGAAAGTCTCTATAGTAGTGAGTTCTTGTGGAGAGCCATAAAATTGTGAGTGAATCCTCTATGGATCTGATGGATCTCCAACCAGACCACATCTTTTCAATGCAAGGGTCCATCTTCAAATTTGGCACTTATTTCAATGAAATTATTTAGTAGTCTTTACCCATTAACACCGTTAGGATATCCTACAAAGATACACTCCTGACTTTATGGATCCAAGGCCCTCCTTAATTTTTAAGGAATGTGTGACCATGCATGAGATCCAAACACTATAAAGTGCTTAACCTCTGGTTTCCAACAACTCCAATCTTCGAATGGAGTGACTCCCTTTAATTCTTTACGAGAAACTTGGCTATAGATGTAGGATGAACAATTGATCGCTTTGGCTCAAATATTTGAATCAAGGGACTTGGACTGCAACATGCATGTTTCCATCTCCTTCAAGGATCTATTATTTCATTATGTAACTCCATGATGTTTTGGAGTATATGAAATAGTATGTATCAACTCAACACCTACTTCATCACATCGATGTTGGATATATTTGTTCACATACTCCTCGCCATTTTCTATACACAAGATCTTGATCCCCTTCCATGATTGATTCTATACAAGATCTTTTAAATCTTTGAAACACTCAAAGACATCTAATTTATGATTGATGAAGTATACCCAAGTGTATCCTGACCAATCATCAATGAAGTTCAACACATACATGACCTTGCTCATGGATAGGTGATGGAATGGATGCATAATGTCATTACGAACAAACTCAAGAATGAATGAGGCTCTCCATGCCTTACCCTTCTTGAATTTTTCTTCGGGATGCTTCTCAAGAATTTATCTCTGACATAAACCATTAGAATACTTAATGTCTAAAACACCTATCACCATAACCTACATGCTTAGTTGTTATAAGTAACGATAATTTAGGTGACCAAATCTCTCATGCCACAATATTCTTACTTCATTACAATGTGTTAGAAGTATAGTAGAATGATATTGGGGAATAAAGTTAGAAAATACATACAACCTAGATTGGTGATCTTATCTTCCAGCCACAACCTTTGATTCATTCTTCATCTTTGTAATGACTATTGAATTGGGTGTGACTATGAAATTGGGGGAGGAATCCAAATGAGATTTGAGGAAGATGGAGTGAACAGGAAGAGATAGGCAAATTGATTGAAATATATAGAAACATGGAACGTTCTTGTAGTTACAGGTACAGTGTGCGTGATGGAAACTCCTCTTCTTTTTAAATGCTACACGTCTTTCACACGCCGAATCTCATAACTTTCTTGGAAGAAGTCAAAGTTTAGGAAAACCGAAGTGATCGGTTCAGCGAAGCTTACAACGTCTTTTTTACTTTCATGAGTATTCCATGTGTCTATGTAAGGGTCGTTAATTTAAAATAATAATAAATTAATTTAGATATTTTTAATAAATGAATATTAGATATTTTCTACTTAATAATGATTTATAAATACTAAGTCACATGGATATTTTGGTAAAAAAAATTATTGACATTTGAGTAAACAATAATTTTTAAAAAAAAATGTTCATATTTGAGTAAACAATAATTTTAAAATTAAGAATAGCAATTAATAATGAATGAATGAGGTAAAAAGTTGTAAATAGAAAAGCACACGTAGATACTTATTTCATAATAATAATTTTAAAATTATAAAATAATCTATAAATAATTATTGTTCTCGGTTTTAAAAAAATTAATAAAATATGTAATAGTTAACTTTGATTGTAAATTTGCAATATATTCAAATAATAATAATTATGATAATATAAATTAAAAGTTAAATGGAGAGTGGAAAGTTTACTATAGATTCACAAACAATTATAAATGGGAAAATCTTTGACAAGTATAAATTAACTAAACCTTTTTAAAAAAAATGTAAAAAACAAATATTGCCCATCTAAATTTTAACCATCTTAAACAATTGAGCACTCCTTAATATCTACATGATAAAATGGTATATTTTCCATAAAACCGAATCTGAACACATTAATTTGACATATATGTAACATTAATTTTACAGTTCATTAAAATAACGACTATTTTGTTGTATTTTTCAGGATTAGACCACACTTCATTATACAGAAAACCTACTTAGAGTATGCAATAACCATATTGGGGCATCTGCATGATCTTATGCATACTGCAAGACGTTGTAACTAGATATCATCTTAAAATAAAACTAGAACCATGAGAAAATTACTTACTGTTAACTATGTACAAAAAGAAGCCACTAAGCAAAACGAGGCTATAATAAACCTACAACCAAAATATACATATAAAACCAACCAAAACCTTAATTCAAACCGGAGAGAGGTCAACCATCCAAGATTGAGAGATGTTAGAATGATGGACATTAGGCGCGTAAGAAAAAATAATACATAGCTCAAAAAAACATTAAAAAAAAAATCCTCCATACCAAGTAAGTTAGCAACGCTAACATCATAGGGGCACAGGCATCAAATTTTGTTGTTCAACACTTGTCGCAACAACATACAAGTATGGGATGGAGGGAAAATGGAATCAAGCCTAAGTCAACTGGAGCCTTGCAACTCGTTGCATGTTTGAGTCTCGACAATCCACCTTTTAAATTGAACCAGAACAACAAAAGAAGTTTGTGTGGGGGCTTCACTAGAAGGCAATATAATATCACGTTCATTCATATTGCGGTATTAAATATTCATGAAAACCTAAAAATTATATTGCTTGTATATTAAGGGGCAAAGGGTTTTTTTTATTTAATGTAACAATACAAAATACTTTGGGGTCTTTTTTATATGGGAGGGCTGACAAATATCCGCCAAATGGAGATGGCGAGATCACGGCCGGATGAGAAATCGGGTTGAGGCAAGGCTCGGGATTACCAGTACGTAGGAAAATCGTGTCTTAAGGCATGCTTGAGGCCAGGGGTTTTGTGGTGAAGTGGGTTTCCAGTCAATCATACTCAAGAGACAGTGGTCATTGACAACACTCAGCCAGTTGTTACCAATAGCCTTGGGAGGCTCTAAGCCTCCAGGGCCTGTTATAGGACCTCGATAGGCCTTGGGGGATTGAATACCCAACCACTCGTGCCTATTATAGGCCTTGGGAGGTTTAGTCAGCCTCCTAGAGCTTGTTACAGGCCCTGGGGGCTTGGATACCTAGCCCACAACAGGCTTAGTCAGCGATTGGGGGAACTGCAACATGCAATCTAAATGTTGTACTATGTGCATTGGATCTAGTGACATACAAGAAGTGATCTCCTATATCTTCATTAGACCATTAGATGTTGCAAATCATAATGATATGTGGTTGAGAAATTGCATTGTGGGTGAAGTAATGTGCATCTACAATATACATCGAAAGAAGCAAGGTGCATTGTAGAATGCATGTGGGGTCATAAGAGGGGTATCATATCAATAGACTAGGTAGAAATATAAAGGGGTATAAAAAATGTTAATGAAAAAATCGATACATACAATATCTAGTGAAAATAGGGGTTTTTTTAAATTGGGAAGGCATATTGGGAGGGGGTTAAAAAAAACGATTTTGGAAGGTATTTTCCAATATTTAGTGAAATTAGGGGTATTGTTTCATATGCCATGAACGAACGTGCTCTGATAGCGCTTTATTGAGTGAAGCCCCCGTGGAAGTTTGTTAATGGCTTGATTTGCGAAAATTCTAGATACATGAGTAATTAAGAGCTCGAGGCTCTAAAATTTGATGTCCTTTTTTACCAATCCACGATTAACCACTTATACTATGAAACGAGAACTATATACTATGAACGAGAACTCTACCCATAAAAACGATGATTTTTGCAAAAAAAAACACCAAAAACACCCCCCCAAATAGAAAAGTGTTGATACCAGTATACACGTTTTTTTTTTTAGGGTAAAAAATAGAGCCATGGACTAAACATCCTGTATTGTTGTTTAACAAAACTTTAAAATCAACCTTAAATTGGAAAAAAAGAAAAATTCTTGAAGAGATAAATTACAACTTTCTGGAAAATTGCATATTAAAGAAAAAACAAATTTCTCTAATAATTTCACCATTATAACCATATAGAAACAAAGAAATTATGATGCGATTCATAATGAGATAATATATTAGACCATACAAGAACATATGGTTCATATAAATATTCAAAAACTCCTCTAGAGTTTCAATTACAAAAATCATACTAGTAAAAAGCATCTAACTGCCTCTTCAAATTCATCCATGGATTCTGACACCCCATCATCAAAAACTCCTGTAGAGTTTCAATTACAAAAATCATACTAATAAAAAGCATCTACACTGCTTCTTCAAATTCATCCATGGATTCTGACACCCCATCAGAATCTACATTTTTTGCAGATGAAGGACTTGATGAAGATGTAGATGACCCATACTCTTCTCTATTATCAGTGGGCACACCATCTGAGTCTACATCTATTCCCATCATTTCAGATGTCATATTCCTTCGGGATCTACGGCTTGGTTTAACAGACTCCCATCTTGCAACTTCTGGTTGTGGCAGCAACCTCTTGATAATCTCTATAGTCTTGGAGCGGAGAGTGTCTTTCTTTGTCAACTTGAAATCATAAACAAGTATATCAACTTCCTCTAATTTCAAGATGTCAATGCAGCGGCGATTTATTTTTTGACCCTTTCTGTTTCTCTTTCTGCAAACCTTTTTCTCAACCACCATCTCTGCCTTGTACACACCATCAAATGGGTGTGTATCTGTTGCATACCAATGTACTTCTACTGATACTACTTCTTCATTTTCTTTATTGACCTTCATAGCTTTTGCAATCCAGAATGGATATTGACGTGGATCATCTGTAGCCAAAACTGCAATCATGCAACCCTCCTTGATATCTTGTACCGAGCCCCTGTAAAGGTCTTCCATCTCTCGACGCTTTGCGGATGATCTTCTAGAGCCAATATACATTTCTCTTTCCTCTACTTGAGAAAACTCAACAGCTCGAGGTTCAACATTTGTTACCTCGTTTTCATTTGATAAACTTTGTGGCCAAGCAAATAGAGTCTTCAAAAATATATCTCCATTTGTAGAGTTTGAAATTATGTCACTCTGCTCCATGAAAAAAGACTCCCACCAAATGGAATCAGCAACATCAAAGTACTCAGTTGTATCTTCAATAGACTTTTTGATTTCTTCCAAGCATTGAGAAGAATCAACATCTCTACTATGTCGCCTTGCAATATGAATCTCTGTAGATGATTGCAATAACAATAATCTGAAGCATACATTTGACGACTTGGGATGAATTTCAAAAATGCCAAACCTGATGAAGGCCCCCATTCTGTGCTAGTTGAGTACTTCTTGCCCCACAATAGTGTTTTTCCATCAATCTTTTTTATACGAAATTGATGCTGAAAGCTAATGTCATTAAGTTTTTCAATCCACCTTTCCTGACCATGCGATCCAAACAGAAATCTTCGCATGTCAACAGTTTCTTCCAATTTCTGTACAGTAGGCTCTGGATGGTATGTTTTCCCTATAATTTCAATCAACGATGGCAGGCTCCCGACTTTCTTCCTCCTCAATGTCCTTGCAAAATGGCTAAACATTTGATCAATATGATCGTGTGTATGCCCAACAAGAAGGAACCCAACTTTTACCTTCTTAAAAATTCCCAATTCCACAAGCATGCTTAGATAACCAAACACGACCTGGTTTTTGTTTTCCCGGCTTGTGTTGTCCAATTGTAGATATAGAACTTCTGGAAGATCACCAGGCCAATGAGTAATGACATGGTGAATTATGCTGATAGTCAAATTTGCATCATTGTGAATATTTGGAGCTCTAAAGTAAACCCTTGGAATCATTTCACCATTAAAAACCATACACCCAACCAAGTGAAACTGAATAAAATTCTCCTCCTTTAAATTCTTTGGCACACGGACAAAATGTGGCAAGAGTGTTTTTTTTCTGATCCATGCCATCAATTATCAAACCCATATACTTATGTGGAGCATCGTAACACTTCTTGCGATGTTTGTACAATTTTTGCCGTTCATTTGATTGTTGATTGCGATGTTCTTGCAGTGCATTGATTATGGAATCTACAAAAAACATAACAAAAAAATATTGTTAACTAGATTCAATAATTGACATTTATCTATTTGTTTTTTTTGTTTTGTAAACATACCTCTTTCTATCCCTTCTGATGTATCCCTTCTTTCTTTAAGAGAAGCACATGTACTGCAGACCCCCATCCTTGACCTCTTTGGAATGCGGACGTTGTTGAACTTCTTTTTCCATACTCTTGTGAAATATGCATATCTGATGAAGTTGTCATTTCCTTGATCACCTTGAGCATAATCCTTGTATAAGTTGTAGATTTCCTGCCTTGTGAAATTATTTGAAATGTGTATTGTTTCTCTATTTGGCATACTCTCTCCATGCTTGGAAAAGAAATCATGCATCCATGATATTGCAATGTGTGTTGATGGCCCAGTGATTTGTCCCTGATAATCGTCAGTGTAAAATGTAGGATCCTTTTCTAGTCTTTGTTGGATTCTTGATAATCGAAGATTACCAATTGAGTGAATCTGTTTGAATGCCTTTCTACAAAGCATAATTCTTCCAACGCGATAATCATAGCCTGTCCTGGTAGAAATCATGCACCCCACTAAATATGAATTTTGCATGCTTTTGTTCATTGAAAGATACATCTTCCTTCCCTCCAAGACATAATTGTAGCCTAAACTTTTCAAACAACTTTTGTGGCAACACTCACTCGAAATCAAATGAGTAATGGAACTTGGACTTGTGAGCAATTCTTTCCTAGACCTTGTATAACTGGAATGTTTTGGATTGACATAAAAAGGTCTAGTCCTACACTTAATCCTACTCTGCATTGGATTCTGTCGTTGGATCTCCTGGACTATTATGTCTGCAACAACATCCTCAACAGGATGATTGTTTTCATTGTGATGCATATGACCCCCCTCATTGAAAATTTCATCACCAAATTCATTATGAAAATTATTGTCATGATCACTTGCTGCCAGATCAATGTGACCATCAACATTATTTGTGCCACTAAATTCTTCACTGAAAGGAGAGTCACTGTCTTCATCATTGGTGGCTTCATCATCAACAAAATGATCATCGGTGCCATTGAAATCCTCGCTCGGAGAGAAATCATCATCGGTTCCATTGAAATCTTCACTCGGAGGAAAATCATCATCAGTGCCATTGAAATCCTCGCTTGGATGATAGTCACCATCATTGCCATTGAAATCCTCGCTTGGAGGTAAGTCATCATCGGTGCCATTGAAATCCTCGCTTGGAAGTAACTCATCATCGGTGCCATTGAAATCCTCGCTTGGAGGAAACTCATCATCTGTTCCATTGAAATCCTCGCTTGGAGGAAACTCATCATCCGTTCCATTGAAATCCTCGCTTGGAGGAAACTCATCATCCGTTCCATTCAAATCCTCGCTTGGAGGAAACTCGTCATCTGTGACATTCAAATCCTCGCTTGGAGGAAAGTCATCATTTCTTCCATTGAAATCCTCGCTTTGAGGAAAATCATTTTCACCATTATTGATGTCTTCTTCCTCACCAGAATCATCATCCGTCCCATTAAAATCCTCACTGGGACGAATATCATCATCAATCCCAAAAAAATCCTCGCTAGGAGGAAAATCTTTGCTTGAAGGAAAATCATCGTTGGTGCCTTGAAAATCCTCGCTTTCAGGTAAATCATCATTGGTGCCTTGAAAATCCTCGCTGGGAGGAAAATTGTCATCATATTGTTTGTTGTCTTTAAGATCCCCACTTGGAGGAACCTCTTCATCATCATCACATTCTTTCTCTTCATAACTAGTGTCTTCAAAATCTTCATAATTAGGAAGTTCTCGAATAACATGCTTGATTACATTGCTTGCACTGCCAGTATCTTGGCTAGATGAACTGTACATTTCTTCATTGACATTGGAATTTTCTTCAGATGAGTCCATGAATTCTCACTAAAAGATAGAATTATAGAAAACTCTGTATC
Organism: Larix kaempferi; assembly: GCA_027924585.1. Taxonomy (NCBI): domain Eukaryota; kingdom Viridiplantae; phylum Streptophyta; class Pinopsida; order Pinales; family Pinaceae; genus Larix; species Larix kaempferi. The sequence continues at coordinate 12,132,828 of BSBM01000431.1, read as the reverse complement.
GCACAACTGCAAAGAAATTTTACCACAGTCCTCACCAAAAAGTAGAATGGTGCAACTGTCGACTGACAATCTTATAGCTATGAGAACAAAAATATCCCTCCAAAATTTCCCTACAAAATTAAAGCGCACATTCATATGATATTAAAAGAATTGAAATAATATAATAACTAATTACATATTTCTATCCAGACATTTAAGACTAATAAAATTTCTCACAGTATTTTTTATTCACAATTTGTAACAAAACAATGATTATTTTCATTTTTTTACCCAACATTCATAACATTAGTAATTATTTAATTTTAACCTATCTTATATAAATTTAATAATAATGTTGTAACTACTTTCCTTTTTTTATTCCACATTGGTAAAAAAGTAATGTTAAACTTACTCTACGCTAAATAAACATTTTAGATTTCCTACTATTCATCATCTATTTATCCCACATTGGTAAAAAAAGTAATGTTAAACTTACTCTACGCTAAATAAACATTTTAGATTTCCTACTATTCATCATCTATTTAGGAGCAATTTAGTAACACTTGTAAGGTTAGTAATTATTTTATTTTTTTATTAATTTAGTAATGATTGTTTTATGGCTTTATTAATTTAGTAATGTGTTTTATTGCTTTATTGCTTTATTCTTTTACATTTTTGTTTTTTTAACATTCTTAAGAATGGTAAAATTAAACCTAATCTATCTTATTAATACAGGATTGTTTAGTCTTTGGAGCAATTCACGAAGGTTTTCAGGAAGAACGGGAAGATTGCAGAGAGGAACTTCTAGCACATTCAACAGAGGAGGTTCTACCACTTTCCGGGTTAGTTTTATATTTTTTTTAAACGTTTTTTTTTTTAATTCGTGTATTATTAATCGAGGCAAGGCTTGCTCCTTATTCCACAAGGCTTGCCCCTTATTCTAAGAATATTCGTTGTGGGTTTAAAATAGAAACTATTTTTTTTTTACCAAACCTACCCATGCCCCCTTCCTTATTTTTTTTTTACCCTCCGCCCATGTTCTAAATTTTTTTTTATCATCAACCCCGCCTCCCCACACCCTAAAGAATATTAAAAATTAATTAATTTTTAAAAAAAAAAAACCCTCACCTTCATCCTCATCCCAGGCACCCCGCTTGGGCGCCAAACGGCGGCCCTCACGGCCGCCCTCGAAGCCCGGAATCGAGGGCACCCCGCTTGGGCGCCAAACGGCGGCCCTCACGGCACCCTCGATGCCGGGAATCGAGGGCGGCCGTGAGGGCCGCCCTTTGGTGCCCAAGCGGGCGGAGGTTCGAGGGCGGCCGTGAGGGCCGCCCTTTGGTGCCCAAGCGGGCGGACCTTTGCTCGCTTGGGCGCTTTGGCGCCCAAGCGGCGGACCTCCACCCGCTTGGGCGCTTTGGCGCCCAAGCGGCGGACCTCCACCCGCTTGGGCGCCAAAGGGCGGCCCTCAGGGAAGCCCTCGATCCCCGCTTGAGGGATGCTGTGAGGGCCGCCCTTTGGCGCCCGAGCGAGCGGCCCGGGAGGAGGCGGAGTTATATTTTAATTTTTTTTAATTAATTCAAAAAAAAATTTGGTAGTTTAAATATTTGGTTTTTAGTTTTTATTGTATTGTCTTTTTAATTTATTTTTTTATATTGTTTTTTTTAATTTTTATTAGTGGGGTTAGTTTTAATCTTTTTTAAATCTTATGTATTATATTGCTAGGTGGGAGGGTTATTTTTAATTTGTTTTTAAATATTTTATTATGTTGTTAAGGGGTTAGGGGGTAGGAGGTTAGTTTTAAATTTCTTTTTTAAAATTTTTATTATATATTTATGTGGTAGGGGTAGGTGTAATTTTTATTTTAAAATTAATTATTATGCTCGTTAGAGGGGTAGGGTGTAGGTTTACATTTTTTTTTTTAAATTTCAAAACGTAAAAAACAACAATTATGAAGATAAGAATATTTTTAAATTTCTTAAAACGTTTTTCAAATACAGTTTATAGTGAATATTGATGTTGATTTTGTTTAGATTATAAATTTTTGTTGATTTATTTTAAAATTCTACATTTTGGATATAGGTACAATGGCATCAAGGCGGATATCTGTAAATGTTTTTGGATCAAGAGCGGCAATCATTGCATCGAAAAAAATAGTTGAGGCATCTGAGAATGTTGAGACTCAAGAGAGAGTTCTTAGCTTTGAAGAATTAAGAATGAAGAATGCTAGAGAATGGAAACATGCAACAGAAGAAGACAGAACAAAGTATCATTGGCATCTGAAGGAAAAAAATCAGGGAAAACCAGAAAGCATTCTCTTATTTTGTTCTGCAGATCCATATATTCAAGCAGATTACAATCTATTGGGATTGCTGAGAGATATATGTGTAGTGTCGGGTACAGATATTGTTTATGCACAGGTGAAACAAGCCAAGACCTTTGCAAAAATCCGATATGCTTTGAAGATTGCAAAATATAATGTTCAAGAAAATTTCACAGATTTTTGTCAAGGGGTCGTGGATGAAATTGAAAGCGGGAGAGTAAGTTTGAATACTTATATTATTCTTAAACTGGTTTTGTTATATCTTGGATATCACAATGTAATAGATTTAATACGATAATGTTTTTATTTTGCAGGATTTTTCCATTTCGATTTCAAAAAAGTTGAATGGAATTTATTATACAGAGGACAATCCTATGGATGTCATTACTGTCGCTATTCAAAAGGGACTAGAAGCAAGGAAGAGAAAACAAGTGTTAAATGTTCAAACTGAAGAAGTACAAGCAGAAAGAGGAAAGAGCATCCGACAATCAAATCAGGTACCTATAAGGGTTATATTTAAATCTTCATCTCGCCGAACTGGACATGATGAAATTGTTGCAAATGAGCTTGTTACTCCTGCTAGTAAGAGTAGCAAACAATCTCATAAAAGAAATATGGTTGATAGTGCCTCGATTCCTGTTGAAGTCATTGTAGATTTAGGAGGAACCCCTTCAAATAAAAAAAGGAGGAGATCTGTTGTTGCTGAAACCAACGTTATTACTGAATCTGAGAGTGAAAATTCTGGTGGCAATAGGGAAATCATTACTCCAGGTGCTGATTTAGAGGATGGCATTGTCAAGACAACACAAAATGCCATTCGAGATCGATTGCGGAGGGATAAGTTGGTTAACAATGGACATACATTTGAGTTGAATGTGAATCGACTGTATAAACCCACAGAAGGGAAAGATCACTTTAGAATTAGAAAACCACATCACTTGCATATTCACAACTTGAAAGCATTGATGAGGCACAATCCCTATGCACATGTTGTTGACTACCTAGTCCTTGTTGACCCGGAAGTTGTTCCTACTAGAGATGAATTTGATGAAACAAGATGTTTTCATTACAAATATTATGTTCTTGGAGGGAATCATTCTACAGAGGCAAGAAGAGAGTTGATGCAAGAATATCCCAATAACCCTATTTTTGAAACAGTTAAATGCATCATTTATGCTGGTTTAACAAATGTTGAAGCAAAGTTGTTGGCATGGGATCATAACACAGATAGTGAATATAGGTTGACAATGACATTTGTTCAAAGGGTGAGATTTATACACAGTGAATTTGTGCAAATATGTGGTGGGGAAAAATCTGGAGTTGATGCAAGTTTTCGGAGACAATGTTGTATGGAAATAGGTCTCCCTATTAAAGATGATATGATGCTACCAAAAAGTTCCAGGGGAAGTGATGCATTCAGGGTTGTAGATGCCTATTTTCAGTTGGCATTCAGAGTTGGGAAAACATGGGATTTGATTGATGACATATTTAGCTTGTGGGAGAATATTGGCATAAAAAACCAAAAAGTGAAAAAAGGTAGAGTTGTTCCATGGAGCGGTGGTAAGGCAGGTCCTGACGTCAAGAATCTACCAGAAGACATGACTATTACACCTTGGAGAACAATGCAAGGTGTGAAGGATGAAACATTAATATCTACAATACTGTCACGGGTAAAGTCAGGTGAATTATCCATGGAGGAAATGTGCAACGAACTTGAGAAGTAAGTTGAGCATTTTTTTGAGTTTAACATTTTTATTATGTTCTAGGTATTCTGTTATATTATTATATATGATTGTAAACATCATTTATTGTTTCATTGTCTAGTCACAAGGTCTACATGAAAATACAAGAGGAGATGGTTAAAATGTTGAGTGAGAAGAGTTGGGATGATGTCAAATGCAACTATCCAGACTCAAGCTCGATAGAAAGTTTACAACAATTTTTTGTTGCATTCAAGAAGGTATGTTGATCTATGATACATCCTATTTTATTTATTTTCTAATTCAATTCATTTCTATTTTATTACTTATAGAGATCATTTTCATTTGAAGATGCCAAAGAGGGGTGGAGCTGGAGTACCAGAGTCCTTCAAAATCCATATCCAAAGAGCCAAAATAGAACGACAAAGGAGACAATGTCTTGCAAATGTTGAACTTGATGATACACTTGATCATTATATTTGGAATGGGCTTGACATTGTGCAATATAGATTCATTTTAGGTGACTGTGCAGACATTGCAAATCTTGTTCCTAAAAAGGAGTACGCACTAGTGATTGCAGATATCCCTCATGGATACAATATCCGAAACACTACTTATGATTGTGAGCCTTATACTTACCAATCATTCAGTAAAGTGGTTTCGGGAGTTGTAGATGTCACAACATCACCACTATGGAGATTTGTTGTTTTCCATTCAGACACACAATTAGGGGGCTTGTTGACAGCCTTCAGGGGTAAAGGAAAAAAAGGAAGCAACTTCATTGGTAATATATTTGCACTATATTATCAAAATTTTGAATTTATAAATCAATTATATTTATTGATAAGTTAATTAATTGTTTTATATTTTTGTTACAGGCAAAAGCCTAATGTTCGTAGCTCAGGCAGCGATCCATTCCTGAGTGATGCTGAAAGCATACATGTTGCAACTTGGACACAGGAGGATGCTTATGAACCTCTTTTAATCAATGAAAAGAGAGGAGGAAAACATAGTCAGATATTGAGTTATAATGCTGTGGTAAAAAAATTAACATATGAAGAAAGGGATTTGAAAGGAGTGACTGTAAACATCTATCAAAAGCCACAAGCATTGATTAATTATCTCATAGATACATTTTCAAGAGAAGGAGATTGGGTCTTAGATTTGTTCTCGGGTTCAGGTAAACTTTCTCATATTACATATGAAATAATATATCAAGTTTTATTGTATGTTTTATTCTTCATTATTTTATTGTTTTAAAGTCTGCTTCTTTATGCTATTTCACTTAACTTTAATTTTGTTTTTGGTGATTAGGTACAACAATAGCATGCTCCTTACAGAAAGGAAGAAATTGCATATCGATTGATAATGATCCACTCCAATGCAATTACATAAAACAAAGAATTAAGGCTATTCAAGTTCTTCCAGATGAACTGCAAGAAGTTGGTTTGAAGAAAGGAGAGTTTAGTGAAACACTTGTGGCAAAGATGTCAAAAGAGCCCCAACCCTCGTTAGGAGGGGTGTTTGGAAAGGAGCACTTTGGAGATCTTGCAGACATAGAAGACCCAATGGAAGAGGACATTGATGTCCCTGAGGAAATTCAAGCTCCAGAAAATTCCAATGTCAATGAAGAATTTGGCATGCATGATATTGCTGAATAGTTTCATGTTTTGAAGAAAATGTTAATTTTGACAATTTTTGACATTTTTTTGATCAGATATATTAGTAATGTTTTGACTTTCAGACTTTATTTTAGAAATAAAATTTCTAAATATAATGTTTTTAATATGTTTTTTACAAATAATTTGTATAATTTTTTCTCGACTTTATGTGAGTCGTCACTTTTCGATAACTAATATGAAATATGATCATTTTTAGAGAAAAATTCTCTGAAAATTCATTGAAAATGGTTTTAAATGTCTTTATTTTCTGGAATTATTTACAATTTTGTCAATAAAAATGTCTTATTTTGTACATAAAAATGTCTTATTTTATAGAAAAAAATTGTAAAATGTATATGTTTTTCATTATAAATTGCTTAAAAATGTATGTTATTTTGTTAAATTTCAAAAAACACACTTGAAAATAGAAATTAAAAATATTTTACAACAAAGATAATTCAAAGGCCCCAAAAAAATGTCTCAAAATGAAAATGTGTGATACTGGCATCAACCATTTTTGAAACGGGGGTAAAAATAGCTACTAAAATTAGGAGAGAGAAAAACGAGAACTGTGTCGAGTTCTCGTTTCATAGTATAAGTGGTTGATTCCGTGAATTTGTACGCACTGGCATGGAATTTATGTTACTTAATGAAAGAATTAATGTATCTACCTCTATGTAGAAACCGTTTTTCCATGTTGATGCGGGCCACTGCCCTCCTTATTGTCTTACTAAAGGCATAAGAATGAGAAAGAAGACTTAAAATTATGGACTTCACCATCATTAGAGGAAATTTGGGGTCTAAAATGGGCCTCCTAAGGAAAATAATAAAAAAAGCCACATCACACTACAAATATGCCATGTCACACTAAGTTAAAGGTGTTATCTAGTGAAGGTCAACCTATAATATCTCATTAATGGTACTTGACAAGTATGTTGGGTTTGTGTAGAGTTAAGAGATGATTGTTGAAAATAATAATGAAAGGTTTAGATTCTTGTGCATACACAATAAATGATATGGTGATAAAAATTTTAAATTTATATTATAATTTATTTATTTTTTTTATAAATGTACCACTATTTTTTTTATATTTAATAAAATTAGTCAAGGATACGGTGGTTCATTGGTGCGGATTGATGGATTTCATTTCATCCACCTGGGTTCAATTCCATTGAGATATCTTCTGGCTTGGATGACCCTTAAACAAATTTAGTTGGAAAACCTTTTTCGCTGAAAAATATATTTAATAAAATTTAAAACTAAAAAAAAAACTAAAATTATAATGAAAAAATATAATTACAATAATACTAAAAATAAACAATCACTATTTTTATTTTATATGATCACTACTTCGAAATCTTTTAAATGCTAGTTGGGTAATCTTGAAATAATAAAAGCATTTATATAAGTAACCTCTTAAAAATAAAAATAAATAAATTTTAAAAAGTGTCATAAATAAAAGAGAGATAAAATAATATTTCACTATTTTTGTGATAACTTTCTCCTCCAAACTCAGAATTTGACGTTTTTGGTACCATTGGAAAGGTCTCGTCGATACCTTTCCAATGGTATCAAAAACGTCAAATTCTGAGTTCGGAGGAGAAAGATATCGCAAACATAGCGAAATATTATTTTATCTCTCTCGTATTTTTCATTTTTATTTTATATGATCACTACTTCGAAGTCTTTTAAATGCTAGTGGAATAATATTGAAATAATAAAAGCATTTATATAACTAATCTCTTAAAAATAAAAATAAATAAATTTTAAAAAGTGTCATAAATAAAAGAAAAATAGGAGAGAGATCAAATAATATTTCGCTCCTTTTGCGATAACTTTCTCCTCCAAACTCGGAATTTGACGTTTTTGGTGTCATTGGAAAGGTCTCGACGAGACCTTTCCAATGGTACCAAAAACGTCAAATTCCAAGTTTGGGGGAGAAATTTATCGCAAAAATAGAGAAATATTATTTTATCTCTCTTCTATTTTTCTTTTATTTATGACACTTTTAAATTTATTTATTTTATTTTAAGAGATTAGTTATATAAATGTTTTTATTATTTCAAGATTACTCCACTATCATATTAATTAATGTGAGATTTATATTTTAAAGAATTTAGAAGTAGTGATAATATAAAATACTCTATATTTGTTATTTCAAGTCTATTTATTATTTCAAAATTATTCCACTATCATTTTAACTAATGTAAGATCTATCTTTTAAATAAATTAGAAGTAGTGATAATATAAAATGTTCTATATTTATTATTTCAAGTATATTTATCATATTTCAAGATGAACTTTTCAAAATCTTAACCAAGGTGAGTGTTATATGAAGTTAGTTCTTATCCAACTCAACCGTGATGGTTGACCAAAATACTAAAATTCTATTGGTTTAAAATATCTTACTCATCACACGCTCATCCATGACACGTTTTCTTATAAGGCCCATTTTAGACCCCAAATTTCCTCTAATGTATAGAAGCCTGTTCTTATCTCTCGGACCATTTTACACTCCTCATTAATTTCATACTCAGTTGTCGAAGGTCTAGAGTCCACATGGTGAAGGTCCATAAGGTCCAAAGGTCTAGAGTCCTCGTTAATTTCAATATTATATCCCTTATACACATGTTAAGCTCCTCACTATTCACCCTTTATGTTTCACATCAGGTATGATTAAAAAAGCCAACAAGGAGAAGGACAAGCAGATTGAGCCTAACGTAGAAACAACTCCAATTATACCAATTGAAACAATGTTTGAAGACACCAAACCCATCACAAGGGCCACTCCAGAATTCAAATGGGGTGACCTGTACACAGCTATCAGAGATGGAAAAATACCAGATGCAAACCTCGAGGAATCAATGGTTTACCAAAACATCAAGAGATTTGCCCTTCACAAGGCAGCAACCCGACCAGAATTGTTTCCTTGCTCATAGATGATTGGGTGGATTTTGCCCCATGTAGATACAACCACGAAGATCATTTCAAATGCCAATGGAGAAGGACTCACCTCCTTTCAACCAGGACACCTTTTAGCCGCATACAAGTTGCCTTCCTCCAAATTTATGCTTACTGATGATTGGGTAAGGCATGCCAATATAGATAATTTTGAATGTGCAAAGAAGATGATGGTACCAGACAAGAAACTAAGACCCAAAGGTAGCGGGGAATATGACAACCAACACTTAAGGACCCCCTATCGAATCATAGTCCTAATGTTGAACATAATCTTTGGCCTACCAAACGGAAACAGCTATAAACTCAGTTGGGTTCCATTGATCTACCACGTTGACACACATGGTACAGTATTCAATTGGGAAGATATAATATCAAATAGTATGGCGTCCAACATTGCTACAGCTCAAACCGGCCTTTCACAACAGAAAGCAGAATTTTTCATGTCTTCTTACCTCATTGATTGTATATTAGTCAAGAATCATTTCCCTAAGTTGGGATGTACTTGGAAACGAACTAAGACTCCCCTTCATGTAGCATACCAAATAAATTGGGCTCATCGATATCAAGGGTATTACAAACTACTATGAGAAGAACTAATCATGCCCCTTTATTGGTTGCTCTTTAATAAAGAACCAAATTGTTTGTCAGACAATGCCTTGGCTGTAATAGGTGAGTACGGCGACTACTACTTCTCATTAGAAGGCACATACATAAGGATGTATGGGGGCACTAAACCTCCTTATCTATTGCCCAAGTATGCTACAGATTTCATTGTGCATAAAGAAGCCATAAGACAAGTCTTCATCAATAGAATTGGTGACTTTCTACATCTCAAAAATAAAAGCATCTTACCCATCTCTACCATTCAACATTGGTGCATACAAGTTCCAAAAAAATAGAGTTGTTGAAGCCTTCGTTTTCGACTTGGAAGCTTTTCACTTCGGGACTATGCTTTTTGTAAGAAATGACAACAAAGATAAAGTGGCTAAACATTGTGCTTCTTGCAAAATCACTTTTGAATACTCAAATCATTTCCTCGCAGATGAGGAAATATATAAAAGGGTCAACAATGCGAAAGAGTTGCACAAAAAAATAAAGGGCAACCATGCACCTACTTCTATCAAAATTACAACCCAGGAAAAGGAAGCAGAAATACATATACAAAGGGAAGAATTAGTAAAGCAACAAAAGAAAGAGGAAGCAGAAATACATAGCCAAAATGAACAAGCCAAAAGGGTACAAGAAAACAAGATAAAGAGGAAGCAGAAAGATTAGCAATCAAACATCATCAAAGAGAGGAAATGGAAAAATTGCAAAACGAAGAAACCTGTCGTGCAAGAGAAACTAAAGAAAATGAATATCTGGAAGAACAGATCAGCAAAGAAGCGCAAAAAAAGATCCAACCAGCTATGCACAAGGAGCCAACAAGTCCACAAGTCAATAGTCCAGAACCCATGGACACAAACATGCTAAGCCCACTAATTGGAGGCCACTTGACATTTCCAAAGCTTCAGCTTACGCCATTTACCCCATCCAAAGAACATACAGTGGCTCAATTGGACACGATTTTTTTTATTCAGAGAGAAAGACCATAACACAACGGTCAGAAAAAAGAATGAAAATGGCCGCTCAACCAGATATTGTCACCGTCACAGAAAACACACTTGTAGAAGGCACCCAAAAGGACCCCAAATTCACAGCCTCTGTGAATGTCACAACTGCACAAGCAAGTGCTGACAATGTCGACAAGCTGCTTACCACTATTGAGTGAAACAAAGAAAAAATGTTGAAACTTAAGGCCACCTTGGTAAAGGAACGTGGAGAGACCATTGAGTTAAACACAAAATTATAGGCCACATTATTTGAGAAAAACAATTTACTAGCTGCGTACAACAACCTTAACACAGAAAAGGAAGCATTGGTTGTTGAGTTAATGATAATGGAAGGGGAGACAAATGATTTTCAAGCAAAGCTTAAATACTTTGAAACACATGCATCAGTGGCGAACGACAAGGCCAGTGAATTGAAGACTCAAGTAGATAAGTTGTTGAGAGATAAGGAATCACTCACGGAACCGTTATGGGCACAAGCATGCAAGCTTCAAGAGCAAGTCTCAAACTGTAAAAAAACACTCTTTCAACAAATCTACAATATCAGACAATTCATGGCAAGGATGCAGGAAATTGCTGCAAGCTCAATAGCAATGCATCAACATTTGATTACTACTGGCAACAAGCTTAACAAACAGTTAACTTGGAGAGAAAGTAACCCAGCGTTTCCTACTCACCTCCCTCAAAAAACACTAGCGACCCTGAAGCTAGATATTGCACTCCTTGAATTTTGCAGGAAAGCCACTAATCGACTAAATGTCAAGATTGATAAAACTCTTGAAAAGTGCACAAACTTCTATGAGGAAATCCATCAGGTTCACCGTAAATGTCAGCTCCCTATGGCAACCAATATCGATGAGATCCCCCTCAAGGATCAGTAGATGGCAGAACTCCAGCAAGTGTTGCAATCAAACCTGGACTACATCAAGAAAATTGATGCTCTAACAGAAGAAGACATTGACTTCTATGTGAGGCAAACATCTACACATCTCATTTTCCTTGAGGATACCTGCAAAGTTGCACCAACAGAAGTTGCAAATATAGAAACAAAATTGTCTTATCATGAAGTGTCTCTAAAACTATTAAAGCCTGATGAATATAATATCATAACTGAAGAAGCTACTACATGGGAAGACTATATTTCCAATTTATAAGCATGCAACTAATTTTAATTGTAAATATCATTTGTATCTTCTCATATGTACAACACTCAAATGAAAACTTTGCCTACTATTCTCATTTTTGCAATTTCACCAGATAACAAACTCTTCCAAGGCTATATAGTGGTGAACCAACCCTTTTTGTTGTTCATCTATTCTTATTTGTCAATGAAAACAAATTTTCCTTCTTGAGAAACTATTGCAGAAATGTTTATATGTAATGTGTACTTTTCAATGGATATTATTGGGATTCCTTTTCTCTAAAAAACCTAAATGCTTGTTCATATTTTTTTAACAGTGCTATATTTTACTACTTTTTTAGTTCAATGCTCTTTAGTTTCCTTGTTGGCAATGGCTTTTCAAGCTAAGCTCATAATGGATTATCCCAAGCAATAGTGATATAAATAGGATTAATGGGATTTAATTTTAATATAAATATTGTTCATGAACATATATTGACAAGAAAAGAATATAAGATTGAAAAACCACACATATTTTTAAATTCTTAATTTTAATAATAATAACATCCACTTATTAATTAAAGCAATAGTTTTTTATTTAATAATAATAACATTAATATATTAAAGTAAATAAATATGATAGTTTAAATTTTAAATTTTAATAATAATAACATTAACATATGAAAATATTAGTTTATTTATTCATTGGATGTAGTTTGGGTGGTTGGAAGTATTGATTGATAACCTCTATACCGAGTTTCAATTCCTTGTAAGTAGCATGCTGAGCTCTTAAATGGGTATATATGATGCTCTTGTTGTTGAGCCCCTAATGTTCGAACAATGTCAAACCTCTCCACATTTTTCACAGAGTAGTGGAAAGTTACCGTGGATGTAATGGTCCTGATCTTTAAGACGTGAACCACATGAAAAAAAACATTAATTTATTCTTTACAAAATATAGATTGTGATAAATTTTGTACAAATTCAATTTCAAAGAGATTATTTAATCTCTTTTAAATTAATAAAATATCTACATTTTTAATATATCTCGTGAATAAATAAATCATTATTTCATATTAAAAGGACAAAGTGAATATAATTTAATTAAAAAAATTAAAACTAAAAAAAGCATAAGCTTTGTTGGCCATAGAACCTAGATTAAGAAGTATAATTAATATAGAAATCATAAAGAAATCATTTAGGGTGCTATCATCACTTATGACTTCATATTATGACATTATTGTTTGTAATTTCATATGCATGGACAAGTTTGTGATGGTCCACTTTAACTGTGACTTCATATTATGACATTATTGTTTGTAATTTCATATGCATGGACAAGTTTGTGATGATCCACTTTAACTATTGTTAAGTGGTAGTAGGTTGCTTTAACTATTGTTAAGTGGTATTGTTAAGTGGTAGTAGGTTGATTAGTGATGTATGACTTTTAGTATAAATAACGTTGGATAATGAATTTATAGTAAGGGTTTTTTTTTGTTAAAAATGTTGAAATGTTGAAAATTTACACGTTGTTGTTATGATTATATATATATATAATAATAATATGTTTTCATATAGGTAATTACTTAGAATGTTATCCATTTAATTATGTGAATATTAAAAATTAATTGATGATGATGATATTTACCATAAGATAATGAGTTTGGGATAAGTAGATTTTTTATTATAAATATATATATATATATATTATTATACATTTATGAGGGCTCATGATCACATAAGGGTTTATAGCATCTTGCCACAAGGGTAGGGACAAGAATATGACAACTTAAAAGCATTCACCAATTGCCTTTCATATTAATGTGTATAGATCATGATAGTAAGAACAATGTTTTTGTTTGGCTTGATCTGCATGTTTTTTTTATTTTGTTGGGTGTTTGTTTGGTTGAAGTATTGTGTTTTGTTGTGGTAATGTGCCTTGACATTCTAAATATTATTAGGTGCATTTTGGGAATGGCTAGCTAATATTATATACCAGTATAGATCCATCTTAATCACGGATCTATCAAACACTGAGAATGATCGAATTTCTTAAGGTGTATTTTTTTATCTTAATTTTTTTACACTTCAAGAAAAAAGATACACCTCAATAAATTTGATCCCTCTCTATGCTTGATAAATCCAGGTTTAATTTTTATTTTATCTTTATGAGTGGACATTAATTTTTTAATTTCTTTTTATTTTTGGTAACTTATGAGCCAACATGAATTATTTTTAACTATTTTTTTATTTTTATAAATTATGAACCGACATGAATTTTTTTAATTACTTTTTTTTGCGAACATTACGTTATAACGCTACAACATCTCCCGATACTAGGTTAATGCAACTAAGGGTGGTTGCACAATGTGTGTGTGTGTGTATAGAGAGAGAGAGAGAGAGAGAGAGAGAGAGAGAGAATTAATTATATGATTTCCCCACTTAGTAGGAGGCATGTAGTTTATAATATTTTATTGTTATGTGGGGTGATTAAAGAGGAAGGGGAAATATTCAAGGACATGGGATGTCTGGGGGGAGAATAGGAAGTGAGAAGGGCTTTTTATGATACGGAAATTTATATGCCTAATGGTTGTTAGTATGGTTGGGGTATTACTTGCAATGTGCATAGCATGGATATCTGTGAGTAAATTGTCTAATTCTTTTGGGAGTCCTATGAGTGTTGAACATTTTCATTTTGTATTGCTCGATACTGATAATGGTTTGACGATTTTGGGTTGAAGCGCCTCGACTAGTCAAGCTGGTGACTTAAGCTAGAAGAAGAGTTCACTTGTTCCCCATAGTTGTTCATGTTTGGCTACTAATTCTAACCTATTGGAGCTATTCGCGTTGTTGCTAGATGATATATTGTATCAAGTTGTTGGAGTCGTTACTAGATGATAAACTGTGTCAAAATGTTGGATGAAAAAGTACTGAAAGACTATACAACATGCTTAAAATTGTATTGGTAACATGTATTTTCTTATTTCTGAATTTCTTATCTCCCTCTCATGAAAATTACTATTTAAATTCTACATATTTTTTCAAATTTATTAGTAAAATGACCTTGGTTGTAAAGTGGAATAATAACAAGTAGTTACTAGTTGTCGTATTTATGATATTTATAAATTGACGATGTAAAATAAATAACTTTAAGGACTATTAAGGGCTTTAAAATATGGAGCATCCATTAGAAAGTGATATTATTCAATTAAGGGTAAATGTTTCAATTTAACAATTCTCCAAAATTGGATAGTTGTATATAACATTTGAAATAGTTACTAATTGTCTTATTTATGAATTGAGGATGTAAAATAAATAACTTTAAGGATTATTAAGGGCTTTAAAATATGATGCATTCATTAGAAAACGATATTATTCAATTAAGTGCAAATGTGTCAATTTAACAATTCTCCAAAATTGGATAGTTGTATATAACATTTGAAATACAAAATTAGATACAAAAGCTATAAAGTTTCAATTATATATATTACCAGCATAGATCCATCTTAAACCTGTATCTATCAAGCACCGAGAGGGATCCAATTTCTTGAGGTGTATTTCTTTTTTTTAAATTTAAACTCAAGAAATTTGATATCTCTTGATTGATAGACCCGGGTTTAAGTTTTAAGTTTTTATTTTATAAACGAACATCGATTTTTTAATTACTTTTCATAATATTTTATTTTATGAGCCAACATGGATTTTTCATTAATTTTTTATTTTATGAGCTGACATGAATTTATAAAGCCGACATAATATAATTTATTACTTTTTACTCTCTTTTTTACTCATGTAACGTTACTGGACAAACGTTACAACATCTCCCTCATACTCGTGTGTAACGTTACATCCACACACGTTACAACATCTCCCCCATACTGGGTTGTAGAGCACCTCGTTTCACTCAGTGCAACAATAGAAAAAGTTCTAAACTTACCATATCTATATACCAATGATAATGATTGTAAGAGTTTATCAGTAAACTTTCTTGGATGGCAATTTGTAAATGATTTGCAAAGAGCCATTACTCAAGGCCACTAAAGTCGAATATACTCCTTGAATTCATAAACTAGAGAAAAAGTGGACTTGATTAGTGTCTTTGTTTCCTTTATGAATGAGTAATGTTTTGGTGTAAGCCTTATGTGAAGAATCTATATTCAATTCAAAATGGAATTTATGTTTTATTAATGTTTCTCAATCATGCATTTGAATTTATGTTTTATTAATGTTTCTCAATCATGCATTTGAATTTATGTTTTATTAATGTTTCTCAATCATGCATTTGAATTTATGTTTTATTAATGTTTCTCAATCATGCATTTGAGATTGCCCATTAGTTTTAGCTTACAAGTGATTTATTACTTTAAAAAGTGTTCCATGTTTAAAGACATTTTTTACATTTCAACAATTAAAATATATTCTATTTGTAATTTGTGTTATTTTAATTAAAATGTTTTAAAATGAAAGATTTGAAACATCTCAAAGAATAAAACAAGTTACAAATTAAAAATAAAAAAATAGTCACAAACACAAATCCACACTAAATGAATGAATAAATATGCTTTTTAAATTTCAGTTTTATCATACATCCCTGAAAAATAAAGTATTAGATTCATTCCTTCATTTTACCATTTAATAATTACAAACAAATAAAAATAATTACAAACTCAAATAAAAAATTAACAAACAAATAAGTCAATATGCTTTTCAAAATTTAAATTTACCATATGTTGCTGCAAATTAAGGCATTAAATTCATTCTATACCAAGAAAAGAATAAATAATAGTTATAAACAAAAAATTTAAAAAATATTGTGTCACGAACTCAAATGCAACAATGAACAAACAAATAAATGAATATACAAGCCGAACATAGTGTCAAGCTTGTTGAAACTTTTAGTTTTGAATGCATTTTTACCAAAGCATTTGATATATTTGAAACAAAAATTCCAACTCACCACTAGGCCACAAGACCACAACCTAATAAAGAATGCTCATTTTAAGTTTAAGAGCTAACTCAAAATAATTTACAAAACTAGATTTGCCAAAGAAAATATGATTCAAACTAATAATCTTCATACCCCACGCAACCATTATAGACTATGATCTATTGAAGATATATTTTGGTAGACAAAATTCATGTCTAAATCATTGAGAAATGAAGGGCACTAACAACACAATGATTTTAATTTATTGTCCACATTGAATGGATGAATAAATATGTTTTTCAAATTTCAGTTTTATCATATATTCCTGAAAAATAAAGTATTAGATTCATTCCTTCATTTTACCATTTAACAATTACAAACAAATAAAAATAATTACAAACTCAAATAAAAAATCAACAAACAAATAAGTCAATATGCTTTTCAAAATTTAAATTTACCATATGTTGCTGCAAATTAAGGCATTAAATTCATTCCATACCAAGAAAAGAATTAATAATAGTTATAAACAAAAAATTTAAAAAAATGTGTCACGAACTCAAATGCAACAATGAACAAACAAATAAATGAATATACAAGCCGAACATAGTGTCAAGCTTGTTGTAACTTTTAGTTTTGAATGCATTTTTACCAAAGCATTTGATATATTTGAAACAAAAATTCCAACTCACCACTAGGCCACAAGACCACAACCTAATAAAGAATACTCATTTTAAGTTGAAGAGCTAACTCAAAATAATTTACAAAACTAGATTTGCCAAAGAAGATATGATTCAAACTAATAATCTTCATAACCCATGCAACCATTATAGACTATGATCTATTGAAGATATATTTTGGTAGACAAAATTCATGTCTAAATTATTGAGAAATGAAGGGCACTAACAACACAATGATTTTAATTTATTGTCCACACTGAATGAATGAATAAATATGTTTTTCAAATTTCAGTTTTATCATATATTCCTGAAAAATAAAGTATTAGATCCATTCCTTCATTTTACCATTTAACAATTACAAACAAATAAAAATAATTACAAACTCAAATAAAAAATGAACAAACAAATAGGTCAATATGCTTTCAAAATTTAAATTTACCATATGCTGCTGCAAATTAAGGTATTAAATTCATTCCATACCAAGAAAAGAATAAATAATAGTTATAAACAAAAAAAAATTAAAAAATGTGTCTCAAACTCAAATGCAACAATGAACAAACAAATAAATGAATATACAAGCCGAACATAGTGTCAAGCTTGTTGTAACTTTTAGTTTTGAATGCATTTTTACCAAAGCATTTGATATATTTGAAACAAAAATTCCAACTCACCACTAGGCCACAAGACCACAACCTAATAAAGAATGCTCATTTTAAGTTGAAAAGCTAACTCAAAATAATTTACAAAACTAGATTTGCCAAAGAAAATATGATTCAAACTAATAATCTTCATAACCCATGCAACCATTATAGACTATGATCTATTGAAGATATATTTTGGTAGACAAAATTCATGTCTAAATCATTGAGAAATGAAGGGCACTAACAACACAATGATTTTAATTTATTGTCCACACAGAATGAATGAATAAATATGTTTTTCAAAATTCAGTTTTATCATATATTCCTGAAAAATAAAGTATTAGATTCATTCCTTTATTTTACCATTTAACAATTACAAACAAATAAAAATAATTACAAACTCAAATAAAAAATGAACAAACAAATAAGTCAATATGCTTTTCAAAATTTAAATTTACCATATGTTGCTGCAAATTAAAGCATTAAATTCATTCCATACCAAGAAAAGAATAAATAATAGTTATAAACAAAAATTTAAAAAAAAATGTGTCTCAAACTCAAATGCAACAATGAACAAACAAATAAATGAATATACAAGCTGAACATAGTGTCAAGCTTGTTGTAACTTTTAGTTTTGAATGCATTTTTACCAAAGCATTTGATATATTTGAAACAAACATTCCAACTCACCACTAGGCCACAAGACCACAACCTAATAAAGAATGCTCATTTTAAGTTAAAGAGCTAACTCAAAATAATTTACAAAACTAGATTTGCCAAAGAAAATATGATTCAAACTAATAATCTTCATACCCCATGCAACAATTATAGACTATGATCTATTGAAGATATATTTTAGTAGACAAAATTCATGTCTAAATCATTGAGAAATGAAGGGCACTAACAACACAATGATATGTTGATGGAAGTTATTGTCAATGTTGCTTTCATATACATAAACTAGATTTAAAAGTCAATCATGATGAATATTACCCCAAGTTTTGATCTTGGAGGAATAAATAGGGACATTTCATATATGACTATAGATTTCATATATGACTATAGGGACAAAGGTTTAGAAGATTAAGGTTGATGATGTTGAATTGAGGTAAGAACCACACGAATTGCTAAAAATATTCATGTTAAGCATTGTTTCTTGATAATGAGTTAGGAAGAGCCTTTAAATAATGCAACTGAAGTTGAATATAAATGTTTTTTTTAATATAAAGTCCACTAATAAACAAAACATACATTTTCTATAGGATACTCAATATAATAATAAATTACAAAAAATATTTACGGAAGAAAATAAGAAAAAATGTGTAAGCTGACAAAAAAATTACAAAAAAGATTTACGAAGAAAATAAGCAAAAATGTGTAAGCTGACAAAAAGTATGCAAAGAGAACATAAAAAAACTTAGCCAATAAGAACTGAGAAATTGTAAAAGTGGATAAAATGGATTTAAAAGGCTTCCATGGGAAAATCAAACACCATTCTTGATTGTGTTGGAATGTGTAAATCCAACAATGATGTATAAAAGTGACTTTTTACCAAAAAGAAAATGGATAAACAATCTCCAACGGGTAAATTGAAAATTATATTTTCATGTTCGAATCCAATGTGACAGCAATGTATCTAAAAGATGTTAAACATAATTATAGGTTTATCCTGGATGGAAACTTTAGGGACCTTCATCTTAATCGTGACGAATAGTTTTTTTACATTCTCTTATAAGAAGAAGAAGATAGTGGTTTAGGACCTTACAATGAAATCGTTCTTCAAATATCTCCTATTAAAAAAACCTAAAGAATGTATTAGATGTAATCCTTTAAGATAGCTAGAAGTCAATAAAAGCATTTCAAGATCACTACAAATAATTGACAATGTTGTCACTGATAAATATAATAAAATGTCTAATCTCAACAACCATAATCGAAGTGTCATTGATCAAATAAGAAACTGAAAAGTGAAAATAAGTCACAACCGAGAAATATAGAACAACTTACCAGCAAGGAATCCTTGATCGAAAAAAACAATGACCAATCTGGTTGAATTAAAGAAGTCATTAGATATAAAAGTCCAAGTCGTGGAGGAAGGAACTAATACAAATCCAATCGAATCACAAATGAGAAGGATTCAAATCCAGTGGAAGTAGGGATATCCTCATGTGTCAAAGTACAAACAATGGGATATCCAGCTGTCTCTACTAATAAAAATTCAACAATCAATAGAGCGATACAAGTGTATGAAGAAGACATAATATCAAAAGTCAATCACAAAAACAGTATAAATATGAAAAGGAAATATCACAAACACGTTATTGACATCATAATCACAATAGCTGGTATAACCAATCAGTGTATCAACATGGCAAGAAACAAAGACAATATTTGAACTATATTCCAAAAAAACTTAATTCCAATACAATTCAACCTCAAAATAAAAGTCATCTCGGGAATCACAATACAAAAAGTCATCTTGAGAACCCTAAACACACAATTCCACAGAGGGTTGAATTAGGCTGGTCTGACCCATTCACAATTCGACAATTCTTTTCAGCACTTCAAAGATCATATTGTCCCGTGTCTTCAACCTCAAGAATGAAGATTTATGATGCTCGTGTTGTATAGTATACTTCTATAAAATTCCTCATGTCTATTACATCATGTTTTGGTTGGCCTTTATACGCATTGCAGATAAAAATGAAGACGTAGCCTTTACCATAAAATGCTTTGAGGACAAAGCATCCTTGAGAGGCAATATAATGAACATGATTATAAATAAACATTAAATAATAATCTAATAAAACTAAAAAAACATAAGCTAACTAAGGGACATAACCATTTATCATTGTGACTAATCAATGCATATAAGTATATACCATAACATAACATTTTATCAATCAATCTAATTTAATATTTGCCATATCTCATTCATTCAATTATCAATTTATATATTACTTATCCTATATGGATTTCAACTCATTATCCTTCTTATACTGAATATTCATTAAATAAACTATTGTTCATTACACCTACTTTGATCTTTCAAAAACAGTGATATAAATTTCATTTCATTTTGAGTACTAAGTGAGCCTGCTATGATTATATGATATAAAGTACATTGTACAAATTGTCAAGTTGAATCTTCATGGATGGAATTATCATGTTCTCTGCAGGTTATAACCTCTCTAGCAGTTTAGAGTGCACTACCCTAATACATTGCTTTGCTCTAATGAAAATTCAATAAAAATGGGCCTTTCAATAAAGGTCTTAATACACCCTAATAAATGATATAACTATTTGTGTGTGCAAAAATGAAGGCAACTTGATGCAGATTTTTAAAAATGCAAATTTAACCATCGTTAAATGCAAGTGTAAGCGTAAGTTCTTATATTTCTCGGTGTATGTATTTATCATGCATGCACATGTCTCTGCAAGAGAGAATGCCACATGAAAAATACACATTCCTTTATGAAAGAAAAAATGTGTACATGATATATCCAAGCTCTTCAAGAGAGTATGCTACATGAAAAATACACATTCCTTTACAAGAGAAAAATGTGTACATGATATCTCTAAGCTCTCTTTCAAGAGAGTATACTACTTGAAAATAAACATACCTTGATGGGAGAAAAAAGCATACATGATATATCCAAGCTCTCCTTCAACCTTAGTCTACCATCAAAATTCAACAAATAATTATTTCTATACAAATCCAACAGTGGTATAAAAACCATATTAAGGTTTCCATATCTTCATTGTGCTATCTTCACTATATGTTACCAACAAATTCCTATGCGGATGAGGTGTTACGCCAATTATGTCCTTGTCATGTGCCTGCAATAGGAAAAGAAAAGTTGAGATCAATATAAAAAATAAAAGCATGGAAGCAGAGAAATAGAAATATTAAATAACATCCTACAACACAATTTCATCCACAACGCTCCAACGCCTAGAGTCAAACAGCGCCTAAAATGCATAAAATTTTATTGAAATAGGATGTTTGCAAAAATAGATGAAAAAAGTTAAGAAATGAAAATAAATTATAAATAGAATGCTACTAGATGCTAGGCACTTTTACCACTAGCACACTGAATAGCTTAAATTTTATGCTTTCCAAGTCCGTATCATTTCAAACCAGTAGTTACAGAAGTGCACTGACCATGTTCATAAGCACAGCATGTTTACTTTGAACCACCCTATCAGTCACAATCAAAGTCGCACAACTCAGAGTCGGCAACAACACGGCTATCCTAAATAGAAAGTCAACTTGGCAACTGGACAAAACTCAGCATAACTCAGCCTATTAAAAAATCAGGGAACATGCACTCAAAAGTCAGGGAACATAAACACAGAAACTCGAGAACTTGGTTAATCTTGGCAAAACTCAGCAAACTTGATAATAACTCACCAAGCTTGACAGTCTCGGCAGAATCTCATTTTGTTGGAAAGGCAAGTCAATTTGTGAGTACTCGAGCAAGTTTCCTATGACCGGTTTCACTGGTCACTGTCTGCTTGTGCAATGAACCTTCATAATAATAAAATGGTAACTGCTATGTCAAGGAAAATTGACCATAGTAATAACAATACGGTTTGGTATTTTATTAATATTATGAGTATTATTGAAAGTGTCCCTAATACAGATGCAACTTATGAAGATTGCAACCGATACCCACGGTCTGCATAGACACACCACTTCCTTCTACAATTATCTAATGTGGATCCTTACTATTGTTCTCTCACTCAATATTGTTACTAACTGGCTCCCCGACAACTGAACATAGGATAAGAGTGTGGCATTAAACCCAATACTGCCTGTGCAGAGGGACAATGTATTTCAGGACACCAGCAAGTTATATGGACAGCCAAACCTTCCATGCAATCCCTTCTCTGATGGTCAGTGCCATATGATCATAACCAGTGTTTTAAAAACCGGCGGCTTGAACTCGGAACCGGCCGGTTTGACCGACTTGTTGGGCAAGGGTTCCAACAGGTCACCAAACCGGCTCAGTTGACTGGTTTGGTACCAAACATGCCGAGTCAGACCTTGACTCGGCCAGTTCGGTACCAAACTGAT
Organism: Larix kaempferi; assembly: GCA_027924585.1. Lineage (NCBI taxonomy): Eukaryota > Viridiplantae > Streptophyta > Pinopsida > Pinales > Pinaceae > Larix > Larix kaempferi. The sequence continues at coordinate 12,110,152 of BSBM01000431.1, read as the reverse complement.
CAAACTGGCCGAGTCCGTCTTAACTCAGCCGGGTTGACTTGCAAGAGAACGGGGTTGAGGGGACCAATTTTGTACAAACCCAACTGGTTTTGTACAAGTGACGTTTCAGGATTACCATTAATTGTTTCAGGACGTTTGAGAGTAGTTCCAACCTCATCGGACTTCATATGCAAAAAGCAGAATTTTAGATCCCATTCAAAATTCAACAGACTTAACAGTTTTTAGGATTTCAGGATTGCAACGTTTCCACTGGATTCTATCATGTATGAGGTAAGGGTTTAAAATTTAATCAAACACATCAACCTCTCTATGTACCTTGATGTTAGCGGTGTTGATGCCTGATTCTTGAAGTTGATTGAACTCCTCTGTCATGACCTTAATAAAAATGTACCCTTCAGTTAAGCAAAATCATTTATTGAGCATGGGAAGCTTTTTCTACCTTATTTTAATGCTTGGATTAGGAAGTTTCATCAAAATTGAAGGGTGTTGACTAACGTCGTTGGAGGATCAATTTCGAGATTCGAGGTAGAGGCAAGGGCTAGAGGCTAGAGAAGGGGGGGAACAGGGTGCTATTGATGACTAGGATCCCAATATAGGCAATGATTTTGATGATATGTAGTTATTCATTGTAGCAAGAAGTTTTTTGGACTCTACAGGCCATTTAGAGAATGTTTGTTTATGTATTTTGGGTCAGATATGGATTGCACTCGATGTTCAATGAGCAGACCCCTTCCCCCACCCTCTATTTGCCTCACACCATCTTCATTGAGCATTTGTGAGTATTTGGAGGTTTTGGAGCAAAATTACAGGCTAAGCAGTTAGAGATTTGGAGCTTGTTGGGCAATCTTCTTGGATTGTTTTTATGGGATTTGGCATCTGATTGAGGAGGCTACAACCCAGCTTGAAGGAATTGATGTCAATCTCATTGTTACTTTTGGCCATTGAGTTGTTTTGTTGGTTGTTTCCTCAACTTGCCATTTTCCCAGTTCAATAGTCAACTGTCTAGGACCTAGGTATGATAATAGTCTGAAATGAGTCAAATCTTCCCCTGTGATGAGTTTGACCTTTGATGATTGATCATGTTGATCTTGTAGCCTTCTAGGCATATCATGTGGTTTTTTGGACTCTATAGGCCATTTAGAGCCTCATCGATTATGTATTCTCAATTTTGATTCAAATATGTATTGCACTTGGTGCCATTTTGATATATTCACCCTTACACGTATATACATGAGTAGACTTTGCAAATTTTGTCTCTAAAGGTTTGGAATCTTTAAAATAAAGTTTTCCCTTGAAAAATTGAATATTTTATGTAATTTTTTAAAAACCAACTCATTGAAATCAAACCAGTCTGAGTCATTGTCGAGTCTGAATCTGGGCCGAGTTGACCCTCGGTCGATTCCGTGTCAATGTCCGAGTTTTTAAACATTGATCATAAAATGTCAGTATAGAACAAAACCCAACCCAATAGCTTCCAGATGCCATTTGACTATATAAAAAAAAATTGAAATTTATATTGGTGTCCACTAAAGATTACAACCAGCAAAAGAAACCCAACCAAAAACCAAGGGTGAAAGGGGCCCTCATAGAATGAGATGAAATGAAATGAAAGCTATAAGAACAGATGGGTATAGAATGGGGCAGAAGACTATAGCTTAGTGCCCCACATCCCCTTACCAAAAATCATAGGCAATATCATTTATGCATACAACGCAAAACTCCTCCTTCCAAGCCCGATTTTCCTAGACATGTGGCAAAGATATTATATTATGTATACTAGTGCATATCTGGTCATATCATTGAAAACTAATATATATAAATAGATTGATAGATAGATACATAGATAGAGATAATTATCTGCGACACGTCCATAAAGATTATGATCTAAATGGAAAACAGGAGAAACCACTAGCAAGAAAGAAATGATCAATCTTATCATGCCATGCCTTGGGGTCTTTCTTCAACCCATACAATGACTTCTTCAACTTACAAATAAATGTGCAAGTGTCATCATCAACAAAACCTAGAGATTGCTACATATATATCTCCTCAAGAAGATCCCCATTAAGAAAAGCGAACTTCACATCTACTTGGTGAAACTCCCATTAGAAACTTACAACAGATGATAAAATAATTCAAATGGTGTCCATCTTGGTGACAGAAGTGAAACTATCAATGTAATCAATGTCTTCTATCAGAGAAAATAACTTAATGATCAAGCAAGCTTTATTCTTCTAAATGTGTCGATATGAAAAGAGCTTCGTTTTGTAGATCCATTTTTCATCCAACAATATTGTTCCCTAGTGAAAGACGTTCATCTCCTGACTATGATTTTTCATCAAAGAGTGGTATGCTTCTTCCATTGTGCCTTCCCATTCTAGTTTGTCATGATCCTTTGCATAAAACTAAGGATCATAAGTGTCCATGCCCCTCAACATAAGAGAAAAAATGGTTTGTTGCTTCTGACTACAAGTCTTTCGAGTATTTGAAGCATCACCAACACCAAGACCTTCATGTCAAGAGCCTTGTTTTAAAAATCAGTCAACTCGAACTCGGACTCTGCCAAGTTGACCGAGTTGACCTTGAACCAAGTTGTGTTGGCCTGCAAATCGGATTGGGTGACCAATTCGGTATCAAACCGACCGAGTCTATGTCCGACTCGATCAATTCGATACTGATCCGATCAACTCGACCGATTCCTGTTAGTTTTTGTACCTAGGGAAGTGTTCCCCTAGTGACTTTTGCTTAAGTCACTTAGAAAGGGGAAAAAAGTGACCCTTACATTAAATGACTTGTGAAAAGCATTAATGAGACTTTATAACCATAAAGTCACTTTTTGATAAATTTAAGTGGGTGAGTGAAATTAATATTTATGAGAAATAAATAGGAGCATTTAATTTCAACCGTTGATCTAATCTAATCTCATCCATTAGATTTAAAAAACCCTAGGGTTTGAACAAAAAGAGAAAGGGAGGCATTTCATTTTTCACTTTTGAGAGATTCAAGTGAAGAGAAGAGAAAGAAAGCAAGAGAGAACTAGGGCATGATTTTCGAGAAAGCTGCAGCAAGTTTCCAGCAGCAGCACGCAAATCGAGGAGGCACAGTTTACAAGGCAAAGGTACAGTAGCATTAAGTGGTACGATTTTCGAGGCATTGTACAGCAGGTTGTGGCACGGGTTTCTAGGCAACCATACAGCTGAACAGTGGCACGGATTTCGAGGACCGTACAGCACTATTATTGCTATACAGTACAGCACAGGTTCCAAGGTATTTTGGGCACAGTTTTCGAGGAGTTTTACTGGCACAGTTTTCAAGGAAAGTACAACAATATTTATTGCTGCAAATCCGTACAGCAGGCTGAGCACAGAAATCGAGGCAAGCTGGGCATAGAAATCGAGGACCGTACAGCTCAAAAATTATGACTGTTGGCATAGAAATCGAGGCAGTGATTGCACGGATTTCAAGGCTGATATTTTTCTGGTTGAGATAAGTAGTTTTTGACTGAAAAATAATGTACTAAAATTTTGCTGAAGAAATAATAAATCTCTCTCTCTCTGACTGGTTTTCCCCGTGGGGGTTTTTCCAGGGCTATTGGCCGAAAATTCTGAGTTTGATTTTTTAATGGTGTGCATGTTAAAATTAAATTTCTGCTTGTTAAAGTGAATTTACAGCGTGTTTAATTGTTTGAGATTTTTCATAAGTAATTTCCAGCCAATGCAAAACCAGCTGGAAATGAAATGCACTGAAATGTTGACATAAACCAGCAAGCTGCAAAACACAGAAAAAATTTACATGGTATCAAAGCTTGGGGGCAGAAAACAGTAAAATTTGCAGACACAGAAATTTCCAGATTTGGGTATTTTCTTCTGTTAGTGAACAGCACCTTGTTGGGTTGACAGTAGAGATGGTTACAGGACTTAGGTTAGAGGATAGGCTGGATGGGACAAGTAGCTTTGTGCCATGGAAGGCTAGGATTTTGCTGGTTTTAGAGGAAAATGAGATGTGGGAGGAGGTGGTTAGAAATACTACAGCAAACCCCGTTTAGATTCCCGCTGCCACAGATGCAGCAACATTATCAGCCTTCAACAAGAAGGACTGTAAAGCTAGAAGAATAATCCTTGATGCAGTTAAAGATCATATCATCCCTCACATTTCAGGCAAAGCTAGGGCACATTTGATGTGGAGTGCTTTGACCAATTTGTACGAGAGTACCAATGAAAACCGGAAGATGGTTCTCAAGGAGAAGCTGAAGAGTATAAAGATGAATGGTGGAGAGGGAGTGACAGCTTACCTTACCAGGATATCTGCAGTTAGAGATGAGCTAGCAGCAGTTGAGGAGGTGGTCACTGCTACTGAGCTTGTGCGTACAGCAGTGAATGGGGCTTCCAAGCCCTGGGGTGCATTTGTGCAGGCTATAGTGGGCAGAGAGAACCTACCTTCATGGGAGAGACTGTGGGATGACTTTGTGCAGGAGGAGACCAGGAGAGGTCTCGTACAGGGCAGTTCATCACAGGGTAGGGAAGATGAGGAGAACGTGACTTCAACAGCAAAGGGGAAGAAGAAGAAGAAGGGTGGGGCCAAGCAGCAACAGGGTGGGAAGAAGAAGGACTTGAGTAAAATCAAGTGTTATGGTTGTCAGACATTTGGGCACTATGTTTCACAGTGTCCAAACAAGAAGAGGAAGGGGCAACAAACTGCAGTCTCAGCGGAGGTTGATGACTTTGGAGACAGATTTCAGAGAGAGTTTTCTCTGTGTGCTGGGCAGATTAAGAGAGAGAGAGCCTCTTTAGTTACCAGCACTGATGTGGATATGGAGATGGAGTATTCCTTGTTGGAAGGCCATCAGACGAGTGCATCCACCACTGCTACTTGGTATATTGACAGCGGAGCTTCGAGCCACATGACAGGTGCTCGAGAGATGTTCTCCGAGCTTTCACAGACAAGTACAGATGTGGAGGTTGTGCTAGGCGATGACACCATTGTTAGAGCAGTTGGTCGAGGGACCATTACATTTCAAAGGGAGTCTATGAGTCCCATGACTCTAAGGGATGTGTTATATGTCCCTGGGCTGAAGAAGAACCTTGTATCAGTTTCCACCATTGAGGATAGGGGTCTTGGGGTATGTTTCTCGGATGGGAGAGTGCAAGTATTCCCCAGGACTACAGGAGTATCTACCTCCATGGACATTGGGGTTAGATGTGGAAAGCTGTACAAGCTCTTGTTTCAGCCGCAGCACGCTCTAGCACATAGCAGCAGCAGTGAGCTATGTGAGCTATGGCATCGGAGGATGGCCCACTTACATCACCCAGCTCTAAGATTGTTGAGGAGCATGGTTACAGGTTTACCCGAGTTCAGCACTGAGCAGAGTGATGTGTGCAGGGGGTGTGCTTTGAGAAAGTACACCAAGACTGCTTTTCCAAGCAGTGACACCAAAGCAGCAGGTGTGCTTGACTTGATCCATTCTAATATTTGTGGTCCTATGTCATCAGTCTCTTTGACTGGATTTGAGTACTATATCATCTTCATTGATGACTATTCCAGGAAGACCTGGATCTACTTCTTGAGGAGCAAGAAGTCACCCTTAGTATTGAGTGTCTTCCAAGGGTTCAAAGCCCTTGTGGAGAAGCAGAAAGGAAGGAAGATTCAAATGTTGAGATCGGACAATGGGGGTGAGTATACCTCCAAGGAGTTCGATGGATTTTGCACACAGGAGGGTATACAGAGACATTGACAGTTCCCTACACTCCTAAGCAGAATGGAGTAGCAGAGAGGAAGAACAGGTAGATTATGGGAGCAGCGAGAGCGATGCTCCATGATCAGGGTTTACCGTTCTCTCTATGGGCAGAGGCATGCAGCACTGCAGTTTATCTGCAGAACAGGAGTCCTCACCGTGCTTTGGGGAGGAAGACTCCTGAGGAGATGTACACAGGCAAGAAGCCTAAGGTAAGCCACTTTCGTATATTTGGTTCTTTGACTTACTCTCACGTTCCTTCTGAGAAGAGAACAAAGTTTGATCCCACTACAGAGAGAGGCATCTTTGTGGGATATGATGAGACTTCGAAGGCCTATCGGCTTTATCTTCCTGGCCATAAGAGAGTTGTTGTTAGGCGGGAGGTGAAGTTTGATGAGGAGAGAGACTTCAAGAAGTCCAGAGAGATAGAGCAGAGGGAGCAACAGGCTCCCACACCTTAGGTGACTCAGGCTTCTTCGATACAGATTTCAGGTCCACAGGTTTCCAGAGTGACTGGATCACAGAGTACAGGCACACCTTATACAGGTTCAATGGTTCAGGTGACAAGTACTTAAGGGATAGGTTCAGGTTTTGGTTCGCAAGTTACAGGTTCTTCAGGGACTGGTTCTGTTATCACCTATTTTGTACCATAGTTGGATTATCTGAAGAGCCGCCATTTGTCAAGCATGATGAATGTTTGTACTTTGTCAAGCATGATGAATGTTTGTACTCCAGTATATCAAATGATCCGGCTTTTGTGACTAGCCAGTTTTGGCTAGCCAGTTTTATTTTTCAGTTGACATGACCATGGCCCCATGGGGTTTGTAATAAAGTGTGCTAGTAGGATCTGAGTGTCTCGGCTCCCCATGACTTGATTAAGCAACTAAGGTATTCCAGGGAGTTTTTTCCCTTGTCAATTATACTTTGCCTATAGCCGAGCTATAATCGATGAGGTTTTTTCCCGCTTCCTCCAAAGCTGGAATGCCCGATTTTGAAAATTTTAGCCATGGGGGGTTATTAGAGTCCAACTGATGTATATAAGCCTACTATACACTGTTAGAATAGTTGTCGGTCATGTCCTAGGTCTCTAGGACCCTCAGAAAAAAAAAAATCGAAAAAATTTTACCGGGTCCGTCGAAATTTGGGTTTTTAATTATTTTTAAATCTAATAAATTTCTCTATAGTTTAAATAGAAAAATATAAATTTGTAATATGTCAGTCATCCGGGGTCCGAATTCAGTGATTGATGGCTCGTTTCATAAGCCAAAAATCACACATGACCCGTGGACCAGCTAAACCCAAGTTTCGGATGTCATTTAGGCCTCCTAATTAATATTTTCTCTAAAAAGCCATTTACAGAGAAATTATTAATTAAAATAATAAATTTGAATATTTTGGAGAAATCCAAATCTCTCCAAAATAATCCAAATGGACTAAAGTAAAAGGCTAAATGACATGGCATCAGTCATTAATGAAGATTCCAGTCAACTCCCAGTGCTTTCAGTGAGTTATCCAGTCACAAGCAAAAGATCTTCTTGGAGAAATTCGCCCACCTTCATGCAATTTCGTTTTTGGTGATGTGTTGGTTCATTTAATGGTTAAGTGAAGTGGTATTCAATGCTAGGTAGGCGCCCTCCTCAAATTGAGGGTACACTCCATCACAAGTTCGAGTTAGCATTCAATTCAAAGCTCCAAGCTGGTGTTATGTGGCATTCACGCCCTCCTTGATATCCTCACGTGATTATGGATTGGATTTCGATTTAACACATGGCACATGATATGTGGTTGGTGGAGTTTCCAAGAAAGGGATGGGGGGCGCCTTGCCTAGGTGGAGGCCACCTCCCCACCCTCATTCATTACCAAATGGCGAGTTGTCTATTAGTTATGGGTTGGAGCTCTACTCCAAGCCTTGGGATTGACTAGGATTGGATTTTTTACTATGTTATTGACTCTCTTCAATGCCAATTCGAATTAGGGTTTTAGCATTGAATTTTGTTATATAAGAGAGGCCATTTGGGCTTTCTCTTCATGGAGATTTTAGGCAAGAACACTCTACCAAAATCATTGTAACACTTGTTTTATGCTATTGGAATAAACATCGACTTTGGAGGTCTATGCATGGTTCAAGGACTTGGTTCACATTGTTTTGGTGATATCCCTCTCACCTTATGTTTTTTTTATGCAAGTCATTATTCAATATATGTTCTAACATAGCATTAGAAATATCTTGTTCGGATTTGTGTGCATGAATGTAAGGGTTTTGCAGAGATATTCCAAGGTGGAGAGTGGCTTGGAAATCAAGCTAGTCTTTATTTATACATTGGTTTTTTCCTCTCTAATTTGTTCTTTTGCAGGTCCTCCAAGTCTTTCTATTCTCAAACAAACACAAATTTTCTACTTCAACTTGGTTACTTGTTTCCTTGGGCTTATCTCTTCAAGCTCTCCATACTGTCCATTTGTTTGGCTGCCCACTGTCTACCATCCACCTTCACCTTTCCCATTCATTTTTCTTCTCATTCATCCCTCATTCGTCCATCCATGCTAGCTGCTGTTCTCCCTTCCCTTTGGCTGCCCCATTCTCCTGCCTGTTGACTGTCCCATTCACCTATTTGCAGCCATTGCCACAGTCATTTGTTTGGCTGCCCCTTTATCCTCATTTCACTGCTGTCCCATTTACCCATTTGCAGCCACTTACCACTTCACTTGGGAGCCTTCTCGTCCACCTTTGAGGTTACCCTAAAAGCATACAAAAAGCAAAAACGATTGGACTCTTTAAGGTTTGGATTAATGGTAGTATTTTTACGCCTTAAAGGATTGATAGTTAGTCATTAGTGGATCTAGTTTTCTCTTGTTTCATTAGCTAGCTGCATTTGCATTCATATTATTGTTAAATCCTTGCATCCTAGATCCCATCGAAAGTTAGAGTTTGGTTAAATTAAATGTTTTCACTTTTATGAGAAGTCAGTTTAGTTCTTGTTAACATCTCATTTAGGTCTTGCATTTAGTAAAATTTTTTGTATTTTCGCAATCTCATTCAAAGACAAAAAATTGCATGTTAGATATTTCATTTTATTTTATAGTGTAGATCTTTTTCCCATCACATTCTAGGCACTTGTTGTTTGCTGGTCTGTTTGCATTTTTACATATGTTTTGAAATAAAAAATCTCGTAAATCATAGTTTTAAAATCTTTTTTAGATTCCAGGTTCAATAGTTTAAATTTTTGTCTCTATTCTAATGACTAATGGGTGCCTTGTTTGAGAAATCTTCGAGACTTGTGTAGGTGTTTCAAAAAAGAAGAAAACTTGAAAAGCTTTTAAGAAGTAAGATCCAAGAAAGAACCAAAGAGAAGCTCAAGTGAAGTATGAACCAAGGAGAAGTGCAAACCACGAATGTCTTTTGAACTAAACCACTATCCTTTGTACAAACTCATAAGAATTTTCTTCTTTTTCATTTAAGTTTTATCTCTCAAAAGTCCTTCAAAGGTTTTAAACCCAAGGCATTTGTAAAAGTTTAATAAAAGTTAAGTGGAGGAGGCCTCCACCTTTTTTGGTTTTCTTCCCCATTTGGGGAAGAGTGTTGTGATTGGTTAGATTAGATCTTTCATTTTCCGCTTTAGAGTAATCAATTTTTTCATTTTCGTACTCTCTTCCAAGTTTTGACTTGAGGTAGTATCCTTGGGATTTCATCTCAAGGGCAGGATCACATAACTTTGTGGTTACTCCTCTCTCCCCGTTAGTTGCCTTGGTCGAAATTTCAACTAGCTGGAAAGTTCTCAAGTGCTAGCGATTCTAGTGGCCAACCTTGTTCGGAGGAAGACCCCACCTTAGATTAAATCTGTTTGGTAGAACACTAAGTTAAATTTTAATTTCATTCTGCAAGTGGCATGCTAGTTGTCTTTTATATCTTTTGCGCTATCACATGGTTTATCTTTACAACTGCTTCTACTTACAATAAAATAAACAAAGCCTCTTGAACTTAGCCAAATCCAAGTCAAGAGCACTCTCTGTCGGAGAGCATTTTTAGATTTGCATTTTCCCCTTGCATTAGGCATATTTGTAAAAATTCTGCACTTTACTGTTTGCTGGTTTGTGTTAACAATTTGTGGTTTTCACCTACAGCCGGTTATGCATAGGCTGTAGGTTACTTATAAAATTTTCTGTAACAATCAAACACACAATAGAATGCTACTAACAGGCTGAAAACACATTTTAAACATTCACACATGAAAAGATAGACTCAGAGATTTTTGGCCAAAATCGAGCCCTGGAAAAAACCCCACGGGGAAAACCAGTTAGAGAGAGAGAGAGGTATTATTTCTTCAGTAAGTCAAAGTACATAAATTTACACAGCAGAAAATTTACTTATCTCCACCATGAAATTTCACCCAACAAATTTCTCGAAAACTGTGCCAAATAGCAGCCTTGAATTTTGTGCCTGGGTGCCTCAATTTCTGTGCTGAAAATACAGTGACTGTAAAGTACAGTCCTCCTCGACTTCTGTGCAGAATACTGTCTCGAAATATGTGCCCCAAATCTACCTCAAAATGTGTGCAGCAAACCTTGAAAACTGTGCCCCTCAACCTCCTCGAAATCTGTGCTGAGATTTTTGGGAAAGGTGCCCAAAATACACCTCGGGCTGAGTGCAAACACTATCGAAATTTGTGCCCAGAATTTCTAGAAACTCATGCCCAGATTTCCTCGAACTTTGTGCCAATAAATGACTGTTGTACTTTCAGAACTCGGGATGTGTGCCTCCTCGAACTTCGTGCCAAGTCAAACTGCCTCGGGATTTGTGTTGTACGGCCACCATTAAATGCTGCTGTACTAACCCTCGAAATGTGTGCAGAGATGGCTGCCTCGGGATTTGAGCCTACTGAAGAAAATGATTAGAAAACCGTACTGTGCATTAAATGCCCAAACTGGTACCTCGATTTCTGTGCATTAATAAAATGACTATCTCGAAGTGCGTGCTGGTCTCCTCGATTTCTGTGCCTTGCTACTCCTTGGAAATCGTGCTAGCGCTCTCTCTCAACTCTCTCCACTTCAATCACCACAAAAAAAGTGAATGGAATGAGCCTCCCTCATGCTTTTTGACTAACCCTAAGTGGGTATCTAATCCGACGGTGGAGATGAATCCAATCCAAGGGCTAAGATTTGATGAGTAAAAATATCACTTTATTTAATTCACTTAAATAAATATTTACTCACCCACTTAACTTTAGCAAAAAGTGACTTTCATTTTATAAAGTCTCATTAAAGTGCTTTTAATGTGAGGGTCACTTTTTCCCCCTTCTAAGTGACATTAGGCTAATGTCACTTGGGGAACACTTCCCCAGATACAAAACTAACAATATTAGATTAGAAAAGTCTCTTGAACTTTGGTCTTAAGACTAAGTCAAGAGCGCTCTCTATCGAAGAGTTGAACGGTGCTCTTAATAATAAAACATTTCAACTCACGTCCCCCTTAATTAATTTATTTTTGGTTGATTATCCAACACCCGTATGCTCTGCCACCCTGAAAAGGTTGTGCTAGTACTCAGAAAGGTGAAGGATTTGCTAATTTTACAAGTGATAACCTAATTAAAACTTTACCCAATCCAAAACCAACGTCAAATCACTGAGGTTGCTTCCTGAAACAGGTGGTGTCGGGAATCCATTGTCAGACTCGAGGGTGGTCAAGCCATTGTACACTTATCCTCTAAATCTGGGTGCTCCCGACCTATCATCTAAGAGGTTGCCAGTATTTTTCCTGGTTAGGTTTACTCTTTTGATATCCTTGTTTTTAGCTTAATAATCAAGACCATTAAAATATTAAGTTTACAAAGATAATCTGCATAACGATCTCACGATTTTCAAGACCCACACTTTCAACATCACAATCCTTACTTTTCTTTGACTCCATAAGGCACTGGTTATCTAAAATTTTATATATTGATCAAGACCATTTGTCCTTGTGTTTATTTCATATTGTGAATGCTTTAGTGATTTATCAAATCTTGATTCGTACGGCCATCTTGTTATCTTATCTCGCAACGTGGATTGCTTATTATCTGTTATTCATCTTTACATATTTTTTGTCTCATCACAAGAAAACTCCTAAACAACACCCATCTATATCACTTCATCAAAAACATTATAAAACATAAGAGCCTTAGTGAAACTCTTTTTAGGGACTACCCCCCTTGGCTTCGTTAGGAGTTAGCCTAAACAGAGGAGTTGGAATTCAGGTGACAGTACCTAGCTCATTGCTTGCCCCCAAGGCCACACCTCTCCCCACTTCCAGTGAGGGAGACAACTTTCGAAAGATTTCCGCTGCTGGTGTGCAATCTGGCGGACAACAGGTTCATCAGTCACTGGTCCTCGGAGTGTTGGACCTTTTGCTTCTGGGAGTTCTTCAGATGAGGATAGACCAGTATGGGAGGAGCCTTCAAGGAAGAGGAAGCCTAAATGGCTTCAAGACACCTTGAAGGAAGCAGAGGCATTTGGTAGACCCCAGGAAGAGATCAAGACAGTAGTGATGCCGGATAGACTGGGTATGGCTCTTGTTGCGAGTCTTCGTGATTCAGAGCCTTCCACATTTGAGGAGGCTTCTCAGCATCAGGTTTGGAGAGATGCCATGATGGAAGAGTACCATGCCATCATGAAGAATGATGCTTGGGAGATAGTGCCGAGACCAGAGAGGAAGTCTGTTGCGACTTCCAAGTGGATCTACAAAGTGAAGCATGTTGCGGATGGCAGTGTGGAGAAGTACAAGGCTCGGTTTGTGGCATGGGGGTTTTCACAAGTTGAGGGAGTTGACTATGATGAGACTTTTGTGCCAGTTGCTCGATATTCTTCCATCAGAGCAGTGATTTCTATAGCAGCAGAGATGGGTTGGAAGATCCACCAGATGGATGTGAAGACCGCATTTCTCAATGGTCTTCTGCAGGAGGAGGTGTACTTAAAGCAACCACAGGGATTCGAGATTCATGGGAGAGATTCTCATGTGTGCAGGCTGAGGAAAGCCTTGTATGTACTGAAGCAAGCTCCTGCAGCTTGGTACTCCAAGATCGATGCATACTTGACTTCGATGGGTTTTCAGAAGAGTGAGGCTGATCCCAACCTTTACTACATTGTGGTTGGTGGAGATCCTCTCATTCTTTTGTTATATGTTGATGACTTGTTTATCACTGGAGAGGAGCGTCTCATTGCACATTGCAAGAGAGACCTTGCTACTGAGTATGAGATGACTGACATTGGGTTGATGCATTACTATCTGGGGATGGAGGTTTGGCAGGAGCCTGGACATATTTTCCTAGGACAGGGGAAGTATGCAATTGATATTCTGAGGAGATTTCGGATGGAGGATTGCAGGCCAATGTCTACACCTATGATCACCAACTGGGAGCAACTTCATGCTTCCGCGGGTAAGTTGGTGGATCCTACACTTTACTGTCAGCTCATTGGGTCGTTGATGTATCTGGTCAACACCAGGCTAGACTTGTGTTTTGCGGTGAACACTCTTAGCCAGTTCATGGTGGAGAATAGGAATGTACATTAAACTGCCGCAAAACATGTGCTGAGATACCTTGCAGGTACAATGGACTATGGTTTGGATTACAGGGGTTCGGGTGGAGTCAGTTTGGTTGGTTTCACAGATTCAGACTAGGCAGGCAGTGTGAGGGATCAGAAGAGCACTTCCGGTTGTTGTTTAAGTTTGGGCTCGGCAGCAATGTCGTGGTTCAGTCGGAAACAGAAGTCCGTTGCATTGAGTTCTGCCGAGGCTGAGTATATGGCAGCCAGTCAGGCTACTTGTGAAGCACTGTGGCTTCGCAAGCTGTTGGTAGACTTATTTGATCAGGAGCTTAGACCTACAGTGATATATTGTGGCAATCAGAGTTGCATTCAGCTCTCTGAGAATCCAGTGTTCCATGACAGGTCAAAGCATATTGAGATCAGGTACAATTTCATCCATGACTACATTCAGAGAGGAGCAGTTGAGTTGTAGTACATATCCACTGATAAGCAGGTAGCAGATATCCTGACGAAATCTTTGGGGAGGGGCAAATTTGTCTTCTTCAGAGACAAGTTGGGAGTGGTGCAGAACACCTTCCTCGGTAAGAGGGAGTGTTAGTTTTTGTACCTAGGGAAGTGTTCCCCTAGTGACTTTTGCCTAAGTCACTTAGAAAGAGGGAAAAAGTGACCCTTACATTAAATGACTTGTGAAAAGCATTAATGTGACTTTATAACCATAAAGTCACTTTTTGATAAATTTAAGTGGGTGAGTGAAATTAATATTTATGAGAAATAAATAGGAGCATTTAATTTCAACCGTTGATCTAATATAATCTCATCCATTAGATTTAGAAAGCCCTAGGGTTTGAACAAAAAGAGAAAGGGAGGCATTTCATTTTTCACTTTTGAGAGATTCAAGTGAAGAGAAGAAAAAGAGAGCAAGAGAGAAATAGGGCATGATTTTCGAGAGAGCTGCAGCAAGTTTCCAGCAACAGCACACAAATCGAGGAGGCACAGTTTTCAAAGCAAAGGTACAGCAACATTAAGTGGTACGATTTTCGAGGCATTGTACAGCAGGAAGTGGCACGAGTTTCTAGGCAACCGTACAGCTGAACAATGGCACGGATTTCGAGGACCATACAGCACTGTTATTGCTGAACCGTACAGCACAGGTTCCAAGGTATTTTGGGCACAATTTTCGAGGTCATTGGCGCAGTTTTCAAGGAAAGTACAGCAATATTTATTGCTGCAAATTCGTATAGCAGGCTGAGCACAGAAATCGAGGCAGGATGGACACAGAAATTGAGGACCATATAGCTCGAAAATTATGACTGTTAGCACAGAAATCGAGGCAGTGATTGCACAGATTTCAAGGCTGATATTTTCTGGTTGAGATAAGTAGTTTTTGACTAAAAAATAATGTACTGAAATTTTGTTGAAGAAATAATAAATCTCACTCTCTCTGACTAGTTTTCCTCGTGGGGGGTTTTCCAGGGCTATTGGCCGAAAAATTCTGAGTCAGCTTTTTTAATGGTGTGCATGTTAAAATTAAATTTCTGCCTATTAAAGTGAATTTACAGCGTGTTTAATTGTCTGATATTTTTCATAAGTAATTTCCAGCCAATGCAAAACCGGCTGGAAATGAAACACACGCAAATGTTGACATAAACCAGCAAGCTGCAAAACACAGAAAAAATTTACAATTCTCAACCTGAACCTGTCGAGTTTCCTATGTCAGCGCATGTGGGTTTGTGGACTCAACAAAAATCGTAATTTTTTTTTATAAATATTCCTAACCCTAAATGTTAATACTAAATCTAATCTAATCCACTCTGTTCAATAGTATTTGGTAATATTAAATTCTTAAAGTAAAAGTGGCATTCTCCTTATCTTTCATTTTCTATCATTTTACTTAAATTTTTAGCATTACAGTTAATTGTTTCAGGATGTTTGAGAGTGGTTCCAACCTCATCGGACTTAAAATGCAAAAAGTAGAATTTTAGATCCCATTCAGAATTCAACAGACCTGTGTTACCGGATCCGCCACCCCAGTGTCGCGGATCCGCGGATCCGATACGTATCCGGATGGGATCCACCTAGGATCCATCATGGAAACGTATCCCCTACAGAAGGAAACGTATCCTAGTCCTATGAAACGGATCCTGTGAAAAACCAAACATTTCCTGAAATTTTCAAACGGATCCTGAAACTTCCAGTGCTTCTATGACCCATTGATCCCCCCCCCAAATTGTTTTTTAATGAAAAACTTAAAAAACCCTACAACTAATGGCTAAAAGTGTAAAACCCATTCCTGCTCAAGGTTTGATCTATCCTTATGTCAAGATCTGCTCTTGAACTCTGATATATCAATATCAAGTTCTGCTCTCAATGCTTTTATTTGATTTATCTTTATGGTCAATGTCTGCTGTCAAGGGTTGATCTATCATTACATACTATGTTGTTGCTCACTTCACCTACATTGTTATGTAGTCTTGCCATAGTCAAGAAAACCACTTTATTCCCTGCTGATAGGGACATGTGGATATGGTTCACAAAAACACTATTATGACCCGCTTCAAGTTCATGCTAAAATGGTTTTTAAAATTATCAAAATGGTTTTTAAAATTATCAATATCAATCATGGTTACAACTCATCAAATTATCAGTTATGGTACATGAACTCTCTTTTTTGGCAATAACTTATAGTTCTACTCTTGAGTTTCATGAATAGTTTGATTCTTCACTCTAGAGTCTATATTTTTATTTATTATATAAATATTTTTATATTTTTTTGTACTTTCCGTTTCCCCGCCGTATTCGGATCCTAGGTTTTAAAAAATCTGGTGAATCCGTATCCGGATCCGTATCCGTATCCGAATCCGTATCTGTATCCTGGTAACTTAGTAACAGACTCAATAGTTTTAAGGATTTTAAGATTGCAAAGTTTCCACCAAACTCTATCATATATGAGGGTATGGGATTGGCATTTAATCAAGCACATCAACCCCTCTATATACCTTGATGTTGGTGGTGTTGATTGTTGAACTCCTCTGTCATGACCTTAATAAAAATGTACTCTTCACTCAAGCAAAATCACTTATCAAGCATGGGAAGCTTTTTCTACCTTATTTTAATGATTGGATTAGGAATTTTCATCAAAATTGTAGGGTGTTGATTCGTTAACTAATGTACTTGGAGGATCAACTTTGAGATTCAAGGTAGAGGCAAGGGTTAGACCCTAGATTCAGCTTAGAATCTAACCCTAACCCTAAAGCTATAAGAGGAACCCTAACCTTGTGTTTCTAGGCATTCAGCTAGCACTACTACTATAGTTGTAGATGACCGAGTCCAAGCTTGAGACAGATGATGATGAAAATTTTGCATTCCCAACCCGGTTTCAAGTTTGGTTTTTCATATGAAGTTTAATGCCCAAACCCCATCAATGTAAAATCACATTACATACATGAAAAATAGATTTTTCTTGAAACACATGGAAAAAATTTCTTTCTTTTCAAACTCAGAAAATTATGACAGCCAAACCATAAATTTAACTCAAAAAATTTTGGCCAAATTGGCTCAGGGAAAACCCCGAAGGAAAACCTCACTAGGAGAGAAGTTTTATTCTTTCAAAGAAATTACAAAAATTACAGCACTACTTATCTCAACCAAATTCTTCTCGAAAATTGTACCAAACTGTCCCAGTACGGCCTGCTGAAATTTCTGTACCTTTACCTCGATTTCTGTGCCCAGAATTCTGCTGTACGGCCTCACACATGCGGCCTTTAAAACTGTGCAAAAATAACAGCAGTTTGCTGCCTCAAAAACTGTGCAAACTGTATGGCCTGTTAACAGCAATAAATGCTGTACTTTCACCTCGAAATCTATGCCTGAACTCAGCCTCGATTTCTATGCAGCTGTACGGTCTGGTACTGTATGGTCTGCCTCGATTTCTGTGCAAATTAGAACTGCTGTACACTGCCTCAATTTCTGTGCACTTGTCTTGGGAAACATGCCTCTCACAAGCTCCTTGGGATTTGTGCCAGTTTCAGACTTCTTCCTCCCTAGGTCGAATTCTCTTCAAAATCTAGTTTCTTCTTCTCTTCTTTCTCTCCTCTCCTTTCTTTTCTTCTTTTGCTCTCCAAATCTCATAGGTAACAATGAATTAGGTTTTGTGCCTTTTCTCTAGTTTTATATGAGGTAACCAACACCCACCAGATCCATGGCTAGGATTTAATCTTGACTTGATGAGATCTAGGGCCCACATTAATTGCTCATTAATGTCTTATTAAATAAATGAAAACACTTTTTCCATTCATTTACGTAAGTGACCACTTTTAATTAAATGTTCCCTTAAGTCTCATAAAGTCAAATTAAAATTATAAACTCAATCTCACTTTATAAAGAGACTTTATAGTTTATATAAATAAAGTACATCTCACTTTATAAAGTGACTTTTTAAAAATAAAGTACTAGGGACCTCATTTAATGTTTTTATGTCCACCCCAAGCAATGTTATCAAAACCGGACCGGTGATCGAACCGGCAGAGCCCAAAATGTGAACCAGACCAGAACTGGAAAAAAACCAAAAAAGAAAAAAAAGACCCAAAAAAAAAAAAAAAAAATGTGTGATTCTTCCTTCTAGTAACATCACTCTGTTGAGGGGTGTAAGATATAGTGCACTAAAAACTAATGCCATGTTTGGTAACTAATGCCAAATTTGTTACAAAGATCCTCAAAGTCATGATTATCGTATTCACTATCATTATCGGCCCTCTGAATTTTAATAGATTTGAACTCCCAAAACTTATCTAAGACTTGATTCTTTTGCTTAAAAATATAGACTCATATACACCTAGAATAATCATCAAGGAAAGTCAAAAAGTAAAGGAAAGGTTATCCATCAAACTTCGCTATGTAATGCTTTCCCAAAATGTATCCTTTGCAAACACAATCTTGCAGCAATAAGGAAGGTAAGCCATGTACCATCTTCAATCTACTCATCAACTAGAAACTGTGAAAGTGCAAGTGACCCATATTTTTGAGGAAATTCCTGATAGGCTTTTGTACCACATGGAAATTTTTGTTTAGGACTGTTATTGCAAATTCAGAAATGTAACCTCTTGCTAGAGGTATCCCGGATCTAATCCATGAGAGCTTTCAAACATAGGGCTGTTCTAAAATATTTGATTATAGCAGTGAACAACAGTAAATATTTCACCTTTACTTCAGTCCAAATAACTAGGCAGCTCAAGTGAAAATATACCAAACAAGTGTACTTCAATGTCGAGAAGTTACAGCCCTTGGGGAACACTTTCATACATATAGCAAACCTGAAATAACTTTATTACAGCAGTAAATCTGACCTCTTATCTTCAAGGTGTATGTTAAATTTATTAACAATTTCAGCCCAATGTTATATCAAATCAACATAAACAAAAAGTGCTTGAATTTATCACAATCAAGAAGACAGCACAAGCTGAAAATCAAATATGCAAGTACGCAATGATTGGACAGCTGAGACACTTCATTAATATATAAGAGATGAAGTACATGTGCATACTAACAACTTATCACAAGCTGGTACAATCTCAAGTTCTCCAAACCCTAGTTATGAAAACCATAGAAAACACAAACCACCAGCTGCTCCTTGCTAGGAATCGCTCCTAGTCCTAGCCAAAGTTGGTTTCTCCAACAAAGATCCTCAACAAGCTAGCTTCATCACCAGCAAGTTCTCCTTGGCACATGCAAAACATCTTCTTCTCTTTTCATCCTCAACAAGCATAAGTAGCACTAGGGTTACCAAAACTCTAGTCCTCTTCTCTCACAAGAGCTAAAAGATACAACGCTTCTTTTGCCCTCTAGGTTTATCACAAACCCTTGCTTTTTTGCCTACTTAGGGTGAAACCCTAACCCAAGAATTTCCCTTGAACTTCTCCAAGAACTCTAGTCCTTCGAGATAAAGAGATAATACAATGAAGAATACAAGAGAGAGAGAGAGAGAGAGAGAGAACTGCTCTTCACTCCTCACATCTCTAACAAGTGTGTGAATGAATGAATAAAGGACTATATCCTTACTCTATTTAGTGAGAAGTAAGGGAGGCCAACAATATAAAGTGGACCTAATCCATTGTAAGCAACCGAACACAAGTAAGCTCACATGTGAATCACTCCCTCTACAAGTGTCACATCTCATGGAGTACTCATGCCTTAGAGCCTTGCTTATTGGTTGTCTTCACCTTGGAGATCCACCTTCTCAAGCCTTCAAAGCTTCAACTCTCTAAGCCATGTTCTCCTTCAAGTCCACCCTATTACCCCCCATTTTGTATGGGTGCCCACGTCTGATTTTGATCACACTCTGGAAACTCTGGAAAAAGGGGTGAGATTGTCCTTGATGATGATTTGAGGGTTCATACCTGAATTTTGATGATGCCCGAGGATATTTAGCTGCTGTTGGAGGTCAAAAGATGATGAAGTAAAGTCAAATGAGGCATTAGGTAAGCTTTACCAACAATTTTGAGCATGTTTGAGCCCTCTTGAAACTAAGAAATGAAGTGCTGGGCAGAACCTAAGCATATTTCAGCCTGATAAACAGTCTTGTGGGCATTCTTACACCTTTTCAGCAATAAAAAAGTACAACAGAATTTCTGGGCAGTAGTTGGACATTCCTATGCATGGTTCTGACCTCTAAAGGTCAACAAGCATCATCCTTTGCAATTCTGGGCTCATTTGTGAATGAAAACAGCAGTTCTGGGAAGTTCTCAACCCTCAAACAGCCTCAACTTTAAAATCTGAGTTGATTTTGGTCACCTCTGGGCACTTGAACAGTGGTGAAATGGATCATTTCGCAAATCTGGGTGGGATTGTCCATGAAAGGGGCACTTCTAAGTTCTAAGCATCTAACCAGCAGTGAACAGCCACAGTGTGTGAGTTCTGGGTTTGAAAGGGGCAGATCTATGGTAAATCAGCAACAATTCTGGATAGGAAAGCAGCATAAAAATTCCAAATTATCAGGTCTGTCCACAATTATTTGGCATCAAAATCCAATTCTGGGCAATTTCCTTAACGTTTTTTAATACTTTGACCCCAAACAGCAGTCAAAATTGGCCCTAGAACAAATCTGGGAGTTTTGGGAGTTAATTTGCAGCAAGAAACATTGTGAATCAGTCATCCCTGTGCACCTTCCCACCACCAAACAGGCCTATCTTTGAATATGGACCAAATTGGAGGGCTAAAAGAAAATTCTGGGCATATTGCAGCCCTAAAAAAGTAATGAACAGCAACAGAAAACATGCTTTGATGAAATCTGGGCATAATGACAACCCTAAACCATGAGATCTGGGCATAGATTGGGAACGTTCTGAGCATTTGCAACCTTGTTTGACCTCATACAACAAGCTGTAGCCTCTCCTGAGCCTGACTCAACCCCAAAACAGTCCTGAATTAGTACTTATGGCAGCCTTAAATCATCAGACAGTAAACTTTCCTCAAGTCTGGGCATGGAAGCAGCCTTCATCTCTGATTTTGACCACATTTTGAGGGGGTTTCTCATAACAGCAGTCAAAAGCAGCCATCACTTGGGCCTATATCAATAATTGTAAGGTTGTTCACATAGTTCATAACCTATTTTATGAAGGAAGTTTTTG
The DNA here is from genome assembly GCA_027924585.1 of Larix kaempferi. Taxonomy (NCBI): domain Eukaryota; kingdom Viridiplantae; phylum Streptophyta; class Pinopsida; order Pinales; family Pinaceae; genus Larix; species Larix kaempferi. The sequence continues at coordinate 12,089,284 of BSBM01000431.1, read as the reverse complement.
TATTTGGAGGTTGTTTTATAGAATGACGTGTTTGCACTTGGGTGGCATCTAGGGACTTCTATGCATGCCTTATGGGCATCTTCTTGTGAAGAGAGCTTCCTTGGATGTTAAGTAGTGGACAGCCCTTGTTACTTGGAGATTACTTCATGAACTAGCATCCATTTGGATGCCTTCTAGATGGGGCCATCCCTTGGACGTTTTGTATTTTAAAGATAGATTGGCTGCTTGTGGACATATTCTTGTCGGAGAATCTACCTTGAAGGGGCCTTTGGAGGCTATGCGGCATCATCTTATCATTTGTTCCCTTGCTTGATGGAGGAGCTCCCTCATTTTGGGGCCTTATGTATATCTTGCATTGTGCATGTGGCTTTGACCATTTTATTTATTGCTTGATTAGAAGTTTGTTAGAAGTGGGGATCTTGTATTATTTTACCCCACCCTAGGCTAGATCTAAGGAAATAATGAGTATTTTATTGTAAAGGAAGTTTGAGCTACTCCTATATAAAGAGAGCCACTTCTTCATTTGAACTCATGGTTGGATCTTCGGAGCTTTCTCTCTTTTGGAGCTTAATTGATATATCTTTCTTTGCAGCAAATTTTGTTTAAGGGTTTCTCTCTTGTTAAGGTGTGGCATCTCTCTTGCAATTGTGCTTATCTATTGGAGATCATGTTTGCTAGCATTGTCAATGTTACTTCTCTTGAGCTATTTTAGGGGCAATATTGTAGTGGATTGAATCTTGGATAAGGTTTTATGTTGGATTCAATTGAAGTTCTTGCATAGGAGGTTTTTCTTTACATTGTCTTTCATTTGGATGGTGCAATTCTATGTCCTTCTAGTGTAGGGTTTCACTCAAGAAAGAAGTAAAGGAGAGATTGGTCCTTCCCCTTGTGATCACAAGTTGAATCCTCCAATACATCCATTGAGGCTAGGGTTGCCTAGAGCTCTCTCGTTTCCTAGATGATATTTGAAGCAAAGCCCTCTAAGTTAGCGGCCTATTGACTCCATTTGCCCCAACTTGGATTGGCATTGGTCCTTTGAAGTGGGTTCTCTTATCCTCCCATCATCCTATTGTATATCTCTATACCACAAACCTTTTCTAGGGAAACCCTTTGGAATCACCTTGCTCCTCATTGCCTTTTCCCTAGTAAACTTTAACCCTAGGAACACTCCCCCTTGAGTTGGAGAAGAACCAACCTAAAGCGAGAGGGGATAGGTGTGGTGACATTGGCATGTTTCCCTTGGTTCCCCTCGGGCTAATATGCATCTTTGGGACTTTAACCACACATGCTAGTTTGGGAGGTAACACACCCCACCTACATCGCTCCCTCAACCCAAGCATGCTTAAGTCAAGCACAAGCCTCCATGCAAGAAACCAAGTGTCGCCATAACATCTAGGGTTCGAAAATAGTCCCTCCTCTAGGATGCCTAACACTCCTCCTTTAAGGCAAGCCATCCTCCTAGGCAAGTAACCAACCTCCATGTGCATACTGCATGAAGAAGTCACCAAATTGTCTCATTCTCGAACACTCAAAGGAAGAATGCCACATAAGCATCTATACAACCAAGGGCCATCCTCCCATGCGTATGCTCATCACGACACAACCAAGGGTCATCCATACACCATGCACCCCATATCACATGAAGCACCCTCAAGCATGGTGTAAACCCATCCAAAGTAACCTCAAAAGCTTACACCCAATCTTTACAAGAAATTATTTTCACCAACACCAGTCTTCTCCCTTTGCAACTCAACCAAACCTGCCAAACATTACACTTCTCCATAAAGGCACCACACCTCACCTCTTCAAAACAATTAAAAGGCTCACAAAAGGAGGAAGCCAATGTAATATGGTTAGCATATCTCCTAGGGGGTATACTCGCTCTCACTGAAGATCTGGGTGCTCCTACATGCTCCTATGCATCCTACAATGTCTGAGTAAGGCATCTCAGCTTCCTACAAGGTGGGTTATTGGGTACTATTTTCTCAAGAGATGCATCAAGCAACGCCTCATCCATTGTACTTTACATAATGAATTTTCCATTTGTCCCATTGACCACATTTTGGTCACAAAAGGATATTAAAAGTGTTTCCATTTCCATGTCAATCGCGATATCTATATTAACTGTCAAACATACCTTTTGAGATTGTAAAGTTGCCAGAGCATTTTGGGAATGGGATACCAATGACTATGTCATATTCTTTGTCAATAGTTTTTGTTGGAATGGGACCATTCTTGGAGACAGATGAATAATTAGACAGCAGGGTAGAGGATAATGCAATACCATAAGATTAAAAGGATATGTTGTGCAATGTTTAATCAGGATGTATCCCCACCATATTTGAGTGAGATTATAACATTCAAAGCAGAATTGGCAGCCCACATTTCACCTAGAATTGGCATTTTACATGATGAAGCAAATTCTCTTAATGTTGGAACCAAGGCAGATATGGGGTCACTCCTTGCATATGTAGGGAGGGGTGGTCAATATAATTGTTAGCCTGACCCAATTTTGTAAACAACAGTAATGAAATATACAATGCATCTATTTAATAATAATAATAATAATATTACAACATACCAAAATAAAACTCTGAAAACAACAAAAAGTTCTCAAACCTAAGCTAAATTTGCAAATATCTTTTATGATGCTCAGCGGGAACTAAATCACAAGAAATATGTGCAATCATTTTTTTCCGGAGAAAAAAAATCTTTATATTCCAAAGAGAATATAAATAAAACTGTCCAAAGTACTGATTAAAGAAATCAAAAGAGACCTGCCTACCCAGCCTATGCACAATGCCTAGTCTGGCATCTCCTCCTGATCTAAAAGTCAAAACTGATCATTTCTTCTTACAAAACTTGGCTTACAAGCGTTGCACAAAAGCTTACCCAAAGACATGAAAATGCTAATGACTTACAGACCATCCACAACAGTTTAAAAATCTAAAACAGAGACTCCATAGTTTCCTGCTCCCTTCCGTCATATAGATTTCGTAAAACGCGAAGGATCCTTCATCCAAAAGGAGTGCCCGTTTAGGCAGGGAATCGGCCTGAGAGTTTAGCTCCCTGTATATATGCGAGAAAGACAGCCATTCAAAAGACTGTATGGAAGTCTGAATTTCCTGAATTAAATGTTTCAAATGGACCATCTCCACTTTTTCTTCTATTTGCCCATTCAGTGACTGTTTTGGAATCTTCTTAATATTCTGTTTGGCTGCAAAAGAAAGAAGATACCATCAAGCAGAGTAATCTGCCTTAACATTAGAACCACTCCCCAGCGAGTATCTGATAAAGAAATAGTGAGAATGATTAATAAACAAAACCACTCCAACCCCACATTTGGGAGGATGTCCCTAACTGGCACCGTCGAAATACCCCAAGGGTTTTGTCATAATCCAGATCTGGCATTACCGGACATCTGGGGTTTTTGACCATAATCTCAGACTTGTATTCATGTGCCCATTTGATTACCAGATCAGCTGTTACCTCCACTGGGATGAACTTATCCTGAAATACGCATAAATTCCGTGCCCACCAAACTGAGTAAACCAGATGACAAGGAACTGATTTGAAGCAAGCCATTGATATATCCATCATCCAGTCATGAACGCATGCCTCGAAACAAGATTTGGACCAAAGCGACTTTGATTTCAATTTTGATAGGATGATCTTCCAGACCTCCTTAAAATAAGGACAAAGAACAAGAGATGCTCGACCATTTCATCCTTGGACTTGAATAGTGGGCACCTATTGGGTCCAGTCCAGCCCCACTTAAGACCGTTGTCCCATGTGAGCAGCTTATTCTTCAGGGATAGCCATAAAGTTATCTTGGACTTCAAGGGGCTGGGAAATATGTGCAAACATTGTGCACCAGTTTTAACTGATAATGATCACCTTCCACAGAATAATATGCAAAACTAAAAGCAATAAGCAAATATGCCATGCCATTAAGTAAATTCACTCTGATCAAACATGAACAGTAGATCATGCTATTTAAGGTTACTTTCTCTACATGTACAGACTTATCTATGATGTCTATTTTCACTGAATTAACTAATTTTTTTAATGGCCAACCTTACACTGGATAGTTTTCAACCCTATTTGGTTCAAACCTATGCTGCGTGGGAGCACCCCCTACCCCCTCGCTCCCGCTCCCAAAGCTCACTTCCTTTGGAATTTCGCTCCCAAGGCACTCCCTACCTTTCCTATACTAAAAGCTCCTTTACTAGGTTGATCATCTGATGACAATGTTATGGTACATCCCTTCTTTGCAAAGCTCCTATAAAAGTTGTTATGGTTGATCATTTGATGATAATGTTTTAAGTTATAACCACTAGATGATTGATGTTATATGGTTTAATCCATGTTTTCTATAATTAATTGAACATCCTACATGTCTTTTAAATATAAATCCATCAAAATTTATTAAAATATATACTATATAAAAAACACTCCCAAAATGGGAGCTTTTGAAAATTTCGCTTTTCGCTCTGCTCCCACTCCCGCTCCACGCTCCCAACAGCATAGGTTCAAACACAGATTCAAGAAACAGATAGACCATAATAAATCAACAAATTAACTATGCCTATTTCTAGCGGTTTCATATTCTGATAGTTCAAATTTTAAAGAACAGAGCTTCCAATGGAAATTGGTTCATTGCATCTGCCAAATATTTCCTTGACTTTCTTGAATATTAATCATAGGTACAGCTTGATTAACACAACTTAATGATCTTACTCTACATATGGCATACCTTCATAAGATGTTCAAGCTTCCCAGACTGTTGACTGAAGCAATAGATATTTCTGCAATAAAAACCAAGTACTAAAATCAATTTTGTCCTGCCTCAAAAGATACAGGTAGAATTTGATTATCATTTATGAGGCAAAATAAACAATTAAATAACGCATTAAGAGGACATTAGCAAGGTTCAACAATGGTCTGACAAGGAAAAATAACAAATAGTGAGGTCTTAAGACAACAATAAACATGGAAATTGAGCACTATAAGGATGCACAAAAATAATACTCTGTGAATAAAGGTTGGATATTTTTGGTATAAGACAAAAGATTGATTGTTTAAAATAGATTAAACAAAAAAAATGCTTTGAGATCAGAAATATGAAAATTACACATACATCAAATCTAAAAATAAAACAAATGATAAGGTTAATTTTTCTGGCAATTTAGAGGTTACTTTTCAGGAGAGTTCGGTATAGTAAGTTGGACAACAAAAATTCCTATTTCCAAGATACAACTAGAATATCCTAGATACATTTTCACTCATATAACAGGTATACATATTTTATTAGCATCTAGTCTTATAGTGGTTGCCACAGAACAAATATTGATATGAACCCAAAGTTGAAATTATCCATTTATGGATTGCTATCTTCCAAATTGCAGTCTAGACTCTAGAGACAATGCCTCTGTCACCAACTGATGAAATCATATGCATATAATAGATCTACAGTGATCTCTTAAACAAAGCCTTATCCTATCATCAAACCAGCAGATTTATGACAGCCCTTATCACAAGAAAGATGTTCACATACCATATCTTCATCAAAGAATAATCAACCACCCTTAGGCAAAGAAGGCAAAGAATAAAATACAACAAGTAGAGAAAATAGTTTAAGGCACCCTTAGGCAAAAGAATCAATGAGTTCACTTGAATGAGTTTGAGGAAATGAGTGTCTTTGTATTTTATACATCTTTTAGGGCTATGGCACCAACCTCAAGAAGGTGACTAGGCTGACCTAGTCAAATATAGAGAATACTTTAAATGGGTAAGTTAGGTTACCTATACGAAGCTCCATAAATCTATAATCAATACATGATCTCAACAGACCCCTTGATCTGAGTAGTAAGCCATGGAGAGAATAGATTACAAATTTAAAATATATCACGTTTCCCCACTTAATGGCAGCTTGCTTATACGGATACATGTTTGTGGACTAGTGAAGGTGAGCTCCAGAAAAGACTTCGTGAAGATATCGGCAAGCAGATATATGTAAGGACCAAAGACTGACACAAATTGTCCATAAGCATGGAGATAACAAATATAATGCATCCTAATCTCAATGTGTTTGGAATTTTGATGATTCAGTAGTACTCTGATTGTCAAAAAATAAGGTGGAAGTGTAAGAATGTGGATAATGTTAGTCTAGTGGTCTCATTTATAGTTGTACAGCCTATCATTATGATAAGGCATTTGTAAACACAATGAGTCATAATTGGACTATTGGGCATGTTATTCTTCAATAACTCACTAATTCATAAAGTGAGTTGATCCCACATACATCCTGATATTTATTCTCCTGTCCCTCTACTCTATGTAATAGAGATGAAGGAGGATCAATTGGATGAGTGAGTGGTGTATGCATGTGTGGAAAGCTCAAGTGTTGTAAGTTGGAGTTTACCAGAAGAATAGAAGGCCTATTTCCATGGATGTTTCCCCACCTTGGGGTTTTACCATGTAAATCTCATCTCCTTTCTCTTGTCTCTCTTGTTTCTTAGATCTTACTGTTTTGATGCTTTCCATAGGAGTTTAGATCTTGTTTTCATATGTTATTGTATACCTTCCTGATCTTACATGGTATCAAAGTGGGTTACCAAATTCTAACTCCTTGGAAGAATTCTGTATTGAATTGCCTTAACCAACACCATTTCAGTCTGTTAGAAAGTGGCAACAAAGAAGGTCTTCTATCATTGCATGTGTCCTTGCATGCTAGAAGACATAAAACAAGAAGCCAAATGTATTAATGTATTTTACAAAGTTTAGACTTAGGAAAACTACATTATGTGATCTAATTATTAATTGACTTAATGGAGTCACTTTTATAAAGTTCAAGTGAAAATAATTTAAGTGATGGCTAATCTAATTTTGGCCATTGATCTCACCGGCGGATCTCATCCATTGATCCATAGTGAGAAGTTAGGGTTTTCGCTTGGCCATTGAGTTAAAAGGAAGATTGATTTGGTGGAGAGGACACACACAGAGATTTCTTGCTCATAGCTTTCAACCAGAGAGTAAGAAAGACAGTTTGCAGGAGAATTTTACAGAGAGCAAGACAGAGGAACTTCTATCCGAAGGTTGCCAGGGCAACTTGAGCAAATTGAAGCAGGGTCGTATAGATTTGCAGGGAGGTCGTACCGAGTGACGCAGGTTGTCGGCCGTACAACACACACAGAGGGTCGTACGGATCTGGTCATACAATGATGCAAAGGGTCGTACAGTGACGCGGGAGGGCCATACGTTTTGTGGGGTTTTCTCAGTGAAGTTCGGTGGTACGATTTTGCCAAGTTGGGTCAAAATCGATTTTCTAGATTGTATTGTTCTATATCCTTATAATAAAATATCTTCTCAGACTGCTGCAGCGGTTTTCCCATCTTGGGTTTTTCTAGGGGTTTCCATACCCAAAAATATTGGTGTCTCTATTGATGTGATTGATGTTCTATTTCCCTCAGTATTTATTTGCCGCTGCATTGTGAAGAAATCCATTTGTGGTTAAAAGTAATAGTTGGGGTTTAATAAATAAACTTGCAAACTTTAACTTAAGATTGGGTTTTAAGAAAATTTACATCGTATCAAAGCTCTTCAGAGCAGATTTGAGAGAAAGCAGCAGTTGTTGGATAGATCAAGGGCAGATCTATTCCAAGGTTGATAGGTACACTTCATTATGGTCGTACAGTTGAGAGTTGAGGATAGACTCTAGGGGGCTCAAAACTTTCCTACTTGGAAAGAGAGGATCACCAGGATCCTGGATGTTAGTGATGCAGAGGAGCACATTGACGACCAGAAGGTTGCTCCCACAGATCCGGCAAAGTTGGCAAGATGGAAGAAGGTAGATTCTAGAGCTATGTTGATCATCTTGGATGGGGTGAAGGACCACATAGTCCCTCACCTTTCCGAGAAGAAGACCGCATTGGAAATGTGGAAGGCTTTGGAAAGCCTTTACCAGAGCAAGAAGGAAAACTGGAAGATGGTGCTACAAGAGAGGCTACGTAGTACCAAGATGGCCAAGGGTGAAGGAGTAGTGCCTTATCTCACAAGGCTTACAAAGATCAAAGATGAACTTGGAGCAGTGGGCTCTAAGACTGAAGATGAGGAGCTAGTTCGAATTGCTCTCAATGGCTTTTCTAAGCCATGGGACGTCTTTGTCAAAGGCATGGTGGCTAGCGAGAAGCTCCCTGACTGGCAGAGATTGTGGGATGATTTTGTGTAGGAAGAGATCCATATGGGTCAAGGTTCAGGTTCATCCAGCAGTGCCCCACAGATCATGGATGAAGAGGCTCTAGCCCTAGCAAGCAAAGGCAAGGGTAAGGAAAAGAAAAAGAAAGGTGGTAAGAAGAACATTGACATGTCAAAGGTCAAGTGTTTCATCTGCCACAAGCATGGACACTTTGCCTCCCAATGCCCAGATAGGAAGAAGAAGAACAACACACAAATGGCAAGTTCGGCAGAGGTGGATGAGTTCAGCAAGAGTTTTGATGAGGATTTTTGCTTGATAGCTTGCATGGCAAGTTCCATCAACAACAGCATCTAGTACGTTGATAGCGGTGCATCTTGTCATATGACAGGACAGAGATCGTTCTCCAAGAGCTTGCAAGAGGATGGAGTAAATCTCCACATTGAGTTGGGAGATGATGCGCAGTATCAAGCACAAGGAATTGGTATTGTTTCATTTCAGAGGGATTCTGGCAAGCCCATCAGTTTTGCTAATGTATTATATGTTCCAGGGATGACAAAGAATCTCATATCTGTTTCCACACTGGAGGACAAGGGTTTTCTAGTGACTTTTTGGGATAGGAAAGTATATATCAGGCCCAAGGGGTCAGATCAAAGGTTGGATCGGATGATTGGGGTCCAGAGCAGGAAGGTGTACAGACTACAGTTCGATCTTGCAAAGACTCTAGTCAGTAGCAGCAGAAGTGAGAGTGAGTTGTGGCATAGGAGGATGGCACACTTACATCATGGAGCACTAAGGCATCTGAGACAGGCAGTTATTGGAGTTCCTCCAGTACAGGAGGAGGAGAATAACCACTGCAAGGGTTGTGCATTGGGGAAGAACATCAAGAGACCTTTCCCAAGTCTAAGGGGAACTTGGACTTGGTGCATTCGGATGTTTGCGGACCAATGAGCGTCCATTCTTTCAGCGGTTACAGTTATTGCGTCACATTCATTGATGACTATTCCAAGAAGACCTAGATCTATTTCATGAAGGCCAAGTCAAAGGTCTTCGAGCAGTTTCACGAGTTTAAGACTCTCGTGGAAAACCACCCAAGGAGGAGGATTCAGATATTGAGGACTGACAACGGGGGTGAGTACACCTCGAAGGATTTCTTGGAGTTCTATTCATCAAAGGGAATCAAGAAGGAACACACCGTTCCTCACACCCCGCAGCAAAATGGAGTGGCGGAGAGGAAGAATAGGACACTAGTGAGTGCAGCCAAGGCCATGTTATTTTATCAAGGATTACCACTATTCCTATGGGCCGAGGCATTTCGGACAGCAGTATATATCCAAAACAGGTGTCCTCACTCAGCTTTGGGGAGTAAAACACCTAAGGAGGTATTCACAGGCACTAGAACAGATGTGAGTCATTTAAGCATATTTGGGAGTGTGTGCTATTGTCACATTCATGCTGACACTAGGAAGAAGTTGGACCCTTCAGGTGAGAAGGGGCTTCTAGTTGTTTACAGTGAGACTTCTAAGGCATACAGAGTGTATATTCCGGCTCGCAAGAGGATCATTGTGAGTAGGGATGTCCAGTTTGATGAGGACGGGGCTTCATGAAGATCTATGGACTTACTAGCACAGGAGCAGCCAGCACAGGACTCGGGAGTCAAGTTGGAGGAGCCACACGTACAGGTACGGACACAGGGCATAGGTTCTAGTAGTCAGAGGGAGTCAGGTGGACACGATCCTATGGTCATTGACTTGGAGGATGAGCAACAAGAGGAGGAGGATATCCACGGCCGCAGCAGATAGACACTAGGCCACGGCCTAGGTGGTACAGGTCCACAGTTTAGGATTCCAGGCAAGTGAGTCTTCCACAGAGCTCCATGAGGCAGAGCAAACCACCAGATAGACTTAGCTATATGGCACCAATGACGGAGTTGATTGACTCTGAGCCTTCCAGTTTCGAGGAGGTTGCACAACATGATGTGTGGCAAGAGGCTATGGTTGAGGAGTATGACTCAATCATGAAGAACCAAGTATGGGAGGTTATGCTGAGGCCAGAAGGTTAAAAGGTGGTAGGATCTAGGTGGATCTACAAGGTAAAGCATGCAGCAGACGGAAGCGTGGAGAAGTATAAGGCGAGCTTCATGGAAAAGGGGTGTTCACAAAAGGAAGGTATTAACTATGACGAAACCTTCGCCTTCGTCACCAAATACTCTTGTATTCGAACTATTCTATCATTGGCAGCACAGATGGGTTGGTGTGTTCATCAGATGGACGTGAAGATTGCCTTCCTCAATGGAGTTATTGAGGAAGAGGTATTTATTGAGCAGCCAGAGGGGTTCGAGGTAGAGAGCAGGGAATCGCATGTATGCAGATTGCAGAGAGCTCTTTATGGGCTCAAGCAGGCACCTTGGGCATGGTACTCGTGGATTGACAGCTATCTACGAGAGATGAGATTCTAGCGGAGTGAGGCAGACCACAACCTGTACTTCTTGTCAGGTGAGGTATCTCTCATACTAGTGTTATATGTAAATGATCTCTTTCTTACAGGAAATGAGAGGCTGATCAGGGACTGCAAGTCCAATCTTGCAGTAGAGTTTGAGATGAAAGACCTTGGGTTGATGCATTACTTCCTACGTCTGGAGGTTTGTGATGCAAGTCAGGTTGGTCGGACCCTCTTGCTTAGCAATAACACACGACACACGATGTTCACATAGACTGGATGTAAACAGGATGCCAGAAGCTGGCTTCTATTACTTCAATCAAACTAATGGTTACAATGCAAAATGCAAAACAACTAACTAGTCGGCCTCAGCCTTATACAATATACATAAGTAAATGGTGTGCTTTCTCTGTGTGTGACCCTCTCCTCCTCTCAGTGTTCTAGTGAATGCTAGAATGAATGAGCGATGAGTGACGAGCCATCCCTCCTCTGTGCCTCTGCACTGATCTTCTGCTATGTTCTGTTGTTGCTACTCCCGAGGTCACTCCTATCCCCGAGACACTCTTCCTCTGTTCGTCGAATCCTCCAGATCCTGCAGACCGACAGTTGTCAATGCCCTCTAGCCATGCTGCACACCCTCTGCATGTGGTGACATCTGTCCTGATCCCAACCACCATCTTAACTGCTCAAAACTTCCTTAGCAACCCCGAACGGCTACCGAGTACTCCGCTTTGACTTTTGCAAAACTCGAACTCTGTGACAATTGTCGACCCCACGTCTAGACCATACTGCACTTCATCACCTTTCGACCTTACCTATCGGCTTCGCTTAACTCCCACAGCTGCCAGTCCGCCCCTTCCTCCACGCTTGGCTTTCGCCACAAACCTATCGGTGTCGCTGTTCGACAACCTGTCAACACCCGACCTCTTTTGCTGCAAACATGTCGTCAGTCGACATCTTAACTTGTCAACCTTCGAGCTTCTTCTCCTTCTGTCAACTGCACCTAGACAGCTTCTGCTCGACTACTTGGCTTCGACAGCCAGTCTTCATGGCACCAGTGGTCGTCGACAATCCCCCTGGTCGACTTCTCCTGTCGATCATCTTCGACTGTTTTTCCTAGGCCCCGATGCTCTTGCATCAAACTCCCCAGGTGAAAAAGAACTCGACTGCTTCGTCAGTCTCCTGTATACTTCTTCGGAAATCCATGTCGCCTCCTACAACTCATCATCCTTCCATCGCACTAAGTATTCTTTCCTTCGCGAACTGCGCATATGCCCGACTTCGCATTCCTCCAGCACTTCGTCGATTTCCTCCTCGTCGTGTCGACCTGGAATCTGCACTGTCCAGTCAATGTTCGACACTTCTATACCTCCACTAGTTGAACCTTCCTCAAACTTGTACAGATCTGAGACATTGAACGTAGGTTAAATGCTCAAGTCCTTCGACAGCTCCAACACATAAGCATTGTCCAAAATATTCCTTAGAATCTTACATGGTCCAATCTTCTTCAGCTTCAGCTTGTTATACATTCCTGTCGGAAATCTCTCCTTCCGCAAGTGTGCATAGACTAAGTCTCCTTCGCTAAACGACTGTAACCTCTTCTTCCTGCCGGTTCTCAACTTGTATGCCGCATTACTCTTTTCTATGCGCTTTCGCACATCTTCATGCACTTCTTTCATGTGCTCTGCGAATGATTCTACATCCACACTTTTCTTGATTTATGTCGATATCTTGACCAAATCCACCACTCCATGTGGGCTTCGTCCTTGAACAATCTGGAATGGGCTCATACCTATCGACCGATTCACAGAATTGTTGTACGCGAACTCTGCTTGCGCCAACACGTTCTCCCACTGCTTGGGTTTGTTGGCCGTCAAACATCTCAGAAGGTTTCCCAAACTTCTGTTCACCACCTCGGTCTGTCCATCTGTCTGCGAATGATATGCCAAGCTAAAGTGCAACCTCATGTCCAGTTTCTTCCATAGGGTTCTCCAGAAATGACCCATAAACTTGGTATCTCTGTCCGATGTTATACTCTTCGGCAACCCATGCAATCTAACTATCTCCTTGAAGAATAGTACAGCAATGCTTGTGGCGTCACCTGTCTTCCGACATGGAATAAAGTGTGCCATCTTCGAAAATCTGTCTACTACAACATAGATTGAGTCGTTATCTTGCTACGTCTTCGGCAATCCTAGCACAAAATTCATGCTCAGGTGCTCGCTCCCATGGGGTATTCGGCACTGGTAATGGCATATACAACCCCGTATTCTGACTTCTTCCTTTTGCCAACTGGCAAACTCAACACTATCGTACTCACTTACCGATATTTGTCATCAGTCCTGGCCAATACTACTTTTCTTCGACCAACGCCTTGGTCTTGTCGATGCCAAAATGACCTGCTAACCCGCCACTGTGTAGCTCTCGGATTAGGTTCTCTCTTACGGATCATTTGGGAATACACAACTGTTGTCCCCGGAATAGGTACCCTCTTGGACAAAATAATCCAAGTATAGCGTTCTGTCGACACTCCATGGTTCTCGACTCGCCTTCCATGCTTTCGCAAAATCTTTGTCGGTCTCATACTGTCTTCACCGACTCTATTCCTGTCGCTTGAACTGTCGTCTTGCTCAGCAATGCAACTCTTCGACTCAACACGTCGGCAACCTTGTTCGACTTGCCCTACTTAAGTCGGAACATGAAGGTATATCCCTGTAGGAATTCGACTCACTTCATGTGCCGCTGATTTAACTTCAACTGAGTGTTCAAGTACCTCAGTGCTTGGTGATCTGTGTACAACACAAATTCCTTGGGCAACAAATAATGCCTCCACTTCTTCAATGCTTGGACAATAGCATAGAACTCTTGGTTGTAGACTGAATATTTCCGCTTCGCATCATCCAACTTCTCGCTGAAGAATGCAATTGGTCGGCCCTCCTGGCTCAACACTGCTCCAATTGCCATCCCACTCGCGTTGCAATCGACTTGGAAAACTTTGTCAAAATCTGGGAGCGCTAACACCAGGCTCTCAGTGACCTTTTCCTTCAACTTGTCGAAAGCTCTCTGGGCAGCTTCCGTCCACTTAAACGACCCTTTCTTCATGCACTCTGTCAAAGGTGCACATATCCGACTAAATCCTCTAATGAACTTCCTGTAGAAACTAGCAAGTCCATGGAAACTCCACACTCCAGTAGTGCTTGTCGGTTCTGGCCACTCCAATATAGCCTTGACCTTCTTTGGGTCCATCACTAACCCTTTACCCGAGATTACAAATCCCAAGTATACCAGTTCTTCCTTCATGAAGAAACATTTTTGCAGGTTCACCATCAGCTTCTCTTCCTTCAACTTCTGCAATACTTGTCAAATGTGCTCCAAGTGTTCGACCTTGGTTCGACTAAATATTAGGATGTCGTCTAGGTACACCTCATTCATCAATGACGTGAATGTATTGGGTGCATTAGTCAATCCGAATGGCATGACTAACCACACATACAGCCCTTCCTTCGTCTTGAATGTTGTCTTCCATTCATCTTCTTCTCTAACCCGAATCTAGTGATAACCACTCTTCAGGTCGATCTTCGTGAAGTACTTCGCTCCACTCAAGCAATCCATCAAGTCGTCCATTCTCGGCAATGGAAACTGGTACTTGATCATGATCTTGTTAATAGCTCTGGAGTCTGTACACATCCTCCATTCTCCACCCTTCTTCAGCGCTAATACTGTTGGTACTATGCACAGGCTCAGACTTTCTCTGATCAATCCTCTGTCCAACAACTCCTGGACTTGTCAATTGAGTTCATGACCCTCTGCTGGAGTCATTCTATGCGGTGCCTTGTTTGGCAAACTCGATCCTGGAATCAAGTCGATCTGATGGGATATGCTTCTCGTCGGTGGCAATCTCGTCAGCGTTTCATCGACTACTATGCTCCTGAACTCGTCGAGCATCTTTTCGAGTTCGACCGGAATTCTCTCCATTGTCGTCCTTTCAACACATGGTCCCTTCGGAATGATGGCAAAACATCCTGACTGTTTCTCCTCCTCTGCGAGGAATTCCTTGGTTGTACACATCAACACTCGCTTCTCCCAATAGTTGCTCTCACCCTGCTTGCAATCAGATTGGTCCTCCTGCTTCGGCTTCAAAGTCCTCCGCGTGCTATTTTTCCACATTGTTACTGTGTTGGCTCGACCATCATAGATCATCTCCCGATCATATTGCCATGGTCTTCCTAACAACAGATAACATGCGTCCATTGCAATTACGTCGCACAGTACATTGTCTTCAAGCTTCCCAACCTTAAAGTTTATCAGGCACTGTCTGGTTACCTTGACATGATCCCCTTTCTGCAACCACGATATCTTGTATGGGTGTGGGCGTTCTTGACATCTGAAACCCAACTTGTCGATGACCTCTGTCGACACAAGGTTCTATGTACTGCCACCATCAACTATGGTCTTGCAATACCACTCACAAATCAGCACTCTAGTTTGAAAGATAGCCTTTCGTTGTGTCACCTCTTTCTTGTCGTGTCGGTCGTCCTGAACCAACGTTCTCCTGGCCGTCATAGTTCAACCTTTTCTTTTCCCATCCTCGTTGTCAGATGTCGACTCCGCCCTCTCGTCGACTTGCTCATCTCTTCGACGTCTGGGTTCCGACTCCTCTGTAGAGTGTAGGTCCTCCGGGCACTCATATGCCTTGTGTCTGACTCCTCGACACTTGTAACAGACTATGGTTGGTCTATCAGCCGGAACACTTCAACCATACGCACCTCGACCGCAAGTCTCTCGACCATCTCGTCGATTTTCCTGCGCCTTCTCCTTAGTCGATGTCCCTTTCGCCTCCTGATTCCGCTACTTTGGCCCTTCACGGAAACAATCCTCGCACCCCGACCAAACATCCTGCCTCTAGTCGATGCGGCTTTCCTCAACAGTTTCTCTTCTGCCTTCAAAGCTAACTGGTAGGCTTCACCGACTACTCTAAACCTTGACAGGCTCAACTCATCCTGTATGGCATACTTCAAACAATTCACGTATCTCGCGACAGCTTCTTCGCCTTCGTCGGTTTGTCCTGACCTTATCGATAATCTGTAGAACTCTTTAGTGTACTCCTTCACGGTCATCTCTTTTTGTCGAAAGTTCTACAACTTCCGGAACAAGGAAATCACAGTCACCTGGCAAGAACTTCCCTTTCAACTTGGCGACCATCCTGTCCCAAGACTTGATCTTTTCCTTGCCTTTCTTGACTCTGTCAACCTGTACATTGTCCCACCACAATGAGGAACCCCGAACAACTACCAAGTACTCCGCTCTGACTTCTGCAAAACTCGGACCCTGTGAAAGTTGTTGACCCCACGTCTCGACCATACTACACTTCGTTACCTTTCGACCTTACCTGTCGGCTTCGCTTAACTCCCACGGCTGCCAGTCCGCCTCTTCCTCCATGCTTGGCTTCCACCGCAAACCTGTCGGTGTCATCGTTCGACAACCTGTCGACACTCGACCTCTTTCGCTGCAAACATGTCGTCTGTCGACATCTTAACTTGTCGACCTTCGACCTTCTCCTTCTGTCGACCACACCTAGACAGCTTCTGCTCGACTACTTGGCTTCAACAGCCAGTCTTCCTTCGCACCAGTGGTCGTCAGTAATCCCCCTGGCCGACTTCTCCTGTTGATCATCTTCGACTGTTTTGCCTAGGCCCCGATGCTCCTACATCAGTTTGGCAGAGAGATGGGTGCTTCTTCATTGGTCAAGGGAAGTATGCAGTAGAGATCCTGGTCAGAGGAGTTTGATCCTACATTGTATCGCCAACTTATCGGGTCACTCATGTATCTGGTCAACACACGACCAAACATCAGCTTTGCAGTTAACTCTTTGAGTCAATTCATGGTGGACCCTCGGATAGTGCATTGGACAGCTGTGAAGCATGTACTTCACTATATCAGAGGCATCGTGGAGTATGGATTGGTTTATGAGCGCAGTGGGAGTATACAGTTAGCAGGCTTCACAAATGCTGACTAGGCAAGATGTGTAGAAGACTGGAAGAGCACTTCAGGTTGTTGCTTCAGCATTGGGTCAGGGGTTGTCTCTTGGTTCAGCAGGAAGCAGAAGTCAATTGCATTGAGCTCGGCAGAGGCTGAGTACATGGCAGCCAATATGGCAACATGTGAGGAGATGTGGTTGAGGAAGTTGCTCTCAGGGTTATTCGAGAGTGAGTTGGAGACTACGATAGTTCACTATGACAATCAGAGTGGCATTAACCTTTCTGAGAATCCAGTGTTCCATGATAGGAGCAAACACATAGACATCCGATATCACTTCCTCAGAGATTGTGTTCAGAGAGGACCCATTCAGTTGGAGTACATTCAGACAGATGAGCAGGTGGCAGACATATTCACCAAGGCACTTTGCAAGCATAAGTTTATGAAGTTCGGACACAAGTTGGGGTTGCTACCGAATCCCTTCCTCATTGAGAGGGAGTGTTAGAAAGTGGCAACAAGGAAGGTCTTCTATCATTGCATGTGTCCTTGCATGCTAGAAGACAAAACAAGAAACCAAATGTATTAATGTATTTTCCAAAGTTTAGACTTGGGAAAAGTACATTATGTGATCTAATTATTAATTGACTTAATGGAGTCACTTTTATAAAGTTCAAGTAAAAATAATTTAAGTGATGGCTAATCTAATCTTGGCCATTGATCTCACCGGAGGATCTCATCCATTGATCCATAGTGAGAAGTTAGGGTTTTCGCTTGGCGATTGAGTTAAGAGGAAGATTGATTTGGTGGAGAGGACACACATACACATGGAGAGATTTCTTGCTCATAGCTTTCAGCCGGAGAATAAGAAAGACAGTTTGCTGGAGAATTTTACAGAGAGCACGACAAAGGAACTTCAATCCGAAGGTTGACAAGGGAACTTGAGCAAATCGAAGGAGGGTCGTACATATTTGTAGGGAGGCCATACAAGCACGCAGAGGCCGTACCGAGTGACGCAGGTTGTCGGTCGTACAGCACACGCAGAGAGTCGTACGGGTGACGCAGGGTCGTACGGATCTGTCCGTATGCTAACGCAAGGGCGATACGGATCAGGTCGTACAGTGACGCAGAGGGTCGTACAGTGACGCAGAGGGCCATATGTTTTGTGGAGTTTTCTCAGTGAAGTTCGGTAGTACGATTTTTCCAGGTTGGGTCAAAATCGATTTTCTAGATTGTATTGTTCTATATCTTGATAATAAAATATCTTCTCAGACTGCTGCACTGATTTTCCCATCTTGGGTTTTCTCGAGGGTTTCCATACCCAAAAATATTGGTGTCTCTATTGATGTGATTGATGTTCTATTTCTCTCAGTGTTTATTTTCCACTGCATTGTGAAGAAATCCATTTGTGGTTAAAAGTAATAGTTGGGGTTTAATAAAAAACAAAAATAAACTTGCATACTTTAACTCAAAATTGGGTTTTAAAGAAATTTACACAGTCGGGAGTCAAATTGTCAGGAACAAAGTTTGCTCACACGCAAGTTACCAAAATATTTGGAATATAAAATAATCAATAATAGGAATAATAATATTGAGTAAAAAATATGAATTAATGTGATGTGAATACAATGAGTGCCATATATATAGAAAACCTAGGGGCACTTATGGTAACCATTCACAAAGCAATGCGTCTCTTAGAACAATTAATAATTATTTATTATTTCTATGCTTAGTAATATTACTTAATATACTTTATTTATATTATTCTTTATTAATGTATATTCATGTTAATTTTGTTCTTAGATCTTACTGTTTTGATGCTTTCCATAGGAGTTTAGAACTTTATATAGGTTAGAGCTTGTGATCATATGTTATTGCATATGTTCCTGATCTTAAATGGTATTAGAGCTGGCTATGAATTCTAACTCCTTGGAAGAACTCTGTATTGAATTGCCTTCACCAACACCATTTGAGTCAAAAGTCAAATTAACAATTGATTGTGATTCTCCTCTTGTTGATGCCACACTCTATTGTCAACTTGTTGGAAGTTTGATTTACTTGACTCATAGCAGCCCTCATATCTCCTTTGTTGTCAGTATGGTCTCCAAGTTTATGCAAAACCCTCATTACAATCATTGAAAGAAGCTAAAAGGATTCTCAGATATATTCAAGGAACTCTCAATTATGGTGTTTTCTATTCCAGCAAGACCTTTGTTTCAATTCTTGGTTATAAAGATTCAGATTGGGTAGGAGATACCACTGACAAGAGGTCTACTATAGGATATAGGCTCAAAGTTCTAGGATATCCAATATTACTTGACAATGATTATATCATGATTTATGAAAGTATTAAGAGAGGGACAAGAACATTCAGGATAGGATGGATGGTAGAGCTATAGATAAGATAAGATAACATAATTTTATTAATGACCACAAAAGTAGGTCAATGAGACTGTTGAATACAATGATGTCGTTACATTACAAGAGTACCAAAAGGTCTCCTATAAAATGCAATATGCAAAAAAGAAAGTAAACTAAAGTAGAGAAGAGAAAAGAAAGGCATGGAAAGCCCTCGACCCCGAGTACGAGAGGCCACACAGGGGTGGAGGAATACATAGGGAAAGAATCCAGGAGCAAAGAAATCCAAAAGAAATAGACCCATCACTCCTAACATTCGA